>VZTJ01004684.1:585544-631422 GCA_013397795.1 Orthonyx spaldingii | reverse complement strand
GGGGGGGGGGGGCGGAATGGGCAATCCCAGGAAATGGAACAGGACCTGGGTGAACTGTCCAGCGGCAACTCCAAGGGAAATGTGGGATGGTGACATTTAGAGATGGGAAGCGCAGCACAGTGTCCATGCTCGGGGCTGGAGGGGATGCACTGGGACACACTGGAGCAGGTAAATCCCTTACTGGGAAGTGAGGGGAGGCAGACACCGAGGGGCTGTCAGGGTGTGGGATCCTGGGCTGTCCCCAGCTCAGCACCAATGACCACCCCTGCAGCAGTGCCACCCCTTGGTACCAAACACCTGCAGCTGCACACACATCCCCTGGAGAGGGTTTTCTACCAGGTCCTTAAAGACTTTTCCCTAATGAGTCCAAGGATAAATTGATTTTTTTTTCAGATAGGCACACTCGATTGGATAGGTTTGGGGAAAATAAACTAAACTGGTTTGAGCTAACTAATCTGTAGCTCTGCCCTGCAGTTACAGAAGAAAAAAAACTTTTTCCTGCCAAATCTAACAGATAACTCCATGTTTTCTTTGTTATTTTTTTAAAGGAAGATGCAAAAAGTCCATGGAGATATTAGAGATTTCTATCAAACTTCTCCACAGGAATGTAGAAAATCTCAACGATTGTGAGTCCAGCACCTCTGGGTATCCACCTGTATTCCCAGGAAGTCTTTGAGCACTACAAATGGCCTCGAAGCCATAACAATGAAAGGAGTTTTCTACTGTAACATGGAAATGCATTGAACATGGAAAAATTGGACTAAGTGTCCTTTGACCTAGAAGAAATGTTGAAAATTTAAATAAGCTCTCAGCTATGTACAGACGTGATCCTAATCCCTCTGGAAATAATGTGAGCATTTCTGCTGACTGGAAGAGACTCCAGACGAGCCCAGGAGCTGCAGGCTCTGTGCTCTCACCTCACACACACTTCACTGCCCCGGAACCACCCCGCTCGCCACTGCCCACAGCTCAGAATGCACCTTGTGAGGGCTGCCGGGTCGCCAGGAAACTTCACAGGGAAAAAAGGGATGCCCAGAGCTAATCTGAGGGTTGGTATGTCAGGCTTCCCCCAGCTGTAACAATCCCTCCTCAGGAGAGGAAGCAGGAACAGGTCCCTGGCTCTGCCCTCTGGGTCACTGCTCTGCTGGCACCACGGGGCCTGCAGGGGTTGCAGAGGAAAGCTCCCTGTGCAGGACACGGACACGGGCAGGGACACAGGACTCTGACAGGGACACACTGCAGGGACAGTCGCTTCACCCCCGTCGCACTAAGGCCGTGGGATGTGGGTTCCAGAGCAGCCCTGGAAGAGCAGCCGGGCTCTGCCTTCAACTGCTTGAGTGGTAGAGTCCAGAGTAACTCAAAATCCAATTTGTGCTTTCCTGATTTCTGTTCCTCTTCTTCTGCTTGATCAGAAGTGCTTGTAATGCATTTCTGGAGTGAATGCAGAGCTCCCATCACGTCCCACAGGAGGGGCAGACAGGAGCCCTCGTCCCCAGCACCCCACACATTCCACCAGCCTCATGAGGTGCAAAGTCATTCAGGAGGAATTTCAGGAAGAATTTCTTCACTGAAAGGGTGGTCAGGCCTTGGCAGGGGCTGCTCTGGGAGGTGTCCAAGGAAGGGCTGGACATGGCACTCAGACTGGGCTGGGGACAAGGAGGGAATGGGGCACAGCTTAGACTTGATGGTGTTGGGGGTCTTTTCCCACCTGAGTGACTCTGGGATTTGACTTAAAAAATTGAAGGTAATTGCAGAAGGTGGATTCACAGGTGCCATCCAACAACACCCAAGAAATCAGCCGAGCTTCCCAAGGCCTTTCTCTCCACTGCAGTGCAGCCATGGCCGGGGCCAGGCCCTGCCCCAGCCTGGCCCTGCAGGAAGGGCCCCCAGCCCTGCCCCTGTCCCCAGCCCTGCCCCTGTCCCCAGCCCTGTCCCCAGCCCTGCCCCTGTCCCCAGCCCTGCTCCTGTCCCCAGCCCCGCCCCTGTCCCCAGCCCTGTCCCCAGCCCTGCCCCTGTCCCCAGCCCTGCTCCTGTCCCCTGCTGCTGCTGCAGCCCTCAGACAGGAACAGCTCCCGCGGAAGCTGCACAGTTTTGGGAAGCAGAGTGTTCAGCTGCTCTAATCACACTAATTGCTTCAGACATTTCCTTTCTCCCTTCCCTCCTGCACCCTCCTGGGCCCTTTTGCCATCAAATCAGCTACAGAAACAGAGTAATTTGGTCAGGGAAGGAGCTTTTTAAGGCATGAGGCAGCTCAGTGGCACAAGAAAACAGAGAACCCAAGCAGGTCCTTCCACCCCATGCCCTGACAGACAGACAGACTACAGCAGGGCAGAGGGGCTTTCTCTGGTGGGGAAGGGGAGGAAACCTCAGCAGTCTGTGGTTTAAAAGCCCTCCCTCAGCTCTCTTCTTCTGAACTCAGCCCCCAGCCATAAGGAAATGGTCTAGAGCTCATTTTTGGGAGTCATTTCCAGATGCTGACACAGGGACCAGCTGCTCAGGTCTCACCTATTGCTTTATTCAGCTTTATCTGGTGAAAACCAAACGTTGCAGCCCCGTTCCTTTGCTGAAGAAAGATAAATTACCCTGTAAATGCATACATGACCTGCTGGTCAAGAGGCTCATTGTGGTGTTTTATGGTCATTATTTATTGACCAGCTGTGAGGTCTGGAGCTGGTGCTTGGAGCTCTCGGAGCCAGGCTGGAGCTTGAGGGGGGGACACTCTTGGCCATGGGGAAAGCCTGGGGTGCAGGGTCTGGCCCCAAGGACTGCATCAGCCCCATCCCAGCATCCCTGCTCAGCCACAACCACAGCCCAGCCAGCAGCGAATCCATGTGCTGAAGACAGAGACAGGATGGATAAATAGAGGAAAAAGGCCCAAACTATAATTTAGAGGGTAAATGTTTCAGCTTCAGCTCACCACCTGACTGAGTGAGAAAAGCTCCTGCTCACACCATGCTCAGCTTCCTGAGAGCTGCTCAGGCTGAGTCACCATGGGCCCCATCCTGAGTGTCCCTGGTGGCTTTGCACCCTTGGGAAGCTGCTCCCAGGCAGCCTGAACCCAGCCAAAGGCACCTCCTGCTTCCCAGGGAGCTGATGCTCCCGCCAGCTTTGCTCTCCAGCCAGCAGCAGCAGCTGCAGCTCCAGCAGAGTGATTCCTGCCGGCAGCTGTGGGACTGCCATGGGGTGGGACCCTGCCCGCAGCCCCTGGTGCCACACACGGAGCCCAGGGTGGCACAGAGGGGTCCCGGGTGGGCAGCCAGGACTGGCCCTGGGGGTGCAGTGGGCACGGCCGGGCCCTGGGCAGGAAGGAGTGAGCAGCTCAGCAGCTTTGTCCCAGGAGGAAGCACCTTTTCCACCCGGGAAGCCACAGGCTCCTGCGGTCTGGGATGATCGTAGAGGGTGCTGGGCTTAGCAGGATTTATCCACTCGCTGGCACTTGATATTGTATTTCACTCTCAAAGTTCAACCTATTGCCTTCAAAAAATAGAACAAACTCTTATTCAACGTGGGAGATTAATCTGTAACACAAAATATTTAATTAATACAGTGAAATTTCATTTCATGGGTACTTGCATTTGTGCTGTGATAAGCAGTAGCTGAAGATCAGGGATTCACCAACGACTGCCGACGACAAAGGAATCATTCGTCTGCATCGCAGTCAAGCATAACAAATATCCAAGTAGTATTTTGGCATGGTCTGTAATGTTTGCTGTATTAGTCCTGTACATGAATAATTTACAGCTAAAGGTCTGTCTCGTTGCCATCACCAAATCAAAAGCCATTTGCTCTAGTTATGATATCACAGTGACAGCTTGGCTCCGACAGTTTCCACTCTGCCAGCTGATGGATTTCACTGAGTTTAAGAGATTTCTCTTACGTATTAAGCAACAATAAAATTAAAAGCAGCGTTGGCAGTATCTGGGACAGAGGCTTCTGTTTGGTTGGAGTTCAGTCCCAGTTTGATGAGCAATGGATGAGCTGAACTGATGCCTCGTCACTGGCAGAGCAGCCCTGGGTTGCCCCATCCTCCCGGCACAGCTGCTGGCACTGGGCTCACCCCGTGGTGGGCAGGGGGTGCCAGGGGGGCTGGGGCCGGGCAGGGAGGCCCCTGGACCCCCCAGACCCTCCCCCTCGGCGTGTGCTGCCTCTGGCCACGCTCCCGCTTCCCACAGGGAGTCTGGCGTTGGGAAAGTATCACAAATCCCAAACCGGCGGAGCCAGATCCTCATTTACACATTAAGCATTTTTATATCCCTCTTGCTGCATACGAGGGCCATAAACCAAGCAGCAAAGTGATTTACTTGTGTTTCAAGGCCCCTTTACAGAGACAAAATGATTTATGGGGCCCCCATGCACATGACCAAGAGGCCCTTAATATTTAACAGCTGTAAAAATCCTGCACAATGCTGTGCATTACCCAGGCCTCCAAACAGATTAAGGTAACTCTGCATACACTGCGCCTGGTCAAATATTAATCACTGAATAATTTATCCTGTGAATTTATTTTGTTTTTAAAAAATCATTCTGCAGATAAATTTGCCCGCTCCAGTGCAAATACATATTTATGATATGGTTATTGGTCTAATGTATGCTTTCTGGTATCCTCCTTTCAGGATATCCATAACAAAAGTGAAATCCATCCCTAGGAAAAGGAAGGGCGGAGAGCCCAGCAGAAGTGTTCTATGCAGGACTGCACTCGGCTGGAGCCGCTGCCTGCATCAGGGAGCTCTGGAAATGAGCACTTGCAGCCTCTTTAAATATTGATGGTGTGGCTGGAACAGTTATGAAAGCACTGGGAGAGCACTGGGAATGATGGAAAAGCCCCAACACATGGAGAGGAGTGCACAGGAATCCCAATGGTGCCGGCTGGGACGTGCTGCCGCCAGCACCCACTGCCCACACCTGAACAAGTCCCCTGCCCTGAACAAGCCCCAAAGGAGCCCCCCAGTCCAAAGGCGCCCCCGCGCCCTCAGCTCGGCCCCGGCACGTGGGAAGCGGTGCCGTGGCAGTCGGAGCAGGCACACACAGGGGTAGCAAAGCCATTTGTGTCCCAGCACCCTCCAGCTGTGCACGAGGGCAGGGACCTGGCAGAAGGAGGCCCAGCCAGCCCTGGCCCCGGGGAGTCCCTCAGCCTGGCTGGGACTCGAGGCTCAGGGGTCACCCAGAGATCCATCAGCGTGTGGCCTCGTGACACCCAGGCGTGCAGGGGAGCAGTGCTCACACCAGGAGTGCACTCCTCTCTTCCCAGTCCTCATTTGGGAACCTCCGCTTCAAACATTCTGATGGTGAACTGAAGGAAAAGCTGTGAGATTCTGGAACTCATTAACATCCTGGGAAAAGCAGAGTCAGCTCGGAGCCTGCGCTGGAAAGCGAATCCTCAGGATCCTGGAGCACTCCTGGAATGTCTCCTAGAGGAGCCAAGAGGCACCAGTGCTCAGGCAGGTCAGCTCACCCAGCAAAGGCTGGCCCAGCCTGACAGCCAAGGGTGGATCCAGCAGCCACTGAATGCATCAGCACATTTGAGCTGCAGCCCTGGCTGCCACTGCGGATCGATTCCCGAAAGACCGGCCGAGCGCCGACATCCCCTGTGAGCCTGCAAGCAGCACCGTGGGGCCAGAGCCAAGGGCAGTTGTGGAACGGATCAGAGCCCTGTGGTTATTGAACCAAGGCCCCTGCCCCGCTGGCTCAGCTGTCCTGCTGTCCCCCCAGCAGGATGGCCCCGGTTCTTTGGGGCCTGATCCCCCCTCCCCTCCGTGCTGCTGCTGGGCACTGCCCCTCAGAGCTGGGGGCCCCCTGTCCCCCAGCACATCCCCTGCAGAGCCATGGATGGCCCACCACGAGCACTTCCTGCACATCCAAACCAAACAAAAGCCAGCCCGGAGCTTCCCTTGCTCCCACGGCACCAAAACCCCACAGTGACCTTTATTTAACCGATTTTCATTTCTTCATTATGAGTTGGCTGGCAACAGCGGGATTTTTTCTGGGAGCAAGATTCTCCTCTCTCAGGGTCACATTACAGTCACCAGAGGTGTCTCTAGACCTGCCCCCAGGGACCTTTCCCACCAGAACCCGATTGCTGGGCAGTGACCTCATTCTGCCAGCACAGGAGATTCCAGCCACCCTCAAACCAGAGGGGTCAGAGAGGTTCCTCAGCAGAGCAAAAAACACCCTGGAAGGGCATCCTAACCCCCCCATCCCCTACCAGCAGCTCGCGCTGCTTTGGAGTTTAAATCAGTTGGGATTTGCTCTGTCAGACACCTCCTGGGCCTTCCACAGGTGCCACTCTCAGCTCAGGTGAGACCCTGCTCTGCCCCTCTCCAAGGCAGCAGGAGCTGGACTTCCAGCTAGAAAGAAAGAAGTTTAACTTTCTAGTAAACTGTGAGAGCTCCTCCATCACAGCAATGAGCCCAACATTCTTTTAGGAGAATGTGAACTTAATTTTAAAACATCTGGGAAATTCCATTAAGTGATTTCTCCTGCAACTGATGAAACTGCAATTTATTTTAAGGCCCAAATCAGCATTAGAGCTGGCCTCATGAGCTCAACAGTGAAATATTTGACACTGAGAATTATTGTAACAGCAAGAAGCGTCGGTCTCCAATTAGGCTGCTGTGGGGGATCACGGAACAGGCTGTGCCTACACAGGACAGGCCTGAGGGAGCTGTGGCAGCCACAGGCTGGTTCCTCCTGCACAAACCACCCCAGTGAACAGCCCTGGCCCCAGGTTCAGGCTGGGACTGAGGTGGGGGGAGCCAGAGGAGACCCAAGGATTTACATCCTCACACAGGGCCTGGGGCTGCTCCGGTTGAGGCCCCGGAGCAATCCTGGTGTGACTGGGTGGGAGGGAGCAGCCAGGGGAGCTGCTGCACCCATCCCTGCACTCCCACCCTCCGCCCTCCGCAGGGACTCACACACGGCAAGGAATGAGCAATGGGTGAAGCACTCCACTGCCTGGAAGTGTTTTGTTTGGAAAGGGGATGAATGGAGGAGGGAAGGAAGGAAGAAGAAATACTGTGGTGGATGGTGTTTATTTATCTTCTGGAAGGAAACAAAGACTTCCCGGGACTGAGCAGCTCAATTAGGCGCTTGCTGGAGTGACAGATTTACTGCTTGCTCAACAAATGCATCTCAAACCAGAAGCACAAATGGGATGAGAGAATTAACAGAGGGATCAGGAGAGCCTCAGATAACCCAGGAGAGGATCCACCACAGGCACAGGCACCAGGAGCTCCTACAGAGTCGGGTCAGAGGCTTTGTTCTGCTGCTCTACCCTGGGGGGAAGCAGTGCCCTGAGGAAAGGCCACAGCTCCCCAGGCCCTGCCTGGCTGGGCAATGTCCCCTGAGCTGCCCCAGCCCCACGGCAGGATTGCAGCCGAGGTTTGCTCTATCAGATTCGTCTCCAGCTCCTCTGCTGGACATGGTTTTCCTAAAAAGAATTACAAGGCAATTACTCACTGGTTTCCTTTTCCTTGGTTACTGCTCAGCCTGGGCTGTCATTAAGCACATGATGCTGGTGCCACGCTCGTGCCAAAGTGGGACACGCGATGCCACCTCGTCCCCAGGTCACACACAGGGCAGTGCCCAGCCCTGGGCAGCCCCTGCAGCTGCAGCCCCACGGCTGCTCGGGCAGTTATTGGAACCTCAAAACACAGGTGCAGTCCCTCAGTTCAATGCAGCACTGCATCCCGAGTCCCTCCAGGAGCGCAGGGAGAGCAATTTCAGCACGGGGAACAATCCCCAGCTCCACTGGGCAGGGCTGTGATGGAACCAGAGAATCACCTACGCCAGGTAAGGTGAAGCTGTTCCCAGCCAGGCTCTCTGGCAGGCAGGTTTTGCTTCAGCAAACCAGTAACAGTGGCAGGAATTCAAGATTTGCAGGTGTCCAGATGGAAGCTCAGCCCCTCCCGGTACCAAAGCTCCCTGCAATTACAGCAGACAAATCACCAGCCCTCCGTCAGTGCCCACACCGGCAGGATCTGTGGCGTTTCCGTTTCAGGCAGATTCTGAAAGGCACAAAAGGCCATTGTGTGTGAAACTCCCGGGGATAATCAATGACAGTTGGGTCCTTACCAATCATTATGTGCTCAGAAATCTTCACTTTTGTGATTAACATATTGTTTCTTTGGCTCTCCTCTTGATTAACAGGAACCACAGAGAAACACTCGCGCATCCTATCATTACTGGCTCAGGAGCTCTGCAATTACAGATTTTAATTAATATCCTGGTTCATTTCAGGGGAACTCTGGCTTTAAGTCTACTTTTTTGGTGACCCAATAGCAGCCATGGCATAGATGGAGAGTTTTCCTCCCACAGCCTGGGGAAAGGGCAAATGAGAAAGAACATTGCTCAGGAAAACTTTGTTCTTTTCTTCTAAAAACTTCTTTTCCAAACAAAACCCCTGGATTTAACCCAAACCAAGCAGGGATCTATTCCCCATACCCTCACTGCAAAGGCTCCTTTCCTGCAGTGTCACAAATGTCCATGTGCAGTTTTTGGGGAGGTCACCATGACAGCTCTCCAAAGTCATTCCTCCAAGGCATCCTGAGCAGGTGGCAGCCCTGCCACCACACACACACACACCACTGAGGGTGTTTTAAGCTGGTTCTCAGTTATGTGGCACACGGGGCACAGAATCCCAGGGTCACTGAGGTTGGAAGAGACCTCCCAGAACATCGAATCCCAGCTGTGCCCAATGCCCACCTTGTGCCCAGCCCAGAGCACTGAGTGCCACATCCAGGCCTTCCTTGGATGCCTCCAGGGATGGGGACTTCACCAAAAAATGGATCAAAGTGGACCCCTGTGGAGCTGGGACTGGTCTGGGCCTTGGCCAAGTGTGGTGTGGCATTAACCTGGCCACAGGTGAGTTTCTTTGAATGTGAGGGTGCCCCATGGCACCAGGAGCCACCATGGGAATCCCACCGTGGATCAGGAATGGGAGTTTTCCCTGCAATCAGAACCAAACCAGTGCTGGAACATGTCCTGGAAGGGGGGCATGAAGGCAGAAATAAGGCAAGAAGGGAACTGTTGTATTTTTAAAATGGGAACATTTCTGTGGGGAAATATAAATTGCTTTCAGTCTTGAAATGTCTTTTTTTTTTGTCAAGCCTTCCCATGTTAAAAATGATGGATAGTCTTATCTCTACACAATCTCCTGGCTGTGCTAGGGAAAATGACCCGGTGCCCATTGCCAGGTTCCAAACTGAGGACCGTAAATGCTTTGGATCCAATTTGTCCTGCTGCAAAGTGTGTCAGGGGAGTTGCATTTTAGGCATTTGTGAGATTCGGAGAGAGATTTTTATCCTAAATGAGAATAAGCCAAGCAGACACTGAAGCTACAGGTGACTTGATATGAGCATCCCCTTTACCACCAGCCTGCAGGCATTTCCCTGTCCCCACCCCAGCCTTTGCCTTGGCACACGGGGTCAGGGGCGGAGGGCAGGACCCCCGCACCTCTCGGGGGGCTGCTGCTGCTCCTCTGGCCCTCAGCACCCCGGGATGGCCGGGACAGAGGTGCCCAGTCCCCGCAGAGCCCTCCTTGGGCACGGGGCTGCTCCCTGCAGTGCCAGCTACCGCCGGTGGCATCCGTGTAAACACTGGATGTGCCACCCAGAGCCACAGCGAAAAAGCCAAGAGCAATTACTTAATGGCTTTGATCTGTGCTCTGGCGAGATCCACGGAGCATAATTATATTCTTGCTTTAAGAAGAGGGAAGAAGAAAAAAAGGCTTTATTTTGATGTTTTAGTGTTTGCTTCCCAGCAATATGTGCTTAAAGGGAACTATGGTAATTTATCTTTCCAATTCCTGCTTTCTACAGCTGAAAAAAACAGGAATAGCTCCTGTACATTTGCATTTCATTTTTAGCTCAAGCGCCTCGACGAGGATTCAGTCAAACGAATCAGCGCCGTTTGCAGCGAGAGCAGCTCAAGGAAATAAAACCTCCCGGGATGCTGACAAAAACAGGCATTAAAATCGGGATCTGCTCCTCCACGGGGAAAGGAACGCAGCACTTGGAGCAGGATTCAAAGTTCACTGAACTCTTTCCATCAGCTCTGCAGGTTCTGGGTGGCCCCCAAAGGCTCAGGGACCGACTGCAGCCCCTCTGCAGAAGCTGCCAGGGCCAAATTCGCCCTGGGACCTGAGCCCAGCCTCCCCATGGCGGAGGAGGGGGGCACAAAAAGTGCCTGGATGGTGCCAGGGCAGCCCCGCGGGGCTCTGGGAGCAGCCAAGTGCCCCAGGTTTGTTCACAGTGACTCTGTCAAAGTCCCCCTGAGGGCATGGAAATCCTTCCTTTTCCATCCACTCCGGGAAGAGCGAGGAACACCGGCCACCTGCACTTTTCATGGGGAAGTGATGAGCGCTGCTCTTGGAGAGCTGGAAAACACGAACCAGTTTTGCATAACAATTCACTTTGATGTGATTCCACTTTTTCAGGAGGGCTGTTCCCTCCACTGTCTGCACATCCCAGCCAAACCCCGTCCTGCTCGCCCGCTCCGCTGCCTCCAACCCCGCGATTTCCCCGCACGGAGGTTTTCGGTCTTTGCTTTAACCCTGCCTTTGTCTGAAGGTCAGCCGGGCTCCGAGGGAGAGGTTTCAGGCGCGGGGAGGACGGGCAGGCTCTAATCCCCGGCTCCCAGGGAGGCAGAGGCCGCTAATGCAGCACTTTCAAGCCCTTGGCGGAGCCCACTTTATCTGCGAGAGCAGCAGCCGGGGAGGCTGAAAGCAGAGCCGGGGCCGGGCCGGGGAGCCCAGCGGAGCAGTTTAATCAGGCAGCCGCAGCCCAGATGGAAAGCTTTCATCTTGTGATAGAGCGGGAGGACAGAGCAGCAGCGAACGATCTGAAAGGTGCCCACTGCCCCGGGCTGGCTTTCACCGGGCACTGCTGCCTTTGTTCCCCGCTCCTTTTGCTCCCTGAATTCGGTCCGCCACAATGCATTGCTTATTGCATTTGAAAGAGTGGGAGGAAAAGCTACTCCCAGGGACATGCCTGCAGTCAGGGGAGATAAGTCGGAGCAGCTCCCAGGCTCTCCAGTGCTTTTTTCAATCAAGGCTGCTCAAAATTGCCATCTGAGACAGCCTGGCCAGCGAGGCTGCGAGCGACAGCCTCGGTCAGCAGGAAAAGTCATCCCCACAGGTTTTATTCCCGGACAAAACAGCAACAGGCTCCAGCTAGGAGCCTCCACTCAGCACCTGCTCTTCTGGGGCACGGATGGTCCCTCCAGCTCCACAACCACTGCAGCAGCACCGGGCCCCAGCTCCTCCTGAGAGCTCCGGGCTCTAATTTCCATTTTACAAAGCACAGGCAAACCCACACTCAGCGGTTTCTGAGCTCTTGGCAGCAAAGGCTGAGCACTTTTCAGGGCATCATTACCACGGCATCTCCAAGAATCCACATGGAAAAGGGGATTCACCTCTGGGACCTGCCTGGCTGTAGGATCAGGGGGCTGGGCCGACTCTGGTCCCCCGGGGGACACAGGGAGGTGGCACAGCAGGATTTCCCCTCCAGGCACCTGCAAGTCACAGAACCATGGAATCCCAGAATGGCTTGGGTTGGAAGGGACTTTAAGGCTCATCCAGTGCCACCCCTGCCACGGCCAGGGACACCTTCCACTGTCCCAGGCTGATCCAAGCCCCAATGTCCAACCTGGCCCTGAAAAAATTGTATGTAATTGTATTTCCTTGCTTTCACTGCAAACCCCTCACACTCAGAACATCCTCATCAGTTTTACATTGTTGTACAGCATCAAATCTAGAGCACATTCCAGGAGGTGATTGGGCAGGCTCATGGCATTTCCAGGTGATCCAGTTCATGCAGGAGCTGTGTATCAGCATCACCCCCAATTTACCCTCCCGCAGGTGGAATTTTGCCATTTCCTGAACAGAAAGGTAAAACAACCCAAGCATTTCATTTTACTAAAAAAAGCTTCATAGAAAAAAATAAATCTGTCTTCCTTGGAAGCAGGGTGGTTGTTCCTCTGGAGCAACATGAGGTAAGTGACACAAATAGCTATGAATGATTCTTTTCCGAAAGCACCTGTGTGGCCATTTTTATCCGAGACAGGAGGAAGCAGCAGCCTCAGACACAGAGTATTTTTGGTGAAATATCTCAGGAGCTCTTTGAGCTAGAAATGACTACACCAGCTCCCCTCTAGCAACAGATTGCTTTCTAATTCACAGAATGCAAATGCAGATGCTGTTCCTGGCGCTCAACCAAATTATTGCACAACACATTTGTTTCTGGAGAAGCAGCATTTAATACAGCAGGAATAAAAGGGAAAACAATACCTGACATCACCTGTGTTTGCCTGGGTTTGTTATTTCTGCATATGACACCACAAGGATCCGAAACTGACAGAAACACCAGCCGTGGAGGCACCTCAGGCTGCCTGTCCTGGCAATAGTGAACAGGGAGGAGCTGTAACGAGGATTTGCGTGAGGCCCAAGCCTTCGGCACCACAGTCATCTTGGGGGGCACTTTGTAGGATGGGGTCACCCAGCACAGGCCCTGCCTGGCGCCTGTGGCTCGGCTGGGAGGCAAAATGGTGAAGTTAAAAATCTCATCAGAGCCAGGGATTCAAAGTCTCCCACATCCCTGACATTTCCAACCACTTGAGTGGATCAGGTTTAAATACAAGGTTCACCTTCCTTCAGCTGTGACATTTCCCCCCTTGAGAGGAGCCCGTTTCTGCCCCCAGATTTCATGGCCAGCCTCATCCACAGCCATGTTCCCTGTAAAATGCCGTTGGAAAACCAGGGGTTACTGACTTGCCAACTCCTCACACAAATTGCTCCTTATCAAAGAGGCACTGAAGTACATAACACAATTACTCAAAGAACAATTTTCTCGTGCCAGAGCCAGTATTTTACATCTGCCAGTGTATCTCCAGTCAGGGACTGAACACTGCCAGTGAGCACTGGTCTGATACTTGTCCCTCCTCAGGGCTTTTCCTCCCTCCCTCCTGCTCATTCAGCCTGACAGCCTGAGGGGTGGCTGGAGCTGAGGGCAGGAGCCCTGGCAGCAATCACCTGATACAACAGGCATTTTATGCATATTTTGTGTATCATATGAACAGGTATGTACAGACCATGCAGATGTTCTGCATTGCTGAATGTTGAAGATTCTTTGGTGCCGGAGTTCACCCAATCGACCTGACCTTTTGGGGCCTTGAGGAGCATTTCATAACCCTGGGAACTGGATCCACCTCATTTCAGGTGACAGTGACATGATTCCCTGGCCTGAGGACGTGCTGGCAGCTCAGTCTGCTCACAGCTCTCCTCAGGCAGCCTCACCTTCCCCACCTTACTGTTGGTTAATTTTAAACACAATATTCAGATGTTTATCTATTTATCCAGATTTCTATACATACAATAGTCTTATTTACTTAGGCAGGATGGTGTGGGCACCAGTAAGCAAATATTTGATGAGTATTATCTGAACTTTAAATGTTATTCCTAATAAAAATGTCAGCTTGAAAATCAATTAAGTCCCATGGAACCAGATTTGCAGTGGAGAAGAATCGGTTCATTTCTGGGGAAGTCAATGAAGTTAAACCAATTTACACAGCTGCTAACACCACCCTGACTGCTGAACAACAACAAATCATCTGTGCTTCCCTCGCCTTCAGCAAAAACATACTCCTTGTTTAAACAGAGAAAGCCTTGCTGAAATAGCTCCTGAGCTTTTGGCCTGAAAGAGATCCCACCTTTTCTGGTTTTGACACAATGAGACAAAACTGGGGTGTGAATGCTTTGGCTTATCCAGTATCAGATGACCCACAGAGTCATTGTGGTTGGAAAAGACCTCTGTGATCATCAGTGTCCTGGCTCACCACGAACCCATGTCCTTCTGGGGAGGGGACTCCACCACTGCCCTGAGCAAACTGTGCCAGGCCTTTACAACCCTCTGCATGAAGGAATTTCCCACATATCCAATCTAAACCTCTCTGGGGCAACTTGAGGGTATTTCCCCTTCCCTTTGTGAAGATGCCCCTTTTTAAACTGATGTGTGAGGTCTGAGCCAGGAGCCTGAGTTCCAGGAGTCTCTTCCCAAGGCCCGTGGGGGTTTGGCAGCCAGGGTTCTGCAAGGAAAGAGTCTGACAAAACTACTTTTTGTCACTAATTAAATCTAACTAAACTCCCAATTTTTATGGCCCCCCGAGGTCTCCCACACAAGTAATTCCTGCCAGTTTATGAACCCAGATTACAAACACTGACAAGGTGATCTCGAAGGACGTGGTGAACTCTCCCTGCTCCTGATGAGCCCGAGAGGAGGCACCAGTTGGGGAGAAATCGCTGCTGCTCCTGCCTGGCTCCTCCCCACCCGGCTGGTCCCGGCTCTCGGGTCTCAGAGCCCCTGGTCTGACGGGCGATTTTGGATGGAGCAGGAGCAGAGGCTGACAAACACCAGCACAGCACAACCCCGGGGTTACCCTGCCCAGCTCCTCACCAGCCCAGCTCTCCATCTCCTGTGCCCCTGCTCCTCTCTGCTGTCAGTGTTGTGCAGGAACACAGACGTACTGTACCATAAATATTTAATTACAGGTAGCTAATGAAAACACTGACGTTAATCAAAACCTCAAGGTAGTGTGCACAAACCCAGCAAGGGACCTTTTTACATAGAAATGAAAAAATAAGACAGTAAATACTCTGGGCAAAACTTTCAGCGCTGCTTAGCTCAATTCATTCAGGTTAATTAAATCCTTTCCAAATCATTATTTGTTTCCTTTTTGTTACAGAACACATCACAAAGCATGTCCCCACAGCACTGCAATTACACGGCCTTGCCTCCTGTGTCGGAGCTGAGGCTTCCCAAGCATTTAAAAACACAGGAGAGAGTTGAAGTGTCACCTCAGATGCTGAGACACCGATCTCACCTTAAAAGGAAAAGAGTAAAAGTCAAAAGGAAAAGGTACAGAAGTACAAAATAAAGTTCAGTGAGAGACTGAGGCAGTTTTCCAGGGAATCTCCCATCCCTTGGGCTGGCACAGTCAGACATTGCTGCAGCCAGAAGTGGCTGCAATGACATTTTACCATCCCTGCATTTGGGAACCTGGATAAGCAAGGGGTTCAGAGGTACAAAGGAAACATATAAAATTCCATGTTTCAGCACATGCAAGAGTCTCTAACAGACACTGTTCCATGGCCCATTCCAGTCACCTGTGGAAGAGCCAGAATTTGCATCTGCCTCCAGAGCACCTGCAAGGTCCCATCGGCGCTTGTGCCCCGGAAACTTTCCCTGCACTTCCCCCATCAGTAATCAAACTGATTCTCTTCCTCCAAAGTGTTTCCACCCCAATGGCATTTTCTTTAAAATTCAAACATTCCCCAATAGTTATGGACATTCACAGGAGTTGCCAACTAGAAGACCCAAGAAGAAATTCAATATAAAGCACAGTGACAGTGGCTTCTCTAGCTCTGGTTTCAGGATGCAGTGTCAGGACCAGGAGGGAGCCTTGGGTCTCCCCTGCCACATCTGTTCTGCATCCCAAAAGGTTCATCACCAGAATTTTAAGAGACAAAAGAAACTGGATTTTTTAATTTCACAGCTAAGAAATTCAGAATGGGTGTAATTGTGGGAAAGACTAATTAGGCCCTTGCTGGGGAGTCTAAAGAGGGGTGGAGATGAGGATTTGTCACACTCCTCACACCTAGACATCACCTCTGCTCAGGAAATGGGAGACTTAAACCGAGTTTAAATTCTTCAGTGGGCTTCAGCACAGGGTAATGATGGCTCATGAGATAAGCTACATATTATTAATGAATTTCAATCTACTTTAAACTACTAAAAGTCATTTCTTGAACTTTGTTCAAGGCGGGACATACCCTGGTCTGGTTGACAGGGTCAAAGGTTGGGCTCGATGATCTTGGAGGCCTTTTCCAACCTTCCTGGTTCTATACTCTCAACACACACAGAACCAGAATAATTAGCACATCGTTGCTAATAAATCGGAGTCATCAACTAAAAGACACAAGGCAGTTGGACTTCAGAAACACCCAGCTGAAAAGGCACAGAAAATACAGGGAAATCGGTGAAGCCCGAGGAGTGCCGAGGCTGCCCAGGACAGGGATGATGTCAGTGCAGTAAAACAGAGCGGGGATCCCGTCGGGGAAGGAGCAGCCCCCACCCCTGTGTTCCCTCCCCGGCAGGACCCGCTGCTCCCCCAGCCCATCATGCACCAAACGCACGTGGAACATGAATTGACGAGGAAATTAATAATTACCAGCTTCTAAGCAAATTCCCTGAACATGCAATTATTTCACCCCAAAACGCTCCTGAGCAATCAAAGACGAGATGGAGAACAAAGCAGTTAGCAAAGAATTGTGTAATCAAATAATTATTTCTGGTGTAATTGGCACCGAAAGAGCGGTGTGCGGGACGGGAGAGGCAGAGCGGCGGCTCTTTCTGCCCGCACGGCTCCGCCGCGCTCAGCCCAGCCCCGGCCGCTCCCGCACGGCTCCCCCGGGCTCAGCCCAGCCCCGGCCCCTCCGTTCCCCTCCTCGGGGAGCAGCGGAGCGGAGCCGCGCCGGCGGCGGCAGCGCCGGGCTGAGAGGAGGGCTGCTAACTGCGGATGCGCTTCACTGCAGCCTCCTCGGGAGCGGAACCTCGGCAAACACAAGATAAATCACTGCCGAGCGCCGGGGATGGATCCCTGCACCCAGAGCAGCCCGGGTGCCCACGGGAGCTCAGCCAGCTCGCCACGGACAGGGCTGACCCCGGGCAATGGGAATGCAGATCCCAAAACTGCCCCGAATGACGCCGGGCATCCAAAAGTCTGGGATTTGTGGTGTGCATTCAAACACAAACACCAAACCTGCAGCCCCACTGCTGCAGCTCTCCGGGGTAGCAGGAGCACAGCCCTGCCATCTCAGCTCGCCTTGGAACGGAGAGGGGGAAAGGCAGGTTAGAATTCGCCTTCAGCCATCAGGTTTGCATCTGCTGGGTGCCTGCAGCCCCTGTCTCACACCGGTTGTTGGGCTGTCACCTCCTGCCCCCTCACCGCGCCAGGGCTCCCAGGGAACGTGTGGGTCTGCAGCAGCTGCCGGGCTCGGGGCCACGTCCCTGCTCACACAGGGGCTCCCACCCAGCCCCACGGCAGCTCCCCGGCCCCTGGGGCTGGGCACTCAGCTGTTTGCAGCTGGACAGGGGGCCCTGGGGGCCCTGGGCAGTGCTGATGGGCAGCGACTCGAAGGAGCAGACAGCACGGGGCTGGTGGGGGTCTGATCACCCAGGCACAGCTCAATGCAGCTTTTATAGTTCGTGTGCTTTTCCCTGCACACGGGTAACTCCATACCCACAGCTCTGTGGGTTGAAGCACACCTCTCTCTGCAATAAAACCGAGAGTGAAAGCAGTGAATGACTGCAGACCACAAACACAACACCAGCTCTTTCTAGAAGGCAGCTTTCATCAGGTTTTGTCGGCCTGTGAGCCACTTGTGCAACTCCTTCCTTCCCCCAGCCTCCCGATCCAACCACTCCCCTGCTCACAAAATGCTCTCAGCAGCACCAGCAGCCTCGGGCGCTGCTCGTCATTCCCTGTCACTCCAGCCTCTCTCACGTGTTCTTTTTTGTGGTGAAAAGGGAAATAAAGAGGAGTCAGTGAATGCAGACCAACCATCCATCCTCTTTTTTTTCCCTATAAAGAGCTTTGTCCCCCCTCTGAGCAGGAAGGTACCAGCGACCGTAAATTGACAACATTAAAAGGCTTCTGGAAATCGGGAGAAATGAGATTGCAGATGTGCTGGGAATGTCTGCACGTGCAGAGCTGCAGCGTCCCGAGCACTGCTCCGGGAGCCAGGTGAATCCCAGCCTGGGAGGGGAGCTCAGGGACGTGGCAGGCACAGGGGACATAGCAAGTGTGGGGAGAGCAGCTTCACAACGCACCCCTCGTAGTGCAGCGAGGGAGCTGAGCCCAGAACCCCATTCCGTGCGTGCACCTGCTTCATCCTGGCATGGATTATGCTTGACAAAGTGCATTTCTGCATCTCTTCAGCTCCTTTCAGCCCTCGCACATTTCTCCCAGCATTACCATCACCCACAACGCTTCCCACGGGCAGCATATTGCTCCTACCACTCGTGCTTGTCGTGTGCATCACAGCGATGCCACAAGCAGGGGCAAGGAGGAAATCACCGTATTTCAGCAGAAAATAAGTTTAAGAAAACCTATTCCCATCTTAGTGCTGGATCATCAGTGCCCTGTGAACAGAGTTTGTGTAATTGTGACACCCATAAACATCGGAGCTTATTTTTCACTATCACCGCTATTCTGTCTCAGAGGAATGTATTAATACAGATATTAAAGAGCTATTCAGATTATTCCATGTTACATCTTATCAATAACCCAAGGCTAGAAAGGATTGGTGTTGGGGGAGGTGATGCCCAACAACCCTTTCCAGGAAGCAATTCCCCCTGATGTCCAAGGTGTCCAATACCTCCATAAAGCCCAGACAGAACACACCTGCCCCAGCTCAGCATTGCCCCTTTGTGTGGTCACTGTTTCCATCCAGAGACAACACTGCTACAACCTGGAGATTTCTTCAGCCCACACAGTTCCCACCTGGACACTCCCTGTCCCACCAGACTGGGGGAGCAGTGGGAAATTACGAGCTGGTGACTGATGCTGCAGGTCCTGTTCCAGGCACGGAGCCACGGGAGCCGAGGCAAAGGGAAGACACGAATGCTGTAATTGGAAGGTGCCTGGGAGTTGTCAGTGCTATCAACAGAAAGGCAATTACTGTTTGAAAATTAATCTTCTTTTTTTTTTGTTACCCTATTGTTATTCCCTTTTTAATGTCAGAATAAGCAAAACAGGAGATTACCTGGTGTGTTCTCCCTCGAGGGAAAATGCAGTTAAAATGGAAATGAGCACCAGGCTGGCAGCACCTGCTCCTGCCCAGGGAAAGGTATTCCACACCAACTCCATGGCCAGGATGAACCCTCCACCTGAGTTCCTCTGCCACCTCATTTCCCAACACAGATCCACTCCTGCATTGCCACCAGCAAGCCCCTTGTCCAGGGAACCATGTCCCTGTCACCCCCCACACCTCTCATCTGCTTCCTCACTGTCCCTGTTTTCTCCAAGGTCATCAAAAGCTGGCAGATGGTGTCTCAGTTGTGAAATGTCCTTTCTTTCAGTCCCACCCCAAACTCTCAGTCCCAGTCCTGGCCACCACACACTGCTGGAGCCTCTCCTGACCCTGCTGTGCCCACAGGAGAGGAGGCACCTCTGTCAGCCCTCCAACACAGGGCTTCAGACAGTTCCTCTCCTCCAAAGTGCACATCCTGACACAAAATCCCTCCCGAAATCCATCATTTGGAGAATCCTCTCCCACAGCTTCGTTAGCGTTCTGTGCAGTTCTCAAACTGTCTTGTTTGTCTTCGCTTCTCATTCGTTTCTGCGTAATTTCATCCCTCAACACATCTTTAATTAACAGTTCTGTGCTGATGACTCACAGATGCATCTTTCAGCTCCAGACACCTCTCCTTCAGTTCAACCCCCAAATCCAGGCACCCTCCCAGCCCTGGGGAGGTCTGTCCTGCAGGTCTGGGGACCCTGAAGATGCCCCTCAGCTGGGATGGCCTGGCTGCATCCACACTGTGCCAGTTCTTTGGCCCAAGGATTGAAGATGCCCTTTCTGCTATTCCCTGGTAAACAAAATCCCATCTCCATAATTAGTAAATTCTTCTCTTTGACTGTTCCACCTTCCTGCCATTCACACGCTGCCAGAAGATCCTGGCAAAGGTCACAGCCCCAGGTGTCACCTCAGTGTCTCCCTGCAAACCCCTTCTCTGCCTCCTTTTCCTCACAGCCAGAAACTGCTTTACCTCCTTCCTCTCTCCTGAAATGGGGTTTGTGGTTATCACAGAATCCCAGCATGGTTTGGGTTGGAAGGAACCTTAACACTCATCCCGTTCCAGCCCCTGCCATGGGCAGCAACACCTTCCACTATCCCAGGGTGCTCCAACCTGCCCTTGGACACTTCCAGGGCTGGAGCATCCATGGTTGTTCTCCTGGAGACCCTTGTGGGAAGCGTGGCTTCCCCAGGGCTGCCGGGGAAGAGCCTCATCCTGCCCCCCAGAGCAGTGACCCGTGTGGGGAAGAAGCTCCACGCCCCCCATCCCTGCAAATACCAGCCCTGCCAGCCTCCAGGATGTGGCTCTGGGGACCATCAGCCGAGTTATCCCACAATTCTGGCTGTCACTACTCACAGGGAGCAACGGAGAGAAGTCGCAGGCTCCAAGGCAACTCACTCATGACTCAAAAAATTGGGTGGGGGTGGTGGGGGTGGTTTGAATTCACATTTATCCCATGCAAGCAAAAGAAAAACTAAGCTTTGGCTCCTTTAGCAAATCCTACGGTTGGGGACCAGCATCCAAAACCAAATAGAATAAAAAATTATGTTCTTGATGCAGCAGAGAAGGCTAACACAGAATGAAGAGATGCCAGAAAATGCAGGAGGAGATGAAAAGCTGCTCTGGCTGGCTGAGGAGACTGGGAAGGAGAAGCAAGGAAAACTGAGAATGGTAAAAGGGAATCATGAATGACGCCTGTTTCTTGTAAAAACAAATTAAAAAAAATTTCATCACTTCCCCCCCCAGACTGAGTCTGGAGTCGGTGCTGTAAGCAGGCTTAGGAACACCGCAGATGCCTTTTCCTGCACTGTCCCCCAGCAGGAACCTGCAGCCCCCCGGGACCAGCGCTGCCACGAGCAAATAATGGGAGAACAGATTGCCTGGTGCCAGCCTTCACCTTTCTCCAAGCTGGGAACAATCAGGGACATTTGATTGTTAGAGTGAGAAAGCCGTTAACGATGTGTTGATGAACACAAAGTTAATTTTCCGATACATTTCCTACAAACTGTTTCTTTAGGAATTCTCCTCGGAGCCCAGAAAGCAGCTTGAAAGAGCTACTGTTAAATATTGACTGCTGCTCCGGGATCATTACGGAAAATGTGTTTGGGTTGTGTTTTTCAGGGCACGTCGAGGGGGCTGGGCAATTTCTGTGGGGAGAAACGCCCTTCCTACCCCGGCAGGGAGCAGGGGAAGCCGGACACACTGAGCCGGTCACTGTTTGGTTGCTGCTGGGTTTTCCTCCCCCTGAACTCGCCAATAAGGCCCAAGGGTAGCAGTTTCCTAAGCTGGGTCAAGCAGAGAGTGGAAATTCAATAGGAAAATGGAAAGATCTTTCACTGCACCACAGGGGAAAGCGAGAGCAGGGGAGGGGGAACGGGCACGTGGAGAGGTGACTTAGGGACAAAAAGCTCACAGGGAGAGGGGAGGGAGGGAAATAAGGAACCCAGCAGGGAATGAGGCGGGCGGTGTCCTGGAGCGCAGCGCTGGGGGCTCGCAGGGACCGGCAGGGACCGGGAACGGCCCGGGGCTCTCAGGGACACAGGGAACGGCCCGGGGCTCTCAGGGACCGGCAGGGACCGGGAACGGCCCGGGGCTCTCAGGGACACAGGGAACGGCCCGGGGCTCTCAGAGACACCGGGAAAGGCCCGGGGTTCTCAGGGACCGGGAACGGCCCGGGGCTCCCGGGGACACCGGGGACGCTCACGGCATCACTGCGGGCGGGAGGGCAGGGCTGAGCACAGGCAATGGCAAATGCTTAAACAGCTCTTAGAGAGGAGCGTCAGAAATGTGCTCCAGGAGGATGAGAAATTGAGTTTTAAGCCCCCAGAGCAGCGTCCGATCGTGTCCGTGCCTCAGCCCTCCCGGCCTCCGGAGCTGCTCCGTTCCCAGCTGGGGGTGGGTGCAGGTGGCTGAGCTCTCTCAGTGCCAGCACCCCAAAAGGGGGCTGTTTCTAGGATTTTCTACACTTTCCCAGGATGAAAAACCATTCCCAGTGTAGATACAGAATTTGGGGACTGAGCAGGGAGTAGAACAGAGCTGAGCCAAGCGCTCGTGGTGGAAGCAGATGTTCTCCACAAGGATCCAAGCACCCACGGAAAACGGGTACTTTGCATTTCTGTCTTCTTCTGAATGAGAAAGCACCAACTTAGCAACAAATTCCATGGACAAATAGCTCAGGAATAACGCGGTTTTCCACTCTAATTTGCACTGTAGGCTGCAGTAACGTGCATTGTGCTGAGGGATTGCCGAGGCACTGATTCTCCAGGCTTCTTAAACTCATAATAAAGAGCACATGTCAGGGATTTCAGCGCCCGCAGGCAGTGGCAGGAGCGATTCCTCCTCGCTGACTGAAGCTGTAAAAGCCAGAGCCCCGCACTGGGGCAGCCCCAGTCCCCGGGAACAGCGAGCTCTGAGGAACAGCGGAGGGACTCAGCAGCTCCGGCCGGCAGCGCGGCCAGAACGCTCCGTCCGGCAGTGCAGGAGCAGCTCGGAGCTCCGGGCTCCTCGGGCCAGCCCTGTGGACAGAACGGCTCCGTCCCGCAGTGCAGGAGCAGCTCGCAGCTCCGGGCTCCTCGGGCCGGCAGCCCAGGAGGGAGGGACCATCCCCAGCGGTGGCAAAGCTCCCGCCGGCACCGCCTGCCCGTGCTCGGGACCAGGGGCAGCGATTCTGCCCGGCTGCTTCCCAGCAGAGCGAAAACCTCCGAGGGCAGAGGGACCAGCCCGGCCCCAGGGCCAGAGGAGCCTCAGGAGCATCCCGCAGCTGGGGATTGGGCACAGGTTGGACTCGATGACCTCGGAGGTCTTTTCCATCCTGAATCATTCTATGATCCTTCTCCTTTTCCCCGTGGCTCCCACCCACTCACATAAAAAATTAATTTTCATTTACAGTTCATGACCTGATCTTCAATTTTGCCCAACACTGAAATATTTACGATCGAGGGTGGGGCAGAGACAAGGAACCCATGACCATCACCAGCTGAAATGCTTCCCATTCTTTCCATTTTTCAAATACTGATGGATACCAGCTACAGGACACCTTGTCCTTGTGCATCACTCACATCTGTTTAGATATGACATTTATTTTCATGAACTAAGTGATATGTGGAGGAGAGGAAACAACCAGATCCATTTTGTAGTTTGGATTCCATTTTACTTAAAAGATTAACCAATACCACTATGAGTTCTTTAAAAAAGTAATCATACTTTTAAAAATGGAAAAATTCTCACATTTTCCTTTAAAATTAAAATTCACTGATGATACACACTCAGCAGTGAAACAGCTTAATTTTGCTCATCTTCATCAAGAAGCTTTTGAGTGACAGACTCAAGTTAAAAAGCTGTGATTAGCACATGAAATGACATAAAAGATCCAAACAAAAGGAGAGCTTTGGGTCTCTCAAATACCCCAAATAAATAAAATGTTGGTATTGGCAAAGCTTGTTTGTGGGATCTCCAATTCATGAGAGAAAAGAATCCCCCTTTTGTCTTGGAGAAGCTTCAGATGTGGCTGCACACCAGCCAGCACTGCAAACTGGTATGATCAGGTGAGGATGTCCCCTGTCCCCTCAGCTTGTCTCAAGGTGATAATGCAAATAATTCCAACTATTTGTGCATAACCAGCCCAAGAGACAGCAGGGGCTGTTCCTATCAACATCTAAGCTCACCCTGCAGGCAGTGCTTTTCCCAAATACATTGGTCCCATACTCCTGGCACAGCTCAATATCTTCACTGTCCTCCAAACAACATTGTCTGAGAAATGAGAGCAAGCAGGAGACAAACACCACCACAGCAATGCTTGCCATGGTGTGGTGGGCAGTGCTCACAGTCCCAGCACTGTGACACTCCCGTGTCACACCTGGGAGTGCTCACTCACTGATCTCTGAAAGCCAAGCCTGAGGGGAAACAGCCAAATAAATTCAGAGAGGGGAGAGAGTGGTGGAAAAGTGCCTTTTGCTCCTCTTGAGTCTTTCTGCAGGAACTTCACAAGCACAGCACAGCAAAAGCAAAAGGGCCTCATTCAGATTTAAAGACAGTTAAAGCCTGTTGTTCCTAATGGATTATCATACTTTAAAATAAAGCAGATCAGATGTGCTCGGCTGAGCTGCCTCCCCTGACACCCCGAGCTTTTAGAACTGGCCTCAGCCCATGCCCACTAAAACTCCATCAAATAATTACCAGCACTTTGGCTGGAGGTAGAGCTTTAACCTCAGACTGCATAATTTGAGGAAAAATTCAAAATCCAGCTATGGCTTCTTGCTTATTAAGGGGATTTTAATGGTCTGTGCTGCTGCCTCACACACTCCCACTTTATCTCCTGGATATTGATGAGCCCACACCTGCGCGGGCAGAGCTCCAGAGCTCTGCCTCGGCTCCTCCCGGGGGGATTTGCACACCAGTGACATCCAAACCTGACCAAGAGAGGAGCTGGTGCCATCAGAGAGGCTTTACCAGAAATGCCAGCTGGGCCTTGGCACTGCACCGGCCCAGAGCCGTGTCGGGAGCTCCGTCTCACAGAGACACCTCTGACCCTGTGACATTCCCAGCGTGGGGCAGGGGAGCTCAGTGACCCTGGGGCCCCTCCTGCCCCTCAGAAAGCCAAGGCAGCCCCACACGGAGCTGCCTCCCCTGTGCTGCTGGAAAGGCCATTGGTTTTATGGAGACATAGAATGTGGTCCCACTTTAATTTCAGCATGTGGATCAAGTAATTGTTTGGATTTTAATATTGAGTCTACGTTTCACTGATTTGCATTTAAATGTGTTGTCAGAGAACTTCCAGAAGTCTTTAATAAGAAGGCCGATTTGCATTTTAATGTGCACTTAAAGAATTTGAAGAAGTCTTTTCATGTGAGCTGTGTTATCTGAGGAACGTTCACACTGGAGGGGGAATGAGAGCTGCAAGAACAAGTCTAACAAAACTGCTTCTGTGAGACAGCCCAGCCTTGTTGGACTTTGTTGAGGAAAAAAATCCTTACTGCAGATGTGGTTTAAAGGGAGGCTGGGAAGGCAGCGGGGAGAGCCAGGAAGGCGTTGGGATGGCTGAGGAGCAGCTCAGGGGGTTCTGAGGGACCCCGGACCTGGGGTAGAGACCCTCAAAGGGCCCGGGGCTCTGCAGGGCTGTCACTGGGGCTACAAACACCTCACCGGGTGACAATGGCACTGCCCTGCAGGGTGAGGGACAGGCAGCTTGTCTGCTCCATTCCCTTCACCTTGGGCTTGCTCAGGGAGCATCTGTACCTGCCTGCAGATTATCTGAACAGAAATGGAATTTCTACACTACTCAAGTTCCCTGTGTTCTCATCTCAGCATCAAAGGTATTCGATCTGCAGAACAACTCAGCTGATCGTACAGTAAAATCAAAAAGTAATAAAACTTTAAGTTCATAGAATATCCTGAGTTGGAAGGGACCCACAAGGATCATCAAAGCCCAGCTCCTGGCCCTGCACAGGAAAACCACAAGAATGTATCCTATGTGTTCCCAGATTATGGAAACAGGCACAGGACCTACTGTCTACAAAATACCTCTCAAGACCAGTTTGTCTTGAAAATAAGCCAGGTCAAAAATCCAGGCACAAATACCCAAATGGGCTGAGAAGTGCCTGTTCCAACTCAGAGCAGAGTTCCAATCTCCCCTCCAGCCCAGCCCCTCTTGGCCAGTGCTCCCCCACAGCCCCGGGCTGGGCTTCCACCACAGCTGTGCCCATCAGGGGCTGGGCTGGGGGCAGCAGGGGCTCCTTCCCATCCTTGGGGGAGGCAGGCTCAGCTCAGCAACACGTGGAGGGACCTGGAGACCTGGCAAGGTTGAAATCAGCTCCTTTAGGCCCCAGCAGCTCTGACGGGGGCTCCAGGAGCTCTGTCCTGCTGCTAAACAAACGCACGGCTGAGCCATCTATCAAAAATAAATGACTTGGGGAAACAAAGCCATTTATTTTTAGAAGATGAATCCTTCCCTGTTCAGTACACATATCTTCACTGTAGGCAGTGACTCGGGCTGTGACTCCATGTCCCTGTGGTGCTGGCACTGCTGCCACCCTGCCCTGGCACTGCCACGGAGCTGGGCAGGGACTGCAGAGCCCCCGGGCAGCCTCTGCCCCTCCCTGCCCGAGCCTGGCTAAAACAGATCTCAGTCCTGCCCTGTGCTCTCCAGGATGGCTGGAAGTTAAATCAGAGAGTCAGTAAGGTTGGAAAGACCCCCAAGATCATCAAGCCCAACCTTTGATAAATCACAGAATGACAGAATATTCTGAGCTGGGAGTCACCCACAGGGATCATCGAGTCCAACCCTTGAGTGGATGGCCCATACAGGGACTGAGCCCACAGCCTTGGCATTATCAGCACCATGCTCTGCCCAGCTGAGCCAATGCCAGTGGCTAAATGTAGATATATAAAATATGTATAAATGAACTGAAATATATACCCACATGTCCAGCTGCTGCCAGGCACAGCCACCCTCCCACAGAGCTCTGACCAGCCCATATCCCACTGTGCAATCCAAAGTTTCAAAACTGCAATTAACCAACTGGAGACATATGCAGGGAGGCAGCACAATAATTAGTGCAAAGCAAAGCGAGTACTTCAGAGTTTCCATTCCATAACACATAATTGGTACATAAGTGAGAGTGTTTGTTTGTTTACTTAGAGCAGGGTCACCTACTGCTGTCACTGAACAAAGCTGTCACGGGGTTTAGATGGAATAGGCTTCTGCTGCTTAAGCCAATTATTTTCTCACCAGAGATCAGAGCATCAATAAAAACCAACAAATAAGCCAGTTCTGATCAGCTAAAATATTGGTTATGTGGGATTTTTATTGTATTTTTTACTGCAATAAACAAAGCCAGTGTCACATCCACACAGCACTGCCAGCTCCTGGGCGGTTTCTGAGCCTGGCCTGAGCTTTGTCCCCACCCAGCTGCCCAGAGCCAAGGGCATGGAAGAGGAAACACAGTGACAAGACAGGTTTGTGTCATCCTGTATTTAACCAACAGTTCCAAATCCAAGGAGACCTTCCCTTGCCGTAGAAAGCAGAACTGTTCCTGGTGGCTTTGTGATGGTCACAGTGACACATCAGGTGTGATCTAGCACGTTGCTGTCAGGGTGTGCAACACACACCAACCCAAACTTCAGCTACGAAGGCTGAAAACCAGATGAAGGTCTCACTGAAAGGATTGTAGCCCCACTGGTGGATGGGCTCAGCAACCCTGGTCCTGCTGCCACGGACAGGTTCATGCATTTTCCCTCAGGACCTCGTGGCTGGAACACATCAGCTCCAAGGGCTGTGAGCGAGGGCTCGTCACGTGGATCCAGCTCCTTTGGGGACATATGGGACGTGTCCCTGTCCTGCAGAAGGGGCCTGTTTTGTGTGAGGTTGTATCCAGGTGGACGTGCTCAGAACAGCTCAGTGAAGATGTGACTCCTGTACATCCAAACAGCTTTTGGCACACGGTGTCGTTATGGATTTATCCGGGAGGATGAGTCTCGGGAGTGGCTGTGTCCCAGCGCCGGCTGGCACAGGGCAGGACGGGCCCGGCTGTGGCAGCCGAGGCACAGAGAGCACTGCAGCACCCAGCCAGAGCTCCCTGTGTGCCTCTCCAGCTGGGAGGGAGGGTCTGGATGGGAACTGCGGGGTCAATCCAAGCACAGCTCCAGGGCCTCACAGCCCGGATCCCACAAGGCCCTGCCTGGAACAGGGGCAGGCACAGGAAGGTGTAGCCAGCCCAGTCCCATGGAGGGGACACTGGGAACAGCCTTTGCTGAAAGGCTCTTGGAATATCCCTGACTTGGGTCGTCTTTCTGCATCAGGACTGAGAGAGTGGCGGAACGGGATCACCAGGCTCTGGCTGTGCCCACTGCTCACAGCAGCACTAATGAATACAAGCCAAGGCCTTACACAAAGCCTGTTTAAAGGAAATACAATTTTCCCCCACAAAACATTCTTTAAGGTTTATCTTAATCGCTTCTTTTCAGTCGCTGCATCCCTTGGGAATAAGCACATTAAACCACTGATGATCTGTACAAGGAAGGAAAGGCATTACAGTGCCATTATCAATACAAACCAATTTAAAATCCTTCCAATATTTGGAGAAGAGCTACAGCACAGTTGCAAACAAAATCTCTGATCACTTTTTCAAACAATATTTAATCTGTCCTATAGCCATGGTCTATAAAAGCTGCATCTGCAAACAGAAAATGGTGTGTGACTGAGGTTGTCACTCCAGCTGAGCAAACACTTTCCAGTGTCTCTGATATTTCACTTATTATTCCATTTACTTGACTCACCAATACCTACTGATTATTATTCCTTGCAGTGGAGAAACGTGGTAGGGTCAGATGCAGGAAATTTGGGTACAGGAAATCTCCCTGGTCCCAAGGTGATGGTCCATGTCACCAAACAGCACAGGGGACACTTGGAATTCAGTTTTGGTGTCTTTGGCAGATGTACTAACACTGATTTCAGGCCTGGCTTGATTCCAAGCCATGAAGATGGAGATGGAGATGCAGCGACGTGTGGGAAGAGCTGTGTGGGACAAGAATCCCACGGGCACGGCTGGCAGGGAGCGGGCAGGAGAGTGCAGTGTGTGCAGAGGGGATGTGGGAATGGCAGGGGAGGACGGAGCAGCCCAGCGCCAGCTCGGGACCGGCTCAGTGCGGGAGGAGAGGGCGAGCAGCGCCCGCGCCCAGGCCCACGGGATGGTCCGGGGAGGATCCCCAGCGTTCCCAGCGGGGAAAAGGAGCGGTGTGAGGCTGCACCCTGCTCCCTGAGCGGTGTGGGGCTGCACCCTGCTCCCTGCGGGACCCCGGGGGCAGTGGGCACACCAAGGCCCCACCAGCTTGGGGATCAGCCGGGGGATGGAGAGACGGGATCAGCACTGGGGGCAGAGGGTGACCCCTCCCATCCCGCAGCCCAGAGGGGCTCTGGGTTTGAAGACAAAGTTTCAAACACAGTGTAAAGTGCAAGAAGTTAATATTTCAGAGCTCTCTAATCCCCTCATTCAGAAGGAGCAACAGGAACTTTCCAATATTTCAGCTTGAGAGCAAGGCGTGGGTGGGTGGGCGCAGGAGCCGTTCCCGTCCCGCCGCGCTCCCGCAGGCACACAGAGCCAAACCCCGGCGCTGAGCAGGGAGGCAGCTGCAGGACGTGAGGGGAGTCTGGCTCTGTCCGCGGTGCTGTTTGTCCATGAAACATCCATAACTCGGCCCCGCGCCCCCGGCCCCGTTGGTGCTTCAGCCCCGGAGCGGAGCAGCGGCCATGCAGCCCCTCAGCCCCTGCCCTGCCCCGCTACTCCCAGCGAAACCAAGTTAGCTCAGACACCTCTGGCTATGGCACGGCCTTCTCGGTCAATGTCATCTTATCCAGGATAATTATGGAAAATACTAATTATCAGAAATAGGTGAGAGGGTGATTTTTTGTGCTCCAGGGGATCCCAAAAGCCCTTTGTGCATCAGCATGGCTGCCCCAGCGAGAGGGGACGTGCCAGCCCTGCGGGGATGAGGCATCTCACAGCCTTTGGAGATGTGGTTCAGCATCCCTGAGCCTCCCTGCCGCTCTCAGCCAGCCCCACTGCAGCCTCCAAAACCCTTCACATCTCCACCAGTTTTCCAGCAAGCAGAAAAAACCACAAGTGAGGGCCCTGAGCGGGGTGTGGGATCGGGGTCCCTGGCTGCCTCCGTCCCCTCAGTGTTGCATTCCCAGTCCTGCTGTGTTTGAAGTGTGGGAACAGAGCCACCAAAGCCCCGTGGGCTTTAGCAGGGAGCTCTGTGACTGCACATTTGCATGCGAGAGGATGAGTAATGGCAGCAGGCACGAGGGAGGAATAACTGAACCTGATTACTCCACACCTGCACTGCTGCCTTTGCCCTTGCCCATATGTTCGTGTGGGGCTTCCCGGGACCCTTCCCTGCAGCCGTGCTCCAGGACAGGCACGGGAAATGCATCAAGGACAGGGAACAGAGGAAGATTTATTTTTGCTGGCCCAGCCACTTGATCACAGTCAGACCTCAGCGATATGTTCCTTGTTAGGAGTAAGCTGGGCAGACACTTTCTCAATGCTTTAACCCTTGGGAAATGTTGTTTTCCCCAATCTACAGATCTCAAACACCTCCAGCTTGTTTCAGCTGCAGGGAGCTCTGGGACTCTCCTGCTCTCTGGGCTGGGCTCTAAATCAAACACCAACACAAGCTGGCAGCAGGTCCCCGTGCCCAGCTCCACACAGCAAACCCTGCAAGAGGCACTCAGTGTGCCATGTCACACCTCACCCCTCCCAGGAGCTGCCACCAAGCCCAGCCCCAGCAGAGCTGGAGCCAGCGCACAGCCAAGGGTGGCGCGTGGGGGGCGTGCCTGGAGCGGGGGTCCCTCCCTGAGCGTGTGACACGAGACAGGGGGACCAGGCTGGAAAAGCACACAGGCGCTTTGTGCCAAACACTGGGGCCTTTGCAGGAAAATAGTGCTGGGTAGTGGGTGTAAAATATTCAGGTGGACATTAATAATTTGTAGCAGTGGATGTATTTTCTTTCTATAAAAAATTAAACAGGCTTATAAATTATGACAAAAATACAACCCCGTGTTTCATGACAGGGTTAGATAATCACATCCTTACTGGTGTAAAAGTGGGGTCAGCCTGGGTTTATTCCAGTGCAACCAAGCCCAGAAGCCTGCCCTGCCACCCTCACTCCCCCCAGCAGTGCAAGCCCTGCCTCGGGGTCATGGGAGGTTTGGGAGCCACTGCTGCCTCCCCATGAGCCTGCTGCAGGACCTACCTGCCCTGACCACAGGGACAGTTTTTCCAGAGGAGGTTGGGCTGAGCCCATGGGAACAGTAAATAAAATATAGAGAGAGGAGGTTTAGGCAGAAATTGGGCTGTTTCAATCTAGCATTCCATGGAAAAGAGAGTCTGGGACTTGTACATATGCACAGACACAAACACACAGGGAAAGAAGAAATGAGAAGCAGAGCAGTAACAACAATAGTCAGAGAGTAATTTGTTCTTAACCTGTTCAAAATAAAAATAACTGGTGTACAAGTTCACTCCTTGGACCATCTGTATCTCATAAGCATAAGTTAAAATCCTGACACCATCTGTTCCATTGGAATTTTAATGTCTCACCAATATGCCAGCTCCCAATCCTGCAGCAAGGACAGCGGCCCCCTCACTTCCCAACCCACCTGCTGGGCCGGGCTCTACTGAGAGGGGAACGACCTGCAGCCAGCTCAGGGCAAAGCAAACCAGGGCCTTCTCCTCCCCGGGCCGGGGGAAGCAGCCCCAGGCCACCCACAGCCCCAGTGGAAATCTGGGCAGGGCATCTGAAGAGTAAAATATAAACAGAAAAAAATCCTCTGGGAAATCTGGCCCTTCCAGGAGAGGGATCAGCCCTTCCAGAGGGGGACCAGCCCTTCCAGGAGAGCTCAGCCCTTCCAACAGGAATCCAGCACCACCACGGTGAGGGTCCAGTCCCCTGGCACCACCCTGTGCCCTGTGCTGCCCACAGAGGTGGCTGTGACTGTGCAGTCCCTTTGCTCCTCTCACAGTGCACAGCCACACTTACCCCTCTGACTCTGTTTGGGGTGAAAAACAGATCTGAGATCCCAGCCAGAGCCGGAGTGGCTGGTATTGTGGAATCAGGTATAAGTTTGGATTCAATGGCAAAAAATGTCCTGTGAAGTGTCTAAAAAAACCTACTTTGCTAAATTAGCCTAGCAAGATTTATCCCATCTTTTAATTAATTATTACTAGAGAGGCTGTTGAAAGTCTTTGCATATTTTTTATTGGTCCTAGTGGGAAGAAATCCATTTTAAAATGGAAATTAATATAATATCTGCATGGCCTTCTTCAGTGATTTCTTTTTGCTTAGCAATATTGTAGAGTTACAAACCATACATCATGTCCTGTGCTTCTCAGAATCAATTTCTTCACGGAGGAAAACCAGAAATGTCCTCCCTCACCACTGCAGGATATAAAGTGAATGAAGCTGAGGGAGGGAAGAAAGGCAAAACACAGCCAAGCAAGTAAATCTTACAGACGTAGCCCATATCCATTTTTTCCTGATCAATGGAACTATGTAGGCATGTTCACAAAATTTAATTAAGTTCTGTTCCCCAAGAAATCTATGTACAATGTTTCCCTGCAATTATTTATTTACTATCTGCCATGTAGCTTTTAGCTTTCCTCGGGAGAATGCTGGATTTCCACTGCATTCCATCAGCAGAGGCTCCTTTCAAAGGCTTTAGGGGAGGGTTTGCTCTTCCCTCACTGTCTGTGGGTTCATTGTCTTCTTGCAAAGAAAATTTAGGAATGTTTTTAGACACACTTCAGTATCATGGAGTCACAGAACCATGGAATGGCTTGGGTTGGAGGGGACCTTAAAGCCCATCCAGCACCACCCCTGCCATGGTAGGGACACCTCCCACTGTCCCAGGCTGATCCAAGCCCCAGTGTCCAACCGGGCCTTGGGCACTGCCAGGGATCCAGGGGCAGCCACAGCTTCTCTGGGCACCCTGTGCCAGGGGCTCCCCATCCTCATAGCCAGGAATTCCTTCCCAATATCCCATCTAACCCTGTCCCCTGGCAGTGGGAAGCCATTCTCCTTGTCCTGTCACTCCATGCCCTTGTCCAAAGTCCCTCTCCAGCTTTCTTGCAGGCTCGCTTCAGGTATTGGAGGGGCACAGTTGGGTTGCCCTGAAGCTCCTCTGCTCCAGGCTGGAATTCTGATAGTGTTTGTACCACAGCCATGAGCAAAAGCTGGAAAAGCAAAGTTCAAATGAAGCCCAGGCTGCTCTGTGCCAGCAGCCAGGGGTGCTGTGGGAGCCAGGGCTTCTGCCTGCTCACATCCAGGCTTGCTTCGATCCCTGCTCCCTTGTTGCTGGATACACAAACCCAAGGCCCTGTGCTCCTGCAGTGCATTTGTCTGGGCCTGGCACAGTACGTACCAGGCAGTGCCAGGGGTGGGAACCATCCCATGGGCAGGAACAGAGCAGCCTCAGCCAGCCCGAACCCCTTGGTTTATCTGCTGGAACCAAAGAGGCTGTGGAGATGCTCAGGGAGAGGTGGGCAAATCTGTCATCCTCCCACAGAGCGGGGCCTGGCTGCCAACGTGCCACCTGCCTCGTTCCAGCCTGCCTGGGACACGTGGGCTGCTGCTGCAGGGAAGGGATGCAATTATTGACAGTTTCAAATGGATCCGCTCCAGTGCTCTGAGTTTGAGCACAGCAAAGATTATTTGGACTTCTTAAACCCAGAAAACTTATCTAAAGTGAATACTGATGCTTCCTAAGTACAAGTCAAGTATTTTGAAGATTTAGAAATGGAAATAAGTTAGAGCAGGGTTTGATCCTCCCCATCGGTGACCTCCACTAGATCTGGGACCTGGGCTCTCCCCAGCACTGGAGATGTCACTGAGTTGTGAAAACTCTTCCCACAGACCAAACGCAAATGAAGTTTTCAATCCCTCTGCAGGAAATGGTACCTCTTCACTTCTGCCTTCACCTACAGGACTCTAAAGCAGCAGATTCTTTAATCAAGTCTTTACCAGTGAAAGCATTTTTTATCAGCATCCTTATTTAAATATTCTTTGTCTACACAAAGGAAGGCATAGAAGGTTTCTGTCTGCAGACTCTGCTCTGAGGAAAGGGAATGATTTAATCCTCACAGAATACAAGTGCACTGACTTGAGAGTATAGAGGGCTTGTTCTCTTGAATGCTCACAAATTAATGAAATCAAGAATACCTGGAAACTGCTCCTCTCCCAGCCAGAAAGGAGAGGTTTTGCATCCTGGTAATTGTGGCTCTGCCAGGGAGAGTGAAGCCACTCGTGGGCTGCACGTGGGCTGGGTTAAATAGTGCCCCAGGGAATTTCCTCAGGCCCTGGGTACAACACCTCTCTACCTACGAGGCTCTGGCTCCAGAGGTGATGGCAGGATTGAGACAAAGTCCTTGTGTCCAGGGCTGCCAGGAGTGGCAGAGGGGCCAGAGAGCACTCGGGTTCAAGTAGGACCTGGGCAGTGCCTGTGACCTGTGCTGGCACTGCTGGGGCACCTCCAGTGCTGGGGGCAGCTCTGTCCCCCCAGCTGGAGCGTGTCCAGGGCAGGGAATGGAGCTGGGAAGGGGCTGGAGCCCCAGGAGCGGTTGAGGGAGCTGGGAAAGGGGCTCAGCCTGGAGAGAAGGAGGCTCAGGGGGACCTTGTGGCTCTGCACAACTACCTGACAGGGGGGATCGGGCTCTGCTCCCAGGGAACAGGGACAGGAGGAGAGGGAACGGCCTCAGGCTGGGCCAGGGGAGGCTCAGGTGGGACATCAGCAGGAATTTCCCCATGGAAAGGGTGGTCAGGCCTTGGAGGGGCTGCCCAGGGAGGTTTGGAGTCCCCATCCCTGGAAGTGTCCAGGAAATTGTTGGATGTGGCACTCAGTGCTCTGGGCTGGGGACAAGGTGGGGATCAGGCACTGCCTGGATTCGGTGGTCCTGGAGGGCTTTTCCAGCCTCAGGGATCCTGGGACTCTGTGACTCTGACAGCACATCACAGTCACACTCCTGAGACAGAGGGAACCCAACTTCCAAGAGGTTTTCAGCAACATTTTCCTGACAGTGACCTCTCAAGGAAGCCCAGCTGCACTTAACTAAAGCACATTAAATATATTCCCTGTGTCACAATGAGATATTTTTCATGGCAGCCTTTCCAATTAGCCAGCCCCCACGGGAGCACACACTGCCAGGGCCAGCAGCAGCACAGCTGCACAAAGGCTGGGCCAGCTCTGCACTGGTGCAGCTCTGCTGGGCTCAGCACAGCTCCTGCCATTAACCCGAGCTCCTCAGAGCTGCTCTCCTGCCTATAAATATAACATCAACAAGAAAGGGCATAAATAATATAATAAATGGCATTATTTATGCATAAAATTATGTTACCACTGACCACCACTGGACCATTAATTCAGAAACAGAATTCCCTCTGTAATTCCGCATGAGGACAGTGGTCATTTATTTTCCCCACAATTATGCTGCAACATCAAACCAAAGGAAAAAGCACCAGGCAGCCTCTTGAGGCCCAGTTCCCTGCACTGACTGATGATCAGGAGAGAAAACCAAAGAAAACTAAAGCCAACATTCTTTTAGAACAAACAGTAACTCCTCAAATTCCTTGTTATTGATTTTGGCACATTAGAACAAGAGGGTTTGGGATCTTCAGTGAGGCACCTCAGTGTCTTCCACTACACTCACCTGCCACATGACAACACACTGAGGCAATGGCACTGTGAGAGAAAATTCTGTTCCAGTTGTCTGTAAAAGCCCCGTTGTGGATCCTGGTGGTAGATTTAGTGTAAGTGGTGGTCAAAAAAATCACATTTTTGTAGGAGCATCAAAGGGCAGATTTGCAATAAGCCATGTTTGCCTCCCTGCCTCTGAGGATCAGCCTCTGAGATCCTTCATGGGACCAGTGCTGGGCTTGCCCACACCAGTGAAAGCTCTGAGCTGAGAAAAACCCAGTGACAGTCCCTTTGGAGGAGCACAAACACTTCCCCAAGCTCTCTGGTGGTGTGGTCTTTGCTCACTCAAGCTTTGCTTGGAGTTTTTGGCTTTGAAAATATTTAAAGTGCAAAATTCAGTCAAAATCAGCATGTTCTACTGGGTTCTATTTCAGCCTGATTTAATTCCACTGTAAAAATACACTCTGATTCAGTTTGATGGAAATTCAATCTGAAGTTCTGAAATGAGTCTCCTCCAAAATATGCAGAGAGGTTTTTTGTCTCTAAACTTGACTTCGAGGCCCCGGCCAAAGCCTGAAGCCAGGGGGGCAGTGCTGGGTCTGTTCCCAGCTGCAGCCCCTGCTCAGATCCAGGGTGGGAACATCCCTCAGGCTGCTGCTCCCTCCAAACTGTTCTAGGAACACACACCAAAGCTCAGGATCATTCTCCTCCTTGGAATTTAGTGTTTGGGGATGTTGTACTCACTTCCCAACACACTCCAGAGCCCTGTGCTGGAGCACAGCTCTGGAGATATTCCAAGGCAGATTTAAAGGAGTTTATTTTGAAGGTTTTCATGGAATTATAGAATGTCCTGAGTTGGAAGGGACTCATGAGGATCATCCAAAGTCCAGCTCCTGGCCCTGCAGAGGATAACCCCAAGAATCCCACCATGAGTCAGAAATGCAGGACTTACACCAAAAAACCCTCCTAACAAACAAGAAGCCCCCAAGCCCCACCAAATCAGGTAAGTCCTTCCTACAGAATTGCTCAGAACATCCCTGATGAAAGCATTTCCATCCAATCCGCTGCTTTATCTGAGCCAAGGAGTTTCACTGACACATGGGATACTCACAAACTTCGTGAGCAGGAATGATGTGATTCCACTGATCTGAGAGAAAGAAAACTGAGAGTGATTTAAAGGAGAAATTCCAAGATGCTGGATCCATCCTGCTGCTGCTGGATGTCCCTTGCAGCATCGTGGCAGCAGAAGGGGCTTTGCAGCAACAGGATTTCCAGGACGGATTGCAAACCAGGATGGCCACAGCTCTCCTCACTTTATTTCTGGCAGAGGAATTTTTAGCTGCCCTAACAGCTAATCAATGAGCTCCTAGAAATCGTTAATCACTTCGTTAGGAGATTCAGCGGCAGCGCAGGGAAATTTGTAAGGCAAGTGATGGATGAACAGCTCCTGGATGGGAAGAACGTAAGTGAGAGTTGATAGAGAGGGGTCACCAGGGTCACCCTCCAATTGACCAATTTGTATTTATGGGCATTTCAGCACAGCTTGGACCAGCTACTGAAATGCAAAACAATTCTAACAGCTCCAGACTTCTCGCTCTCCCTCAGACATTATCGGACAGCGGACGCAGCTGCTTTGGGAACACCAAGGAAAGCAGCCCGCCCAGGACTCTGGTGGGCATTCTCCATTCCAACCACTCAGCCCCTGCTACCAGAGGTAAAGCCAAGGGGCAATCACCACAAGGAGCATTCGTTTCAAGGGATGTTTGTTCCAGAAGTCATGGAATCATAGAACCATGGAAGGGTTTGGGTTGGAAGTCCTGTCACTCCATGCCCTGGTAAAAAGCCCCTCTCCGTAAGTCCAGAGTTGCTGGGAAGGCCTCAGTCAGGACCCTGAGCCTGAGACAACACCAGGCTCCTGCTCTGGGCCAGGAAGGGACACATCACCTCAGGCTTTTACATCACACCTGAGTCCTCAGGGCGGCCCGGGATGAACCCAGGAGTCATTCCAGGTGTTCAGCACTTCCCAAATCATCCAAACACCACCCTCCCCCACCCCATCAGATCTGGAGCTTGAGCTCCACTGTTCCTTAAGCACTGGGAGCAGCATTAGGAGGCCCAAAAATGGCAGCAGTGTTTGAGAATATTCCGGAACTGACTTGAGTACATCTGAAAGTAGCAGGGGAATCACTGCCACAGGATTCTTGAGTCTGGCCAGCTCAGGCAGCATTACATCTCAGTGACAATTGAAGTGATTCCACCAAGTCTAAAGCACTTTAGTATATTTTCTTCCTTCACAAAAAAATACAATTTTGAGCAAGAAAGCTCAAAGAAAAAAGGATTCTTCTTTCTGTGTGCAAAGATGTAATTTAGATTTTTCTTCGTGTCTCCATATTTATTGCACGTTAGCCTTGAACTTGAAAAGCCGAAAAAAAAAAAAGAGAAGAAACTGAGAAAATATTGTGGTTACAAAATTAAACAAATCCAGGATGGCTGGACAGAAAAAACCCAACCTGCTGCAAGGAAGTGTTTGTCTGTGTGCACAATATGTTGCTGGTATTTATTGAATGGCAAATCTTGTGTTGTGTTTTCTTATTTACACTCCTTCACTCTTTCTGATTCTGTTTTCCAGAGACCCACAGCTACATTTCAACAAACTCTGGGGAAGGCCAGACCTGCCCAGGCTGAAGGGAGCTGCAGGAAGGGGCTGGTGGGAGCCATTCCTGAGCCCCCGCCCAGGGACCCAGGGCCAGCTCCAGCCAGGACTCCGCCACCCCAGGGCAGCAGCCCAGGCATTCCCGAGTCCCACAGCCCCTCCCTGGCACACACCTGCTTTCACTGCAGCAAACGCTGCTCAGCCTCCCGAAACGGGGCTGTGGGACCTCGTGTGCTGCTCCTGGCAAACAGCCAGCTCAAGGCTGCGCTTTCAAACACATTGATTTTTTTCCCCCTAAATGCCAGCCCTCCTTGGTTAATCCTTTCATCATTATGGTCTTTTTCTGGATCACAGAGCAGCAGCAGCACTGCCAGTGCCACGGGGAGGCCGTGCCTCCAGTCCCTCCCGCTGTCCTGTGGCAGCAGCGGTGGCTGGGGACAGTGAGGGTGTGCCCACAGCCCGTGCCCAGGCCAGGCTGGCTCCCCCAGCCCCACGGGAGGGTTTGCAGTGCCCCTGGCACACTGCCCTCCTGGCAGCTTGGGAAGAGAGGGATAACACAAACCCCAGGCCACAACCCACTCCACACTCTGCAGGCAGTGCTGCTTGATCTCCTCACTCGCTCACACAGCCCCTTCCTTCCCCACAGAGACCAGCACAGGCACGGCACAGAGGGACAGAGGGACAAGTCTGGTCCTCGGCAGGAGCCTGCCTGGAGCTGTGCAGCTGCTGTGGCACAGGGAGGGCTCCCACCCCATGAGGTGCTTGCAGCAGGAGGAACAGGGCTGTGCAGTCCTGCTCACATCTGGGAGTCCATAAAGATCTCACCCAGGGCTCGGGAGGTAACAGCTGCCAGTGAGAGCTGCACAGAGACAAAGGCCAGGACCCAAAGCCATCCTTGCTGCTTCCTCAACATCACTTTCCAGATATTGTTAGAATGAACTCTGAACCCTAAATCCAATCACCTCTTTTATCAAGTTTTCCTTTGCTTACTCACCGAGCAGCAGATTCTTGGCCTAATCTGACGATCAGATTTGACACAACTGGTTTCCAATAAATAACAGCATTTCTCATCTGTGGAGTAACTCTAATCAACAAGTCTGCAGGTTTTTCAGTCTGCCCTGACAAACTGGGAAAGCAAAAAAGCTCTGAGCAAGGTCCTCCAGCCATGAACATACTGACAGACCTGGCTGGCTGCAGACCCACCACCTGCAGGTGATCATCCTGGTGAGAGGGTTTGCTTTGGCAAGAGAGACCAGAGGCATCGATGATGGCAATAATTACCTGGAAACAGAAACATCTCCTGTCAGCGGGGAAGAAGCTTGCATTATTCATTGGATTAGACTTCATTTTGCTCTCTTTGGGGTCATTTTGATCTTCACTGATTTAAAACCAGACAGAAGCAGCTACTGGATCACGTGACAGTATCAGTTTAAAGAGAACTGGGTGATGTTCCTCTCCCACATCTTGCCCGTTTGACAGCACAGCTGTGGGTGTCACTGTGCAAAGACTGCTCCATTTTGTGAGTCAAATTTCTGCCACACAATGAATTTATGAGTCAGTGGTAGGCACATCAGTATGGGATCCTTTAGCTCAGTCACACATGCACAGTGACAGGCCCCAGCTGGCTGCAGCAATCCCAAATGGATCCTCTTGTATAACAGACACCAGGATTATGCCAGGGAATCGTGTCCAACGGACAGGCATCGGGGAATATTGCCTGACATTTCTCCTTCCTCCTGCACATCCCCACCCAAGAGGATTCATCTGTTTATCCCATGATACTCTGAAACCTCTTTCACAAACATCTCTGCACATCAGCTTCCTGCCAGCAGCTGCAAGGCACACCCAGCCAGCTCCTGCTGCACAGAGCAAGGTGAGCTCGACACTCACAGGGTCCCTGGAGAGAACGGAGCCAGCACAGGGCCTGCAGGAGCAGGAGCATCACTAATTCATTTTTGGCTTTCAGAGCTGCAGCACCAGGAACTTCTCACGCTTTCCTTTGCACATCTGCAGGTGCCTGAGCTGCTCCCCGTGTGCAGCTGTGAAGGGACCAGTGCAAGGAAAGGCTCCACCAGATCAGAGCAACCGGCCTGATTTCCTGCTCAGGCTTTCAGGCACAGCCTCGAGAGGCACAGACATCTGTCCACATCCCTGTCCTCACTGCTGCTCATGAACTTGAAGGAGCACTTGCCAGCCCCTCTCCACCTGTGTGTCACGGGGAAACATTTGGGTTAAACTGAGGGCTGAAGCATCTGACAAAATCGCCCCCCTCGTGGCTGGGTGTGGTTGTCAGTACCCCCACCTTGTCCCTGGTTTGTTCTCTCCAGGCTCTGGGTGAATTCTCTCTCCTTTGCCTCCACCAGCATTCTCTCTGTACCTGTCCAGCAGCTCTTCTGTCCCCAGCCCGAGTGCCCAGCTGAGCAGAGGGCAGGTGCCAGCTGTGTCCCGCTCTGTGCCACCCACAGCTGTGCACGGGCCACCAGAGCAAAGCTGGGGCTCAGTGTGACACAGGGGAGAGACCCCTCTGTCCTGTGAGTGGCTCAGAGAGCCCATTGCACTGTCAGCCCTTCTCAGAGAGAGAAGGACGTGGCTGCAGGGTGTTGGGGCCATAGCCATGTGCAGATGGGGCTGACAGGCAGTTTCATCCCGTGCTGTGCCATGCCCTGCCATCCTGGCTGTGTCCCTGAGGTCCCAGCTGCCCACAGGCACCGGCACACACACCCCTACAGCCCCTTTGGGAAACTCCCCCGTGGGGACACACAGTGACACACACACACACTGACACACACACACAGAGTGACACACACACAATGACACACACACAGTGACACACACACAGTGACACACACACACACAGTGACACACAGTGACACACACACAGTGACACACACACACACAGTGACACACACACACACAGTGACACACAGTGACACACACACAGTGACACACACACAGTGACACACACACACACTGACACACACACACAGAGTGACACACACACAGTGACACACACACAGTGACACACACACACACAGTGACACACACACACACAGTGACACACAGTGACACACACACAGTGACACACACACAGTGACACACACACACACTGACACACACACACAGAGTGACACACACACAGTGACACACACACAGTGACACACACACACACAGTGACACACACACACACAGTGACACACAGTGACACACACACAGTGACACACACACAGTGACACACACACACACTGACACACACACACAGAGTGACACACACACAGTGACACACACACAGTGACACACACACACACAGTGACACACACACACACAGTGACACACAGTGACACACACACAGTGACACACACACAGTGACACACACACACACTGACACACACACACAGAGTGACACACACACAGTGACACACACACAGTGACACACACACACACTGACACACACACACAGAGTGACACACACACAGTGACACACACACAGTGACACACACACACACTGACACACACACACAGAGTGACACACACACAGTGACACACACACAGTGACACACACACACACAGTGACACACACACACACAGTGACACACAGTGACACACACACAGTGACACACACACACACACACACACAGAGTGACACACAGTGACACACACACACACTGAGACACACACACAGTGACACACACACAGAGACACACACTGACACACACACACAGTGACACACAGTGACACACAGTGACACAGAGTGACACACACACAGAGTGACACACACACAGTGACACACAGACACACACACACTGATACACTCACTGACACACACACCCCTACAGCCCCAGAACTGCCCTTGGGGACAAAAGGCCATGTGACATCGAATGGTGCAAGGCTTCACCAGCATATGCTGTACCCAAGCTGCTCGGCTCACACCCCCTCCCGTCCACCTGAGACACTTTTGGGTGGATCTGCACATGAAAAATATTCTTTATCTTCATGCCAGCCACAGGCATTTACCTTCCCGGTGGCATTTGGAGCATACAATGTATTTGGTGTATTGAAACACCATTCCTGCCTGCATTGTTCCTTCTCTGGAACTAATCATCCTTTTCCTGCTGGGAAGATTCCCTCCAACAAGCCTTTCACAGGAGTTCCTGAGCAGCCCTGCAAAGACCACCCCTGCCTCTGCCTCCCCAGTTGTGTTAGACACCGCCCAGGTTCAGGCCCATTAACCTGCTCACAGCAGCTTGATGGATTAGTGCTTACATAGACACAGTTGGCAGCTTCTAAATAAATAATTATGGCTAAGCAGCTGCAGAGGAGATGCCATGTTCCACTGCAAAGCCAGATGTCACTTTCATTGGTCCTCAAAGTTTCACATGAAATGGCTTTGGGACAACTGGAATGAAATTATTTCAGGAGATTTGGAGAGGGAATTCTTTTGCTCCAGGTGAATTCTGGAGCCTGCTGTCAGGTTCATCAGCTGCAACCAGCCCCAAGTGTGGGGCCAGGGCAGATCTGCAGCAGGAGCTCCATCGCAGCAGCAGCGGCACCGGGCAGAACTGAACCACTCAGATTGGGACAGGAAAGAATCATCTGGCACCACAGCCACGGCTTTGGCTTTTACCTGGGGAAGGACCCTCTGAAAAATCCACCTCTGAAACTATAGCAGTGTCAAAACCCCACAAAACTGGTCAGAGACAAATCCAAAGCCTGCTGAACTGGATAGGAATCTTCCCAGGAACTTTAATTGGATTTAACCGATGAGAGAAGATTTTGTGACACCTGTTATGGATTTTCGCTCTCCAAAATTTCTAAGGTACCTCTCCTCTTGGTCCCTACCCTCGATGTAGTGATGTGGGAGCAGTGAGCAATCCTTGAAGGTAAAAATTTGAGAAATATGAAAATCAGAAGTCTGTGTTTGCTAATTCAGGGAAAACCCACATTCATCTTCTCTTCAATTAGCAGAGACCACTGTGCCTATAAAGAACTTACATTTTTTTCCTTATTTTAAATATAAATGCCAGCGCAATTTGTTCTAATCCATTCCTTTAACTACATTAATTCTCCTTCTAGAACTTGTACAAGACACTGTAATTTCAGGCAGAAGCTTCTTAATAACACAAATCATCTATCCCTGTTGGAATATAAGCGGATCCATGACCTTAGAACTATTTTGCTAAGAAATCCAGCTAGAAAACTAATTTTAAGTAAATCTACAAATGTCAAAAACCCAGATGGCTTTTCAGGATGCTAACTTAAGCTTCATTGCATAAGCAGATTAGGGCTGCCTGTTGAGCCCCGCACAAGAGTAGATGGCGCTGAATCCACGGAATTACACCCAAACTGTTCACTTCCTGATGCATCTTCCACCGAAAACTTTTGTCAGCTCCCCACGCGAGGAGCCTGCCCACTGTGAGCACCACACCCAGGGCGGCAGCTCTGCCAGCCAAGCGTTATCCCTCTATTCTCTGTCCTCTATCCCTCTGTCCTCTATCCCTCTGTCCCTCTGACCCTTTGTCCCTCTATCCCTCTGTCCCTCTGTCCCAAGGCCCAGTGAAAGCAGCAGCTGGTTACAACTGATGGACAGGGCAATTGTTCCATCCTTTATCCTCCTCAAATGAAAATGGAGGAAAACAGCCTCACGAACCTCTCCGATGTTTCGGCACAGCAGCAGTGGGATGATTTTCTGATCCAGACTCACAGGATCCAGATGACCTGGGTGTTACCATTGGTAACCAGCCCATCCCTGGTATCAGCGCAGAAGTTAATGAGCCCTGGAGCGCCCGCGGCTCGGCCGGCGGAGCAGCGCGGCTCCGCGGGGACTGCGGGAAGCAGGGCACACGCTTCTCCTGGGGAAGGCACTTGGCTTTCCACGGGCGCATTGCATAACAAGGCACACCCCCTGCCCCTCTCTGCTCTGAGCCCCCATTCCAGAGCACAGCAGCTGCCTCTGAGATGCCCCGCTGAAATGCAGCCAGAGGGATGGAATTGCGTTTTCCCTTCCCTGCGTGGAAGCGTCTCAGGGCTGCTGACAGATGGCTTGGCTGCCTGTGCCTGATGATTATCAAGCCGCTATTACCTTTGCAAAGTGTATCCCAGGCCAAGGTTTTCTGTAATGAATTCCGCAGTGTTTGCACATCGTTTTGCGCCCCACACGTCCCGGGAATGGTGCAAGGCACTCGGGTGCTGATTTACAGCGCCAGAGGCACCGCGTCCTCCAGGCAGGGCACGGCGCTTTCGGCAGTCTGTGCTGCCACCTAGCCAGGCCCGACCCGCCGAGCTCAGCCGCGCTTTACCCCTCCAAAGCTCCCAGGGAAATGCATCCCCCCGGATCCGAACACAGCCTCGGTCTGCGGCGGGCTCGGGAAGCGGCGCTGCCGCTCCGGGAACGCGCGGCCGGCGCAGGGAGCGGCCCCGAGCCTTGCATCGCCCCCGCGCTCCGTACTTACGGTAGAAGACGTATTCGGTGTAGCTGGACCAGACCTTGTCATCTGTGTACTGGTTGACGAAGGAAGCCGTCACCGAGGAGTTACAGGCCACCATGTGGAATCCACACTCGGACAACATGTCAAATGCCCTCTCCAGGTGCTTGAACTTGAGATAAAACCTGGAGGTGTACCTTTCTGGAGCCCTGTCCGGGTCTCTGCTTTCATTCAAACTTTCTCCAAAGACCTCTTTGACCAGAGAAATCCTTCCACAAACCAAAATCCTTGGGACCCTCCTGAATTTGGCATCTGCTTGGCTCTCCCTGCCGATAGTGCACGACCCACGGTAGCCGATGGTGATGAATCCCCACTTGCGGTCCGGCGGCAGCAGCGACGAGGGGGGGCATATTCTGGTGTCACTGCCCTGGGACACCTCTTCGTAGTCACTGTGGCAGTAATCATCAGGGCTTTGCTTGTTGTCATCGGGAGTCAGGAGTTTGACCAGGTCCGGGAGCTGGAAGTACTCAGCCTCTCTCTTGAGCCTTCCCTTCTCTGGGAAGTGGTCGGGCAGAACCACTTGTTTGTCCCTGAGATAGTCCAGAATATAGCGGAAAAGGAAACCATCTCTGTCGATGAAGAATCTTCCCTTGGAGTCCTTGGCCAGATCGTTGGCTGTGTCTCTCTTTGGGGTGAACATTTTCCAGAGCAGGGAGTGCGGGGTGCCAACCAAGGTGGAGTGGCGAGTGAAGTAAACCTGGCCACCCACGTTGAGCTCCACCACCTCGGGGAAGGAGTGCAGCCCCGTGCCCTGCTCCCGAGCAGGAAGGTAAGTTCTGCAGTTGCCACTTAGAGCCATTGTAGTTTAAACTGGAAACCAGCAGCACGGAGCAGCAGGACTATCAATCACATCAGACAGTAGAATAAGGCTCCCAACATTAAGGAGAAACAAGTGGGACAGGAGAAGTGAGAAAATAAAAATAGCCAGAAGGATTGTTTAAAAAAAATCTGAATTGTCCATGGGTGACAGCGTGGCAGAAGTGGTTTATACACTGAGCCACGGAGGCTGGAGGCTGGAGAGCAATCACCTCATAAAATGCAATCACATCATTAGATCTTCCAACAAAGCCATCAAAATCAAGGTCAAGCCAAGCCTATGGTCATTCACAGGTCTGTGAAAACGGAAAACAAAATAGGCACAAATTACTCTTCTAAGCATCACAGCTGCGGCAACAGAGCAAAGCAGAGCAGGTTGTAGAGCCAAGCTAAATCTGCTAAATAGGTCTCTTCGGTTTTGGCAAGTTCTGCGCTTCTATTTCACAAGTATTCATCAATGGAAGGACTACATATGACTCCACTGTTTAAAAGAAACTGCATACTTCATCTTTAAAGAAACACCTAAATTAGACATGCACGTGAGGGAACAAGAACAGGGAGTCTTACCTTGGTTACAACTAATGCATAGGTCTTGTACAGAAAACCAAAATGCCAAGACACTCAGAACACACATACAGGCACACAGGGTCCGGGTAGTGTGAATCCGATCCCAGCAAGGGACAGCAAAGGCAAGAGAAGTGCTCTTAGCAGCATCCACGGAGGTCTCAAGTGTTAAACCGAGTCACAGGGAAGTTAACCGTGGCGGGTGACGAGGAAACCAGTACATACAGCACGGTGGAGGGAAATAAATAAATAAATAAATAAATAAATAAATAAATAAATAAATAAATAAAAGAAATAATCCCCGTGTGGATGCGCCGGGCTGGGGGAGCGGG
>VZTJ01004684.1:503130-578540 GCA_013397795.1 Orthonyx spaldingii | reverse complement strand
GTACCGGTTCGGGAGCGGTCGGGACCCGCCTCGCTGTTGCCTTGCAGAGGAGGCGATGTCTGGGTTCGACGGCTTCAACACCGAGTTCTTCCAGACCAGTTACAGCATCGAGGACCAGGCGCAGCCCTACGACTACAGCGGGCGGCCGTACAGCAAGTACCTCCTGTGCCCCGCGGTCACGGCATCCCGGGCTGGGCTTGGGAGGGACCCCAAACCTTAGCCCGTCCCACCCCTGCCATGCCCACCCCTCCCACTGTCCCAGGCTGCTCCAAGCCCCAATGTCCAGCCTGGCCTTGGACACTGCCAGGGATCCAGGGGCAGCCACAGCTTCTCTGGGAACCCTGTGCCAGGGCCCCCCCACCCTCACAGCCAGGAATTCCTTCCCAATATCCCACCTACCCCTGCCCCCTGACAGTGGGAAGCCATTCCCCTTGTCCTGACACTTCAGGCCTTTGTCCAAAGTCTCTCTCCAGCTCTCCTCTAGGCCTCCTTTGAATACTCCTGGGACAGTCTGTGTATTTGGTTTGGCACTTCAGCCAGCTGCTGGTTTCTGTAAATGAGTCCCAGTTGCTCTGTTTGACAGAGAGCTTAACTCACTGTAAATGGAGATCTGAAGGAATTTTGTGTTGAATTCTCTGCCTGGTAGATTTTAGAGCAAGTGTTAGAAGATTGAAGAACAACTTATGTGAAAAATCTTAATTATATGAGTGATCTGCATGCCCGTGGGAGAAGAAATACTCCTTTTCTGCAGCTCCATCTCCAGTCACTCACTTGGGGACTAGAAATTAGTGTAACCTAACTGAGCCTGCAATGTCCTGGTGACTCCCAGGCTGCTGCAGGGATGTGTGGGGGTGTTCCTGGGTCAGGGGATCCTGGCAGACCTGTGTGAACATCCAGCCTGGGACTGAGGGCTCTGGTCCCTCCGTGTGATCCCTGAGATGGACGGAGCAGGTCAGTGCCGTTTGTGACCTGAACAGGGCCATGGGGCTGTGCTGAGGCCCGGCTCTGCTAACACGAGGCGTTCTGCATTTTCCTTCTTTATATTTCTATAGTCAAAGACTTTGGAGACGTTTATGGGAATCTCTGTGGTTAGACTTGGGATAGATTAGTGGCAGGAATACCTGAAGAGTTTGTTTAGGGCAGAGGGTAGCTTTGATTGGGTTTTTTCGTGGAGGACCTGAGTATGGGACCATGTAATAGGACTCTTTAACACAGAAGGAAGGGTTTGCTGTGAGGTATTGACTGGAACAAGCTTTGCCTTGCAGGAGGTGTTTCAGCATCAGGCGTGCCCTAATGTGGGGTTGTGCTTTGCAGGCACTATGGAGGCTACGAGTACCCGCAGCAGGGTGGCTTTGTGCCCCCTGACATGATGCAGCAGCAGGTGCCCTACACGGGGCAGATCTACCAGCCAACACAGAACTACACTCCAGCCTCAGCACAGTCTTTTTATGGAAGCAATTTTGAGGATGAACCTCCGCTATTAGAAGGTATAACTTTGCTATGGCCTAACTCCAAAACTCCTCCTAGTTTGGGGGTAAGTTGGTAGCAGTGTGTGGATTCCCTGCTGCTGGGAGTGCTCAGTGGATTTGAAATTTCCATTGATGTTTTTTTAACCTGTATTTTGGCATGTGAGGGCCTTGTTCTTGTGAGAACTTCTGCAGTTGGAAATTTATGCTTTATTGCTTCACACCAGCTGCTCTGTGGCAGATTAACTCAATTAGCTGGGAGACTTGACTTTGTGACAAAACTCTTAATGTTTCTCTTGTTGCAAATGATAATTGTCACTGCCCACTTTGTAAAATAAATGGCTGCAGGTCCTTTGAGTTGATTCTTGGTTGGAACTGGAATGTTTCGTTGCTAACAAGGAATGCTAAACACTGCAGAAATGCCTGTGTGTAGTACAGCCTGTGCAGAGTGCCAGGCTGGGCATTCAGCTACAGTCTGGCTTGCTGGGATCAGTTTCCAGCTTATTTCTGTTATTTTTCAGTTCCAAACAACTGAATAAACCCTCACTGTTACTGGGTGGAGAGACCGGCATCTGTCACACCTGACACCTGTCCCCAGGCATGATACCTTCCACCCTCTGGGCTTTTTTATTACAAACAGGATCGGGGAACTGGGCTGAAGGGACCTCTGTGAACCCAGAACTCTGTGCCTGGGCTCTTACCTGGTGCTTCAGAAACCGCCTGGGCACTTCCCAGCACTGGAGACCCGGAATGTGTGGAGGCAGCAGGAGAAAGGAGGGGATGGCTCAATTCTCGGGTGCCCATCGTGGATCTGGAGGAGATGGGAAGTGGAGCAGCTGCTGGGAAGACAAAGAGTGGAGCAGGTGGGGCAGCCAGGAAGGGCAGAAATTAAATCCATGTTCCCTTCACTTGCAGAATTGGGGATCAATTTCGACCACATCTGGCAGAAAACACTCACGGTGCTGCACCCCCTGAAGGTGGCTGATGGCAGCATCATGAACGAGACGGACCTGGCGGGGCCCATGGTGTTCTGCCTGGCCTTTGGAGCCACCCTGCTGCTGGTGAGGCTCTGCCACGGGCACTGCTGGCCATGGCTGTGCTGGGACACCTGGGAAGGGCTGCCTTACCTGCAGGATCATTGGAGCTCTGGGCATGGAGGCCAAGGAAGCACATCCTTCTCACAGAATGTCCTGAAGGAAGGGCCCCCAGGGGCCATCAGAGTCCAGCTCCTCACCCTGCACAGGACAGCAGTTTGTGTGTGAGTGGGAGAGGCGCTGGGGCCTCTCACACGGATGGGGTGGATGAGCACTGACACACCAGGTGTGACCTCCAGTGCCAGGTCACGGGAGCAAAGCTGCTTTCACATTGTTTGTATTGCTTAATGGGCCAGGCACTGCTGAAGCCTGATGAGTTTTTCTAATTGAGCTTAATTGGAATAAGATTGTGCTTTAATGACTCATGAGTGTTGGTGATGAGATGACAGCAAACAGTGTTCCTTGGCATTGAAAGCTTCAGGGGTTTTAATCTGTTTTAGCTTTAGATGCTTCAGGCACTGCTTTTAATTTCTGCCTAAAATTTCACGTTGCTGTGACAGTTAAAACACACTTTGGTGCCAAGGGGACTTCAAACCTACTTTAATAAGTAACTTCTATTTATGGAAACTAGGCCAGTCAAATTAATGAACATATTTATAATAGATACGTTTGAATTTTCTTTTCCTAAGAATTTATTTCTCCTGTGTGCTTTTTAAAAAAATCCATGGAATGTAGTGAAAGGAAGTGGGCTGAGCCTGCCACAAAGATCACAGCAGGTGTGATTGTTTCCAGTGCTGCCTGGGGAAGAGGAGAGCTGGGTCTAAGTACATTCAGTTTGGAAGTTGTTGGAGGGGAGCACCCTGGCAGCTGCACAGCCCCGTGTCCTGCTGGGGTGCTGTGGGCAGGTTCTGTCAGGGAAGCATCAGTCCCAGCCTGAGAAAACCAGGAGGTGACCTAAATTCATGGACATAACCCACATGTGCTTCCTGTGTGCTTGTGAACAAGCAAAGTTTGGGTTTGGCTTCTCCCAGAGCTAATCCCGAGTTCCCACCCAGTGCTTGGCAGCTCAGCTTCAGCTGTTGATGGGAATTTTTTATAATTCACCTTATGCCATAACTTCGTGCATTCTGCCACAAATTAAAGGACTTCAATTCTGGGTTTGTCAAGAAGTTCCTGAATTACAGTTTTGTTGTCTTTACACACCAATTCTGTAAAGATTATTGTTGCAATAATCAGTCAGCGTGAGAAGTTCTTGATGAAACCCTAAACAGTTTCTGGGCTGAGATCAGAGAATAACAATCAGATCAGAACCTGTTCATTAAGATCCACAGAGACAGGAGAAATTCCAGGCTCCTGGAGCGTGAGGTGTCCTGGGGCTCTGGGGGGAAACACTCCCTGAGGGATGGGAGTGAGGGAGCTGGGGCTGGGGGACAGTGCCTGTGACCACCCCTGCTGTGTGCCAGGATGGGCTGGGTCCTGCTCCCTGTGCTGGTTGCATCCTGACCTGTCCCTGTGTGCCAGGGTGGGATGGATCCTGCTCCCTGTGTGGTTCCCCCCTGACCCCTGTCCCTGTGCCCTGGCAGGCTGGCAAGATCCAGTTCGGGTACGTGTACGGGATCAGCGCCATCGGCTGCCTGGGCATGTTCTGCCTGCTGAACCTGATGAGTGTCACCGGGGTGTCGTTCGGCTGCGTGGCCAGCGTGCTGGGCTACTGCCTGCTGCCCATGATCCTGCTCTCCTCCTTCGCCGTGCTCTTCTCCCTGCAGTAAGTGCTCCCCTCTGCACTGGGCCAGAGACTGCTCTGAGACGGGGAAGGAAATCACTGAGAGGAATTGTCACATTCAGTGCTGAAGCTGTGTACAGTTTGAATATGACAGGGGTCTTTAGCAAGGGCAAGAATTAATTATCAATGGCTTCAGGTATTTACTGGGGGAGAGGGGGGTGAATCCTGGCTTTACCTCTAAGTCAATTAACAGCTTTTGAATACGTAGACTCCAAGAGCAATCTCAGATATGTTTTCAGCCACCTCTGAATCTTACAGGTCTCAGTACCTGGGAAGTCTAACAGTAATTATTACTGAAGATGCAAATTAGAATTTTACAAATACAAGAAAATGAGAATGATTCCTCTTGGCTCTGTGAATTTAGAGACTGAAAAGAAACAGCTTGGCACAGTTCTTTTACTCACTGCTTTGACATTTCACATGCACAGAGTTAATTTTGAGGGGGCTTTCTACTGTCCTAATTGACTAATATTGTTCTAAAATTTTAGAATCCCAGATCGGTTTGGGTTGGAAAAGCTCATCCAATCCCACCCCGTGCCATGGGCAGGGACACCTTCCACTGTCCCAGAGTGCTCCAAGCCCCGTCCAGCCTGGCCTTGGGCACTGCCAGGGATCCAGGGGCAGCCACAGCTGCTCTGGGCAACCTGTGCCAGGGCCTTCCCAGTGCTTTTAGGGGGAATATTTCATTTAATGCCAAGTGCTAAAATTCATCTCGGAACCTGCACAAGCTGTTGGATGAGTCCAGGTGTGACTCCTACACGTGGGTATACACGAGGCTCACAGGAATTCTCTTCTTTCTGCCTTTCCAGGGGGATGATGGGGATTATTCTCACAGCTGGAATTATTGGCTGGTGCAGCTTTTCTGCTTCCAAGATCTTTATCTCTGCCTTAGCCATGGAGGGCCAGCAGCTGCTCGTAGCCTATCCCTGCGCGTTGCTCTACGGAGTCTTCGCCCTCATCTCCGTCTTCTGAACAGACTCTGGGGGACTCCAGGGGGCCAAAAGGAAAATCCCAGCTTGGAACATGGACTTGGACCAGAAACAGCTGCAAACAACTGTCTCGTGTTGCTATCATGAAACTTAGACCTGTTTGAATCACCTGGAACAATGGAAAATGTCTCGTGTTCACTTTTTTAGGACTTTGAGTACTGTTTTCAATGACCTGGGGAGTCCAGAGCTTTAATACGTGTTCATGCTTATCAAGTTCCTGTGATTTCTTTCCCATTCCTAGATCTTTAGAAAAAGTAACTTCTGGTTGTTTATTTGAGGGTTGTGATTTTTGTTCGTTTTGTATTGTTTGGTAGGGAAGGGCAAAGGGTTGCAGTTATAAATTGGTAGATTTTTATCCAAAACTGTTAAAGGAGCTGCTGTGGATTTGGGGGACTCTGGATAAATCTGCAGGAATGAGGAATCCATTTCCTGACCCCTGTCACCAAAAATGCACAAATGAACAAAAGTAATTAGGGTATTCCCTGTATTTTAACCAATATCCTCCTAAGCTCTTCAGTCTCAATTATTTGTTCATTTGCTGTGAGAATATTTCAGGATTTAAGATACTTAAATTATGAAGTAGAAAACAGATGCTTAAAAGTGAAAGGGATCTGTAATTCTGTCACACTTGAAACATGACCACATAGGGTGTCTGTAGCTTTATGTTAACTGGGGTTTCTGAAAGACTTCGACAGAGGTTCTTTCCCTCATGGTGCACATTCTGCTGGATGAAGAGGAATCTCTCTTGCAGTACTTCCAAGGAAAACACCATTTGGAAACGTTATGCTTGTCAGTATTGTAGTTACTGTAAAATAATTTAAGGCATATTGATTAAATTTTCCTTAAATTTTGAAAAAGGTGTTTGATTTTCCTAATCTTTATTTTTGATGTTCACTTGCTAAAATAGAAGCTTCCATGTTGAGACAAAATCACATTTAAAATTGAATTCATTGGGTGGATTTGGTGTTTGCTTCAGTCTCAAGTTGTTAATGAGAGGTATAACCTGGTTCAGGGCGTTAATCACAAGAGTTCTTACGAGTGTGAAAAGTGGGAAAGCAGAAGTGGTTCTCAGAGAAGCACTTGATAATTTAAAGAAAGCACTAACAGGCTACAGAGATCTTTTATTATCCATGAGAGGTTGCTAAGGTGGTTGTCTTAAATCTCCCAAACTTCTGGTACAGTAATTAATTTGATTGCATTGACTCTTTATTGCCTTTCCAAAATCAATTCCATTGATTTTCTATAATGAAGTTTTGTCCTAGTTCTTGCTTCAGTTTTAGTTACATTTAGTTACATTTCAGATTATTCCATCTCCCCAACCTGTAGAATGTCAGGATTGGAGGCTGTGGTTCTGTACTCCCACATTTGCCTTTCAGAATTAGCAGGACTTTTCTTCCCACATCTGAACTCCCCCACAGTCTGTTCCCCCCACCATTCTCACCTGGGTTTCAGGTGAAGCGCCAGCGCCACTTCTCCCATCCTGCTTTGGCTCTTTTCATGTTTCTCAGTTTAAAACAGTCAAAGAAATGCTGGAGTTGCTCTTTTAAACCCACTTTTTTTATCCCCCCCAATCTTGAAATAATCTCCTGCCCTGCAGGAGTTGAGAGTTCCCTTTCTCAGTCTGTCCATGTGTCACCCCAGGCTGCTGATGGTGTGACAGTGGCTCTATTTTTCAGGCCCCTTTTGCTGTGAGGCAGCTGCTGCCCTGGGTCCTGTTTGATTTCGTTTGTGTACCAGCAAGTTCCAGGGCCTATCCTGTGCCAACCTTGTGTTTTTTATGTGCTTCTATGCCTGTCACCCCTGTGGGTCTGGAATGCCCTGAGGCTGGGCTCCAGGGATAGCACTGGGACATTTCCACGGGATTCTCTGTGCCTGGGGAATGGGGACTGGGGCAGTTGGGAATGTGCTGGTCTCAAGGGATGGCACTGGGACATTTGCACTGGACTGTCTGTGCCTGGGGAATGGGGACTGGGGCAGTTGGAAATGTGCCCCTGGGGTGAGGGCTGGGCTGGGCTGGGCACGGCCCCGGCCCTGCCTGGGAGGGGTCACTGCTGCTGCTGCTGTGGGGCCTCAGTTCCTGCCAACACCCGTGCCCAAGGTTTGGTGATGTTTTTAGGGACTGTGGTAGTTAAAGAGCTGCCCGAGCTTTGGGTGCCACAGCCCAGCTGCTGCCCAGACTCGGGGGGCAAAGCCAGAGCACCTCTCCGGTCCCGCCGTGTCCCCGCCCCGGGAATGTCCTGGTGCTCTCCTTGTCCCGCTGCACCCCAGCAGCACCAAAAGCTGCGGGAGCCGCCTCTTGCTGTTTCCAGCTCCTCCACTGGGTGGGCCTGCAGGACTGGATGTGCTCGGGGAGCCCGGGCACGGAATCCCGGCACCGCCGAGGTGGGAACAGCCCTCCCAGCCCATCCAGTCCAGGCTGTGCCCCCTCTCCACCTTGTCCCCAGCCCAGAGCACTGAGTGCCACGTCCAGGAATTCCTTGGACACCTCCAGGGATGGGGATCCAAACCTCCCTGGGCAGCCCTTCCCATGCCTGAGCACTCTTTCCATGGAGAAATTCCTGCTGGATTCGTGCCAGTGCAATGATGTGCTACAATCACCTGAGGTACCACGACCTCTCTGCTGCACTCAAAGCTGCTGCTGTGTTGGAGCAGGGCTTGGGAAGCCTTTCCCTCCCCCTGTACCCCTGCTGCTGTCCCACATCAGCAGCAGTGACAGTCCCAGGCGGTCACAGCACTGATCCAGCTGAGTCTCTGTCCCTGTCAGGGGAAGGATTCATTCCTGCCATGAAGGGATGCTGCAGTGCCCGGGATCCCTCAGTGAATGGGGAACCTTTGCTGTGTCTCATTCTTTGGATGACAGGGAATATTTCTGACCAGCTTTTTCTTTACCTGACCAGGAAGTCTCTTTGTTTTCTGTACATAAATTTATTTTTCCCTGGGTAAATCAGTGTCTTTCCAGCTGTTGGGTGACACAGACAGGTAAGCTCTCAGAAAGGATCCTCAGGAAGAATTTCCTGACAGAATGGGTTGTCAAACAGTAGAAATGATTCCATAAAAAGAGCATCTGCTCAATTAGCTGCACTTGACTGTAATGTTTTCTCTGGCTATTTTATATTCTCCTGGAATTCTTACATTCCAAATTCTTTTCTCTAAACTAGGCTTGATCTGGAGTTGGGAATTCCCAATGTGTCAGGAAGAGCTTGGAGACACTTTCATGTGAACTTGATTTCAGCATCTCCAGTCAGAATGCATTGATGTATCCACATGTCTGCACAGCCAAGATGACAATTCTGACACCATGGGGTAGTTTATTTCTGTTCATTTATTTAATGATCTACTTTAAATATCAAGGTCTGTGTGGGGGTTTTTGTTGGTTTTTAATTGCATGGGCCTCTCCTCATTTCACTTCTTCTTCCCTGGTGATTTCCCTGTCATTGCTGGATACAGCATCAGAATTAAGTTTCCAGTGTGCATATTGACAGAAGAGAAGATAATAATTACAAATGATTGATCAGTCCAAGCCCACACCATTGAATTAATTCTTCCCTCCTTCCCACCACTGTTAATTCAGAATAAATTTGCAGCAATCAAGAGATCTTCACTTGCGTGCTGATGATCTTCATGTTCTGCCTGAGCTTTAATTGAGCTTAAAAGGCCTAATTCTGCCTCAAATCTATTCTTCGTTTTGTTTCAGACCTGAATGTGGAACTTAAATTTGAAAATGATCCTCCTGCCTACATCTTAGCTGGGGATAGTGGAAGCAGTCAGTGCTTCCACTAAGGGGCCCCAGTTCCCGGGCGGGGTGTGGGGATGTGGGGAGGCTGTGTTGGGATGGAGCCGATGGATGGGATGGGATTTCATGCCCCCACTGCTCCTCAGATCCATGGCAATACACAGGGATTTGTCCAGAGGATGCCAGCAGGAAATAAAGCCACAGAGCTGGCCTGGGGGAGTCCTCAGCAAGCGCAGGGAGCTGTGGGGGTCACCCACACCACAGAGCAAGTCTGGTGGGGGAAGAGCAGGGGTTGCCTCAGCTCCCTCCCTGCTTCTGCCTCTGCAGAAACATTCATTTCCCTGTTTTCTCCCTGGATTGCTGATCAGGTGATGGAATAACCACAGAGGTCCTTCCTTGTACCTTCATTATTTTCAAAGCAAACACAGGCGCAATTCTGGACCCTGGAGGAAAGACAGCGAAGCTGAATTTTGGACCTGTAAAGTGCTGGCAGCAGCGAGATAACACCCATTAAAAACATCAGGCTGAAGCTCCGAAACCTCTGCAGTTTACCCAGCAATTTGTCTGGAAGGCTGTTCTATGGGAGCTTTTTCCATGGAAACTGCAGTGTGATCCCCCAAACAATTCGCTGCGCTCTGCTGTAGCCGGGCTCGGTGTTTAGATCCCACCCAGCTCTGTTGGTCTGGTTGCCATGGCCCCGTTTTCTCTTCAGACACCCTTTGCTGGAGCCCGGGCAGGGAGCCGGGGCCGGGCCGTGCCTGGTTCGTGGGGAATGAGCAGGGCGGGGACGCTGCTGGAGGTGCAGGGACCCTGCTGGCTCCTGCCCAGTTCCTGGGGAGCCCCTGCTCACCCAGCACCTCCAGCCCCTTGGGCACTGACACCTCTCCCTGCAAAGCAGCTTACAAAGGTGTTGGTTAATTGTCGTTATCATTTCTGCATGACAGAGGGAGAAACTGAGGCACAGAGAAGGGGAATGTTTGCTAGGAGGTCACTAAGCAGGACCCTGGCCCAGACCCCCATTTCTGTTGGGAAAACAACCCCAGGACAACAGAGTATCTTTACCTTTTGCTCGTTAATCCCATTATCAGCAATATATGTGCATCATTCTCCGAACCAAGAAGCTGGTTTTGACTGCTTTTTTCTATTGCTATAGTTCTCAATACTTCTTACTGTTTTCAGGTTTCATTTCAGCACATCTCCAGTGGGATTCTTCTGGTCAGGCACAGATCTCTAGGGCAGATATCCACAAATGAGTAACTCATCCGAGGCTTTACAGGCAGGGGTCTTTCCTTACCTTAAAGCCACCATGCCAGGTGAGTCACCCGCTGTGCCCGAGAAGGGGAGCCCGGGTGACCTCGGTCCTTGGGAGTCCCTGCGGGGGCGGGAGCGGGGACAGCCCGGGCACTGCGGCTGCTCTGCCGGGGGCACAGGGCAGGACCCGCTGCCCTCAGGGGCTGCAGGCTCGGCAGTGCCCGGCCCAGCGGTCAGCAGAGCCTGGGCCCCGCAGGGCTGGGCACACACGGGACGGCTTTGGCCACTCGGCTGTCCCTGAGCCGGTGGTCAAAGAGCGGCCCCGGCCCCAGAGCTGTTCCAGCCGGACAGGCGGCACCGACAGCGACTTCTCCCAGCGCCGCTCCTCGGCCTTATCTCTAATATCCCGGGCTTCTGAAAGACGGGATTAGCAAGGGAAGGAAAGAGCAAATGGAACGCGAAGCCCGAGCTGTGGCAGCGGCGGGGTCACTGCTGCAGGCGGGGGGACGGGAGCGGCTCAGGGCAGCACTGCAGCGGCACAGCCCCGGCCCTGCCACCGAGGCGGGGACAGGAGCTGGGAGCCCGTTCTGGTGCCGCTAGATGGCAATGGGCGCGTTCCGATGGGAGCATCCCGGCGGGGCTGCTCCATCCCGAGCGCTCGGAGCCGCCGGGCTGCCGCAGGTGGGATCAGCTCCCCGGTGGGATCAGCTTTCCAATGGGATCAGCTCCTCGGTGGGATCAGCTCCCAGATGGAATCAATTCCCCGGTGGGATCAGCCCCCAGACAGGACCGGCTCCCCGGCGATCCCGGTGCCTTCTCCTGGCGCTGCCCGCGGGGCTCCGGCAGCCGGGCCAGGGCTGGCCCCGGAGCTGCTCCTGCAGCGCCCGCCTCTGCTCTGCCCTCGCTGGGCTGATTTTGGGCTGAATCAGTTCCCCAGACTCGCAGCAGGGCCAGCAGGAGGGCACAGAAGGTGGGAGGGCACCGAGCCAGAGCCCCCGTTCAGCAGCGCTGGGGTCAGCCCAGCAAACACACCCAGAGCTGGGGCTGCTTTGGGGATGCTCACTGGTGAGGTGTTTGAGACATTTCATATTACATCAGAGCATAAGGAAAGAAATCCTGCCTTTGATCTGTGAGTTAGCCAAAGTTTCCCACTGATGCAGGGATTGCATTTTTAAAGAAACTGAAGGAGGTGGTCAGTGTTTTCTGTTCCCAGGCTCTGTCCCTGCTGACCAAAGCCCAGTGATGTCTCCAGGTCCCACAAGAGCCCAGAGAACCACTCGGGTCTGATTTCAGAGCCTGCAGCCATCTCTATCCACCCCGGGTGCAGGCCTGGGGCACAGGGCTGGTGTGCACTCGGCTCCTCCTCATCCTCCCAACAGAAGCTCCAAATCCTGTGCAACGATGCTAAAAAAAATCAAAAAGGGGTGGAGAGGATAATAGGTTTTGGCAAACTGCCACTTCCCTTAGCAGGGAAAAGTTACTGGCTGTTCTAGTGACCTCCACAGTCATTTAACCAGCTACACTTAATTATGCTGAGTAATATAAAAAATTCCTTATATTCTGCAAGCAAATTCCTCTTTGGTCGATGGAAAACAGAAATCCAGTGGAGCAGGAAAATGTCTGTGCCTGACAGCCCTGCCTTATAATCTATTTTTAACTGAATTTCTCCATCTCCTTTGTAAAGAAATAACACTTCTTCACTGCCTCTGGCCATAATTAATGTGCCGTAACTCAAGTCCAAGAGACATATAAAACCAGACTTAAAACAGAGCATTAGCTTTCAAGCAGAGCAAATAATTTTGGAGAAAATAGTGTTTTCTATACTTAAAACTCTTTCCCCTGGTTTTCATTACAGCCCTTCAGCTGCTCAAACACGGAACGTGCTTCCCCCAGCCCTGTGCTGGTTTGAGCACGTCCTTCCCCATGGGGTGAGGAGCTGCCATGGGCACAGCTTTCCACAGGGATCCCAACAGCAGGAGCAGCCAGGGGGGTTCACCTGCTGGCAGTGCTCGTGCAGTTTGTTTGGTTTGAAAAGAGCACTGCCATTTTTCGTTGCAAAAAGGGGAATACAGAAGAGAATAAATATTTGAAAATGTTTGAAGCCCGTGTTCAGTAATCACTGGGCTGAACTGGGCCCAGCATCCACAGCTCCCTGCTCTCAGTGGCCTGGGGACCAGGCGGCTCCTGTGGAGGAAAGTCCAGTTGGAGCAGAAGAAAAGCATTTCAGATCAAACACATTTTGAAGCAGTGAGTGAGCAGCTCCTATACAGGACTAACTCCAAGGAGACTCTCAGGGGTGCTGGAGCTGGGCAGGGGCAGCCCCCATCCCATCCCTGCATTCACCCCTCAGCCCTGGCTCACTGTGGCCACAGCAGCACCACTGTTCACCAGCAAAGGTTTGTACCCTAAAGGTCACAGGGAAACGGGGGGAGAGGCTGAACCAGGAAACCAGTGACTGAACCAGAAAAGAGCTGCTTGGTGCTGCTGGAGCCATTTCTCTGGCTGTGTCCCTGTGTGTGTGCGATGCTGTGGCTGTGCCTGGGCTGCTGCGCTTGCTCTGGGTGGTCCCTGTGCTGGTGCTGGGGGTGCCCTGGGACAGGGAGCTCCCTCCCCCTGGGGCTGTGCGGGTGGTCGGGGCTCTGCTGCACACCACGAGGAACGCAAGGCTCATTTCAGGATGTGTTATATGGTGAAATGTTGTTATGGCAACTAAAATTCTAAAAATAGACAAAGGCGAAAAAGATGATGTACATTAAAATGACCACATTTTATGTTAATTATGAGAGGGTTTAAATGCTTTCTGTGTGAAGAATTCTGAAGTTTGTGTGAGTTTTGCTTGCGTCTGTAACTCTGAGCCCAGAAGGGTCGGGCACTGCAGGGAGGCTTCCAGAACCCTGGGGCAGCAGCTGGGAGAGAACAGAGAGAAGCTCAGTCTGTGTGGGGGTCCTGCTCAGAAACTGAATGTCCCAGTCCTAAAACTCCGTCTGAGGGAAAAACTTCATCTTTGGGTTAACTTAAAAATCTTCCTGAGCAAACCCTGCCATTGGAATCTGGGACCAGCCAGAGCAGCAGAAGCTGTTCCATGTCTCAGTTTCTGTTGCCCAGAGAAGCTGTGGCTGCCCCTGGATCTCTGGAAATGTCCAAGGCCAGGTTGAACAGGGCTTGCAGCAGTCTGGGATAGTGGGAGGTGTCCCTGCCCATGGCAGGGGTGGCACTGCATGGGCTTTAAGGTCCTTCCAACCCAAGCCAGACTGTGGTTCTTTGATCTGCAAGTGCTGGGGTAGGACTTGGCTCTGGGCTGGTGGTTGTGTAGGCAAAGGGTAACAATTAATCCTATTTTGGCATTATGAACCAATGGCTTTACAGGGATTCTTCATTCAGTTGCATTGTTCTGACGTTCGGACCTGGCTGCCCTCCCTGTCCCTCGTCACCCAGGTCGGGAGCTTTGACTGCTTTGCTTTTCCCACTTGTTCTGTGTTGTGAAAGACAATTCTTGAAACTGAGTCTCTCCTCTTAATAATAATAACAACAACAATGGCACCCAGTCTTGCTTTGGTGCCCTCACTAAACATTGCTGCTCTCATTGCAAAACCTCCAGGCTCTGCAGTGGCTGAGGCTGGGGCTGCCCAGGGCCAGCGTTTGACTTGCAGGGAACAGTGAACTTCAGTCATTCTTGGAACCACGGGAGAAAGGAGGGGTTTGTGTCAGAATGCAAGCTGCAGCTGCAATCCTTTTATTAATTATAACTAAACTTCCCTGGAGCTGCCCAGTGCTGGCTGGGCCAGGTGGGTCAGGAGAGCCCTGGCAGGGAGGGCACTGGGGTGGCTCTCGCATTGCCAGAATCCCCCTGGCAGGAGGGGCTCCCATCCTCATCCCAGTGCTGCAGTGCCCGGGGCAGCGCTGGGGTCGGTGCCGCTCCCGACGGCTCCCGCTGCCATCAGCTCAGCCCCGCTGCCCCTCCCTGCCGAGCCCTGGGGCAGGAACGCTCCCGGCACGGGAAGGGGGAGGTGGGATGGGCACCCCTCTCCCTTCTCCCACAGCTGGGTGAGTCCTGCATCCTCTGCAAGACAAACATCTGCAGAAGGGGCCACAGAGAGGAAACTTTCCTTGCTACAGAGGGCGAGCTGTGAGTGTCAGCTGCACGGGATGTGTGTATGAAAAGCAGCATTTAATTAAATAAAGATAATGTAAATAGAAATCTGCATCGGCTCGCTCTGTGCCACAGAGTGGAGGAGCTGCCAAGGAGCAGGAGTGCCCTGCCTGGCTCCTGCTGCCAGCAGGAACAAATTCCCTGCCCGGGCTGTGCCGCTGCTCTCTGTATGTATAGACACATAAATAGCTGTATGTGTGTTTACCATGTGCTGTAATTTCTTAGGTGCTATAAATTTCGTGCCTCTTCCAAATATTTGAGCACTCCTGTGACCTTCTAACCAAAACAGACAGAGTAAACGGTATGCAATCTATATGTACAGGGGCTGTCAGTGAGAGCTAACATTTACCCAGAGCCGGGGCTGTTTATATTGCAACAGCATGAAAAATGGCAAATACGGAGCAGAGAGGCTGCTCCCGGCGGGGAGCGCCGGGAACCCAGGGCAGGGATGGCCTGGGAGCGCTGCTGTGCCCGTGGGATTGGGCTTTGCCACAGCTCTGAGCATCGCCCTCGCTGTCCTGTCCCGGCAGGGAGCCCCTCGGGGCTGGGGCTGTGCTCCGTGCCCTGGCAGGGAGTCCGGCCGTGGCTGATGCTGGGGCAGCTCAGTTGTTCTCCTGAGGCCACAGCAAAGGGCTCCTGGTTGTGCCAGCCGTGCCTCCCTTCCCATGGGATGTGCATCCTGGGGCAGTAGACGGTGAATTGGTGATTTCTGTGAGGTGAAAGCCGCCCTTGGCGATGTCCCTGCAGCTCTGCACTGCTCTGTCCCCATCTCTCAGCTCCTCTCTGCTGCTGCTCTTTGGGGGAGGAAGGGCCCCGAGGAGCTGGGGCTGTGTCCCTGTCCTTATCCCTGGGGACATCAGCGGTGTTTGCAAAGGCTCTGGCCACCTCCTCCACGGGGCTGGCCCACGTACCCTGACCCAATGGCTTTGCAAAGTCACAGGTGTGCTCCAGGCTCCCCAGCCCCTCTCCTTGGAGCTGGGACAGGGGGAACAGCAGCCTCTGGAGTTCTGGGACTGCTGGGAACTGGGAAACCCCAAGGCACTGAGGAGTGTCCCAGCCTGATGGCACCAAACTCCCCTGTGCTCCCGGTGCTGGGTTCTGGGGGCAGCTCTGGCACGGGCCAGTCTGATTCCCCAGGGTGAGGACCAGGGAATTATCCTGTCCCATGCTAAGTTAAAAGGAAAAGCACGGAACTGAAGTTTTGCATTTCAAATGTTGTCTGTGAGGCATTTGGAGTTCCCCCCTTACCGCATGGCAGAGGTGGCCGCGCAGGGGCCTCCCAGGAACGGGTGCTCTGTGATTCTCTCTGGAGTTTGGTGGCGTGACCAAACTGTGTTTGAGATGGCTCTGCCCCTGTGCAATGAAAGAAATAATATCTGATCGAGAACACTTAATAGGCATTAAATTAGATGTTAGACATGTAAAAAAGGACAGGACGTGTTTATTGACAGCTGTGGGAGGAAAAGGGATCAGCTTTCCTGCCAAGGGGGAGGAGATTCCAGTCAGTCCAGTGTTATCCATGCACTACACAGAAACCAGTGCCTGGAAAACTGCAGGCATTCCTACCCATTCCTTGTTTTCCTTGGCCATTTTGTTGGCTGAATCTCTACTAACTATTGGATAAAATCCTGACTTTCACGTTAATGGAAGTTTGCATGTGCTTAGGTGTTGGGTTTGCCCTTTTCTGTTGCAAGTTTGGTTTTTAACCATTTGTCTGGATCGTTCCACTTCTCCAGGCTGGCAGAGGAATTCCCACTGCAGAGGGGCTGAGCCTGTTGGAGTTGTGTCCTGAGGGACCAGCAGCAGGGGCTCATGCAGGAGCTCTCCTGGTCCTGCTCCCCAGTAATGATTTCTTTTGAAACAAATAAATAAAACCCACTGCAGCACTCTTGTCTCACCTGGTGCAGGCTGCTGTGGGTGCTGAGGGTCAGGGGTTCAGTGGAAGGGAGGATTCCCTGGCCTGGCTGTCTGGGAATCCTTGAAGCTCGTCACTTAAGGAGCACTGACTATAACGGTAATAACAATAACTTCTCTCTAAGGAAAACCAGGCCATCCAACTCTTTCTTCCTCTCCTTGGGCTCCAAGCCCCACTTTTGAGTTGTAAATCTGTATGGAGATACAGGTTTGAGTGCTGTGTGTGGAGCTGGTACCTTCTGTGTTCTGTGAGTGCCAGGGGAAAGCAAACCTGCCTGAGAGTGCAGCTCTCTGAAGCTGCCAGCAGTGCTGGCCAGCACCGTGGTGAAATTAAGGACAAATAGGCAGGAGTACATTTTGTGCATGTAGGGTCTGTTGGTGACTCAATATTTCACTAAACATATTTACCTGAATATTCATAGTCCCTTAGGGCTGGTTGCACCTCCTGAGCTCAGCTAATCATTTAAATTCTGATAACTGCAGCGCTGTGCTCCAGCCCACAGCATTGCTGCCTGCAGCCTGGGGACCCTGCAGCTTCCAAAAACCCCACAACACACCTGACAAAACCCAGCAGCGGGGCTGAGGTTTCCCTCTCCCAGGGGAGGCACCAAATCCTGTTTGGAGCCCGGAGGTCCCCGCAGGGGTCGGGGTCAGGATCCCCCCTGGCAGTGGGAGCTCGGAGTGAAGCCCCGAGGTCAGAGCTGGGCACTGAGCTTCCCCTCCAGGAGGGTTTGATCAGGGAACAGATGGTGCTGAGGTGCTGTTGAATCTCAATGTCACCTCAGCTAATCCTCAGCGAAGTTTTGAGGTTTCTCTGAAGGCTGTGGCTGCCAGCCCAGCCCCGCTCTGGCAGCAGGATCTGGGATGGGAGAGCCAGGAGTCACTGTGGAGCTCTGCAGGAACAGACACCGGCCCCGAGGGCTGCCTGGGCTATTTTGTGTTTGAAAGGGAACTGAAGTTCTTCAGAAACCAAGAGGGAAACTTAGAAATGAAAAACAAACAAAAATAAAAATAAACCCCCACACTGGGCTTCTCCATTTGCTGGATTAAGGAACTTTGAGACAAGGAGGTTGTAGTCAGGTGGGTCTTGGCCTCTTCTCTGAGGCCACCAGCAACAGGACAGGAGGAAACAGCCTCAGGCTGGGCCAGGACAGGCTCAGGTTGGACATCAGCAGGAATTTCCTCATGGAAAGAGTGGTCAGGCCTTGACAGGGGCTGCCCAGGGAGGTTTGGAGTCCCCATCCCTGGAGGTGTCCAGGGAATTCCTGAACGTGGCACTCAGTGCTCCGGGCTGGGGACAAGGTGAGCATCGGGCACAGATTGGATTCGATGGTCCTGGAGCCCCTTTCCAACCTCAGGGATCCCGGGATCCTGCCCCATTCCCTGAGGGACAACTCTGAAGGGAACTCCTGCCCCTGATCCTCCACAGAACCTGTGTGTGACTGCAGGGCAAAGCCACCCTTAATGGGGGTGCCACATGCAACCCTGGCTCACTGCTGTTGATGATTCATATTTTACAGCTGAAAATAACCCATAAGAAATCCACAGGGAAACTGGGCTTGGGCTTTCTCTTGCAATGGCAGATTGGGATATAACTGGAGGTGCTGGATGTGGGGAGGGGGAAAAGGGAGCAGCATTTAATCTCCAGGACATCCCTTTGCATGAATCACTTGTGTACCAGGCATCGGATTCTTCCTGCCCAGACTGTCCTACAAAGGCACATTTCCTTGGCTCAGGAACAGGGCCTTCCAGGTGTGTGCCCAGACTTTCCTAGAATTTTAAAACCAAACCTGACGAGCTGTCAAATAAACAATAATGCTGCTGTTTTAAACCCATGCTCATGCTTGAATAGGGGCTGATTTCCGCTGGTGCTGCTGACTCCAGTCATCCCAGCTGGTCCTCAGGCCCCCTTAAACCTCAGTATTAGAGATAAAATTTTCCTTCTTCCATCTATAGTTAAAAGCTGTGAAAATCTTTGTGGTTTATATCGCTAATGATACTTCAACTGTTTGATTTTTTAACTTTTTTGTAGTTGGGGAGTTTATTTTTAAATCCTTGCTTTTCCCTTAGCTTCATTGCAGTAATTGATGAGGAAAATCACATTGTAGTCAATACCAAAGTGCTTCAGAGCAGTGCAGAATGGAACAGAGTGTCTGTGCCTGGTTCCCAGCAGGTTTGCCCCTGTGGGCAGCTGGAGCAGCTCTGGCTCTGCCAGGGCTGTGTCCAGGGCTCACCAGTTGGTACCAGTGGCCCCAACAGCCCTGTCCCTCCCCAGCCCGGCCTGGCTGAGCTCAGTGTGGGTGCAGAGCCCACCACGCTTCTGGAGAGATTTCTGCTGCTGTGGGAGGCAAAATCCCCTTTGCTCCCAAACCCAGGGTGGTGTGGTCAGCTCCTGCCGTGGAGTGAAGGACTGGGCTGTCCCCAGCTCTCCCCAGCTGTGTCTGGGCTGAGCTCTCTGTTGAGCATTGGAAGCCTCTCAGGTGTGCCCAGGGGTGTTGTCACACACAGACCAGGCACTGGACCTGGCAGTGCTGCCAGGGTTCCCTTCAGGGTGTGGGGAACATGGGCACTCCCGGGGGAGTGATGGCTGTGGGTGAACTCCAGGGGTGGAGGAGGCTTCACTCAGCCCCACTACAAAATAATTATATCAAAGAAAAGCTTGGTGGGCTTGCATCTGTGGATTTATTGGCAGTAATTTGCATTTTTCATCATTAAGGGCTGATTATTCTGATAATAAAGAATAAACTTTGCCATCGAGCATCTCAAGACTCAAGTCCTTAATTAAACATCATAATTGTCTTTGAAGCAGGTAAATGTTATTGCACATCACAGGAGTGCAGGTTGGGGCTGAAGAGCAAATGAAGCTCATTGTGATGAGGAGCAAAGCTTGGCTGAAAATAAACATTTTAGGATCTGCCAATATAGATTTACCCCCAGTGGCATTTTTCTGTTCTTTTCCGTGAGGAAGCTGGTGCAAGCCCAGGTGAGGGTCTGATCTGCACCGAGGCAGCTGCAGGCCTGCTGTGCCCTCGGGGATGTTGCTACGCTACAAATGCACCCTCAGCTTTATTCCCTGGGAAGGCTGAGAGGTGTTAAAACACCTGGAATGGATCATTTTAAATATTAAACTGGAGATGGGCTCCAGAAAGCTTTAGTGAGGAGTCATTTCCTCCCTGTCTCCATTTGAACAAATCAATCTGCTGGGCTGGGCAGTCCTCTCTGCTGGGCTGATCACCTCAGAGCACCCTGGGGCCCGGCTGGAGCGGCAGTGGCTGTCTGTCTGTCTGTCTGTCTGTCCGTCTGTCCCCTTGGCTGGGGAGGGTCTGAGAGCAACTTGGGCCCTGCTGCTGGCTCACCCAGCTGGCTCAACCCCTCTGCTCTGGGGTCCACAGCAGCTTTAGCAGGATGGGCTCTGTCTCCCTCTGCCCCGAGCATCCATCGCCGGCCAGGGTCACCGTGAGCACGGGCTCTGAATAATCAGCCAGGCCAATTAATTAGAGTGCTGGTGCTGCACAGCTGCAGGGTCACAGCCCCAGCTCCCTCTGCACCGGGAGGAGGGCAGGGAGCAGGAGCTGTGGCGCATCCCTGGTTGGTTTATCCCCGGTGGAGGCGGCGGGGCCGTTACACCACAGCGATGGTATCAGGCGCTATCTGCTGCTGCTGCTGCTGCTGTGGTTGTCTGCAAACTGCACAGCACAGCCTGGGCTCACACACGCTGCTTTCCTTTCCTGAAAAATCTGTCTTGCAAAGCACAGCAGTGATGCCAGCAAGGGGCAGACACACCTTGGTGCTGCTCAGGGCTCTCCCCATCCCACCCGCCTGGGCACAGCCCCTGCTCGAGCTGGGGCAGCTCAGAGCCACCCTGCCACTGCTGTGGGCTGGAAGGGACCCAAGAAAGCCCATCGTGTTCCCGTGGGCAGGGACACCTTCCACTGCCCCAGGCTGCTCCAAGCCCTGCCCAGCCTGGCCTTGGACATCTCCAGGGATGGGGTAGCCACCACCATCGAAGTTTGTGTATTAGGTCAGCAGCCTGTGGCTGGAGAGACAAAACAAATACTTCTGATGGGAAATGAGGTGACTGAAATGTGCAGATAGAGAAATATTTCCATTCTATACACACTGAGCAGTTGTGATGAGGTCGTGTTAAACAATGGTCGTTCTGGTGAGGAGGCCCCTGGATTTATTTCCGTGTACAACCCATTCTCCAATTCTGTTCTGAATTAGCTTAAACGTTTGGTAAGGTCTTCAACTGCAAATATCTAATTTCTTATTCAATATTCAGAATTCCAAATGAAATAAATGATCTGTTTACATGCATCAGTCAGACCATCTGGTTCCATAGGAGAATTCAACAAAGAATCCGTTAATTGTCATGCATGTTTATTCATCATTCTTAATTCATAATTCTTATAAATAATTAAATCAGAGGATCTTCTGCAAATAAACAAGCCAAGTGATTATTTTGAAGCTCCAACTTCCATACCTAAAAGAAAACAAAATTAATAGCTCATGTGAACATCCAAGAAAAGGAAAACATTCAATTTGGTGAGTACATAAAGCGCTATAATTTTCTGCAACCAGCTCATCCCTTTCATCTTGCATTTAAAACCGTAATTACCATCGCCAGCAGAACATGGAGAAGGCAGCAGAGAGAGACAACAAAGTATGGAGAGAAAGTGGGAAGGTAAATGATGTGAGAGCACCAAGAAAAGACAATTTGTCTGTGTTACTCTGCCCAGGCTCTCTCGCTCCCTCCCCAGCACCAGCGTTACCTCCGGGTATTTATAACCCTGTGCTGGCCATGATGGTAACAGAATGAGCACAAATGTCCTTTGCTAAAGACCCTGGAAGATTAAAAATAGAGGGATGATCGTGGTCTTTGGAGGAAATGTTGAGGCACATCTAAATAGCATCCCTGCATCCCCACAGCTGCTGCAATCTGGGTTTTTTTCCCAGCCACTCCAAGCATTATTTCTGGAAATCGAGAGTCCTCGGGCACATAGTGCTTTCACTGTGAGTGACTTCAAGCTGGAAAATGTGATTCATTGGAGCTAAAATGTAATTTCCAGAATAGTCATCTCTCTCAGCTTATCTTCTGGGGGAAAGAGACATTTTGGCGTGTCAGCGGGTGAAAGGGCTGGGACCTGCTGCGCCGTATGGAGAGTGTTTTATTACTTTCACATTTCTTATTTTAACTTCATTGTCTGACACAGCCATTACCTTTTCAAGGACAGAGTTTTTAAAAGTATTGTGAGTCTTATACCCAGAGAATACGGAGACTCCTGTAATGTAAGACATAAATGTACCTAATGCATCTCTGCCTTTCCTGCCGAGCCGTGGAAATGACACGGCCGGGTTCATTATGGCCTGATGGTTTGGCTCAACTTCTTCTGCCAGTCTGCTGCAATTTTAAAAAACTAGTATCTTTATTCCCACAGCAAAGAAGGGTACAAAACTGGTAATGATTTATGGGTGTGCCGCTCTGCTTTAATAACCCGAATTAGCACAGCTCTTGGTGCCACAGATTGTTCCTGAGGGGTATTTTTTGAGGGGTCTGCATGGGAACAGGGGGGTTGAAATTTTTGAAATCCCATTAAATATTAGACCAGTCTCAGCCTCTCACAGCACTGACAGACATCAACTCCAAGTCAGAGCTCAAAGCTGGGCCTTTCCCAAAATTTTGGTTCAGACCTCCCTCCCTCCTGCTGGTATTTCATCTCTTTATTCCAAGAGTGCAAAATAGGCTTTTAGTCACCCAAAGCTGGCAGCTTCCTGCCCTGCTGGCTAACCCTGGGTGTGCTGCACCCCACAGTCCGGGGATTCCTTTCCTTGTCGTGGTGTTGAGCAGTGCGGATGGGATGGGATGGGATGGGATGGGATGGGATGGAATGGGATGGAATGGGATGGGATGGGATGTGCAGGATCTTTACTGCCCATGCTCTGCTCACAGGGGTGCTCACTGCATGCACACCTGTGGGGTTCTTTGCACAGGGCATTGTGGGGCAGCCCAAGCCTCACCCCACATTCCCGCTCTGCTCCTCCAGGTAATGGAAATATGGATTTCAGGCACTGCTGCCAAAAGGGAGAGCGGGTTTCAAACTTTGTTTCCTTTTGGAATTTCATCTCCTCTGTCAAAAGCTTTTTGAGGATGCCTGACAAACTATTCTGATATTTCTATTTTGTCTTCAAAGCTAGGTAATAAAATGTCGAAAATATCTCTAGTAAAACATTCTCATACATTATATCTTAACTAATAGAAGACCTATAGTTTAACGTTTTCATTATTTGGACATGTTTACAACGAATCTTTTGTCATCATGCATGGGGAAATGTGCTCCTGGACTACTCAGGCATCCAGAATTCTTCCCAAGAGGTAGACATGGAAATGGTAATTGATTTAATAGGAAATAATACAAATATATTGCTTGATAATTTAAATATACATTGTTGTAGATACAAGTGTCATCTTTGTCTGGGCAAAGGTTCTCACTGGTAAATAAAATACCCAGAGTGAAAGCGTGAAACCTGAGATTATTTATCCAATAAATAATGCTGGTAGAGGTGTGGTAACAGCCCCAGTTTCATAGAAAGGTGATAGGAGAGCAGCAAGAAAACATTAATCTGGAGCAATTACAGTAACTCTGGCACTGAGGAGTTTAATCTTAGAGCAGCTGAATAAGTGTGATATCACAGAATTCCAGACTGGTTTGAGTCACAAGGGACCTTAGAGCTCCCCCAGCTCCATCCCGTGCTATCAGGTGCCCATGGACTCGTGCCAGGGCTGCTGGCCCAGGCTGGGCTCACACCCAGCTCCCGGGGGTTCTCACAGTGCCACGTGCAGAGAGAGCCCGGGGGTCCCTCCTGCAGGCTCAGTTTGAGCCTCTGCCTGGTGAGTTCTGCTAAATTGACTCCTCTGGCACTGAGCAGACTGGCATGAAAGAGCAGGTGGAAATTTGTCACTCTCAGTGTCACAGTCCCAGCTGAAAGGATGCTTCAGATCACTGAGAAGCTGCAGGCACAGCACAGCTCCTCCCTCTCTCTCTTTTTCTTTCTAGATTTATTTCTGTAGCATTCCCAGAGCTGGAGCCTGTCCCCACATCCTGCCCCGTGCAGGTCTCCAGGTGCCTCCTTGCTGGGAGAGTTTGACCCTTCAAAGTGGGTCGTGCTGGAGCAGAAATTGAAGCGTGACCCTTGCACTCCTGGTCTTTCCACGTGTTCCCGGAGCAGGACTGCTCTTCTCTGGCAGGAAAATCCCTGAGCCGGGGCTGTCCCCGCTCCCTGATAGCCATCAGCGGTGTCTGGCTGCCGAGCATCCTCCGCCTCCTCCTCCTCCTGCTGCCGCGGGCTGGGGCAGGTGGAGCTGGGCTGTGGTTTAACCACGGAGCACTTGGGGTTCCTGTGCTACCATCGGCTGCTCTCGGGGTGACTCATTCCAGGGTTATGTAGGCATTTTATTCACTGTGGTATTACTGGAAAGTTCTTTCTGCAGAGGCTTGGAATATAAAACTGAAAATATTCTGATTGTAAACTGCCTCAGATAACGCAGAGCCTGCTGTAAAAGCAGGGCCTGCCTGTGCAACAGTAATTCCACAACTGCAGAAGCAGGAGGGAACGCTGAACTTGCTCCTGCTCCCATGTCAGTGTTCTTGGTACTGCCAAAATTGAGATTCTCATCACAGAGGAGTCGGGAGGCTGCCTTCTCCTCACATGTAATTCTTTTCTAGTTGAAAAACAGTCTTTTAATGTGCTACTGCTGGGAGGCTTGGGTACTTTCTCCAAGATTATGACAATCCGAGAATTTCAGAGATGTGGGTGGTTATAAACTCTCCCTTGAAATGTGCCATAAAGCAGGAAAGGGAGCCAGAATTCACATTATTTCCTTGTTACACCCTACAGGAGCTGTCATCCAAAGGGGTATGTGGCCGTTGAATTAAAATTTAGCTGAGGAGATTTCAGCAGTGCTGGGGGTTTATTTTTGTGGCTTTTCCACTGATTTTTGTCTTCTGCCCCTGTTGGGTCTCTGAGTTTTCCATCATTAGCTGGCTGCACCCTCCTCTTAAGGGATCCAGCTCCAAAAGAGCCATTTTTGCTTTAAGAAGGATTTCCCTGAGGAGCAGGTTTCTCTCTCAGGATTTCTAGTCTGTAGTTTTAAAGTCTAGAGTGTTTTCCTTCTCCCTGAGAGCTCCTGGCAAAGTGAGAAGCTTTAAAACACAAATATTTATGGACGAGGCAGTGTTTGGATTAGGGAATGAGGAGTCTGGATCAGCTGCTTTGCTTATCTGGTTCAGAGTAAGCCTCTGAGGAGCCCCGGGTGTGCTCTGAGACACCATCCCAGCTTTGATTCCACAGGACAGGCTTGCTTGAAGAGCAGCCCAAAGGACGAGAGGCTCATTTTTCAGGAAGAATTTCTTCATGGCAGGGAATATCAGGCCTTGGCAGGGGCTGCCCAGGGAGGTTTGGAGCCCCCATCCCTGGAGGTGTCCGAGGAAGGGCTGCAGGTGGCACTCAGTGCTCCGGGCTGGGGACAAGGTGGGGGTCGGGCACAGCTTGGACTCCATGGGCTGGGAGGGCTTTTCCAGCCTCAGGGATCCTGGGATTCTGTGATTTTACAGCTTCCTGCAGAGATCCAGCATTTGGCACCATTTCTCAGCTCCCTGGCAACGTAGCCCTGCCTGGGAGAAGAGGCCATTAATATAGAGAGACTCTTGTGAGGGAGTGATGGATTCAGGAGCTCCTGGATGCCAGGGGCTGTGCTGGGCTCCGGCAGGCAGCAGTGGAGCTGGGGCACAGCAGGACACTGGGCACTGGCAAGGGAAATGATTCTTGGCCCCAGGTCCCACCAAAATTCAGCCAAAAAGCCTCTGCGCTTTAGGAAGTGATTTATATTTGTTCTCTGGGTAAACAGAGAACCCAACCAGGCTCTGCCAGTCCAGCACCTTTCAGGCACAGTTAAATTAACTTTTAGACAAATAATAAAAATAATGGCCCAGCCTAATGAATGCCTGAGGAATTCTATAAAAGGCCTTGTGACACCTGCATTAATACCAAATGAGCTCATTATGATTAATGTTATTAAAATAAATGTCATGGCGATGAATAATGGCTTGGCCATTATTTTAAAGTGTTGCCACTGGATCTATAAAAGCTCACGAGTCAACCCTGGGGAAGGAATTCTGCTCGTTCATGTCTAAAACCTGTGGGGAATTCAAACTTTTCTGCAAAAATAGCCCCAAAAATAACATGGAAGTCTGTGTGAGTTCTCTGAAAGACCCGGCTCGAGCAGGGCTGCTTCTCCTATGGCTCAGAGGTGGGATGGGAGGATTTCTGACCCAGGAATTTATTGGTGCCTGAGGATGATTCCAGAATTGTTTGTGCTGGTTTGTGTTTGGGTTTTTATCAGTGCAGATTTTTTTTATTCTGCTGTTTTTAGGGGGGGATTTTTCTCCTTGACTATCAAACCACAGCACAGCACAACAGTCTTACAAATTCATCCTTACCAAAAGGAAAAGGCTAAGAATGAAAATATTTACATTGGTGACAGGTAAATGTAGCTATCTTTGGTGGGTTTTAGCTATGCAAATATTTTTAGCAACTTGTGAAGCCTTAGAAGAGATGTCCTTTAGAATCTTGATTAAAATCTCAGCTGGAATAAAATATTTAGCAAAAGGATGTTTCCCTGCTCTTCAATTGCTCCTTAATTAATCATCTTTGTTAACTGACTAGAAGACATCCTGCTTCATTTTCCTTTTTTAGCTTAGGACAATGTATGTAAATTAATTTTGGATTGTATAATCCAACCATGAAAACCCAAAGCAACCTTGCTGCCACTAATAGTGTGTTGTTAGTAGGATACAAGGGAACAGTGCTGGTCCTGCTGTCAGGGGGGACAATGACAAGCAGTGTGGTGGCACTGAGCTGGAACAGAGGGGTCATAAATTGTCCGGTGAAGCCAATAGGAACCTGAGGAAAGAGATTGATCGATTGATTGATATCTGACTCCAAGTGTTGCCAAACCAGTGCAGTAAAGTTTCTGAGGTGTGTTTTGCCAGGGAGTTAAAATTACCAGGGGTGTAAGAAGTGTAACAGGGGGGAAATCTATGTAATTTCTATAATTATTTTGGAAGCAATGCATGTGCCCGGTCACGGAACTGTTTTAGCTGTGGTGATGTAAGGTCCAATTAACAGAATGACTTTGGGAGAAGAGGTGTAAATCTGCAGAGTTCACATTTTATTGCTGCTGCTGCTGGAATTGTGCTGCAGGGACAGAGCCACGGCTGGGCTTGGCTGAGCAGAGGTGGGATCGGGGCTGACTCGTCCCCCACTGCAGGACCAGAGCTCCAGGACCTGCTGGGGCTGAGCTGACAACTGGACCTGATGACCTTCAAAGTCTTTTCCAGCCTTACCAGTTCTGTGATTCTATCTCAGGGTCAGATCATTTCACAAAAATTCCAGCTCAGTGCTCAGAGGTGCCCGCAAAACCTGCAGAGGCTGGGAGCAGGAAAACCAGGAAAGGACGAGGATGGAACCCAACATTGCTTTAACATCAAAACACACGTGTGCACTTCGTTGTTGCTAGGGCCTCAAACCTCCTAATTTCTGAGGAGGTGTTTAATTTATTTTCCTTTTAAATTAAAGCTTTAGTAGGAATGACTCACTGAGCCCTGTTTACCAGCTGGGTTTTGCTCCTGGCCGTGTTTCTGTGGATGTCTCAGCGCTGAGGGGACGCTGTCACTGCTGTTCGGGGCAAGGTGCTGGCAAGGGAGTCTGAGAAAACCAACTAAGTTCAGGTTTGCAAACCACAGAAAGAAGTCTCACATATCGATGTGACCCACAGTGTGTGCACCAGCAGAAGGAGAGCTGAGGCTGAAGAGCTGAGGCTGGAGGTGCAGGGAAATGTTGTCGATGGGTGCAGCCAGAGCTGAGTCGCAGCTTCTTTCCCCACGATTTCTTGACTCTGCGGAAACATTAAACAGCTCGAGGATGTGGCAATCCCCGTTACCTTTCTGTTGTGAGTGTCCTCGTGCCGCGGCAGGGAGGGTTGGGCCGTGCAGATGCAGACAGCTGTGTGCGTGCCGTGCCCCGGCCCCGCGCTGGGAACCGGGGCAGGGACAGGAGCAGGAACAAATATTCACGTTTCTGGTGCCATGCCAAAACTAGAGGTTGATAATTTAATCTGCCGGCTCACAGCTTGAGAGTCTACACAAACATCCCCCTTTTTTCCACACGGGATGGATCACGCTGCCATGGGTGCTGGGAAAGCCCAAGGAATAAATAGGCTCCCTGCAGTTATTAAATGTGATGGTTGGCATTCAAACCCAGGTCAAATATCTCATTCCTCAGCTTCAGCATTGCAATATCTCCAGTTATTTCTAATTTATGCAGCTGTCATAAACACTCCTGCCCAAGGAAACGCACAGAAGTCACACTGAGACCTCTGGGGAAAGCCGGGGGTATTTCTTCAAGCTGGAGCTCTTTGATGGAACCCCAGATCCCTTTGTGTGCCTCCTCTGGGAGTCATTTGTCATCTGACAGCAAAACTGCCAGAATGTTGCCACCTGTGCGGGTCTCCCAGTTGGAGCTGCTGGGGTTGTTTGCAGGGGTGACACCCCAGTGACCCCCCAGTGTCCCCTGCCCACCCTGCTGTGCCTGGGGACGCCTGAGCTGCAGCGTCCCGGGCTCAGTGAGGAAGGGGCTCTTTCCACACCAGACACACCAGGGAGCGAGCTGCACTTTCCACAGCAGTGTGGGGCAGGCAGGGAGCAGGGCTGTGCCCAGGACCGGGCTCCATCCCTGTGTCCTCTGCTGGAATCAGAGCCTTGGATGAGCAAACAAAGTTCTTCCAGGCACAGGCTCTTTCCTGCCTTAAACCAGGGTATAAAATCTGAAAATCTGTTGCTGCTTTTGTGCATTCAGTGCTGCCTGCCTGCCCTTACATGGGTTTCTTTACAATTTCTGGTCACGCAAGGAGCTGCATCATTTACAGGCAGGATTGGCAGGAATGCAGCTCTGCCGCTGCCGAGCAGCTGGAGGACACCCTTAAATAAAACAGAATCCTCCCCACAAGCTGTTTCATGTTATCATGACGGCTGGGAGATAGAGAGAAATCCTTCCTGACCCCTGTGACCCTGCTGGCAAGCCATGACAGGTCCCTGCTGGGCCTGGACCCAGGTTCTTTTAATGTTCCTGAAACCTGGGGAGCATCTCTCCCTCCTCATGTACATGACTGAGTACAAAGGGAATGTAATCTTCCCTTAAAGCTCCATCTCCAGGGTCTGACTTTCATGTTTTCTTCACAGACTGTTCCTGCAACCTCCCTGCAAAAGGCAGAGTGCTCTGCACACCCAAAGTCTCCCAAATTCACCCGAAAACACATCACCCGAACCTGACTGAGGCTGGCGCATCTCTGGAGCTCTGGCATACCATGACATGAATTCCCAGCTGGGTGCACAGGGGTGGGATTTCTCCTTGGGAGGGGTGTGGGTGTTGAACAGGGTTATTCCATGCTGCAACCCCCCAGCTTCCAGGTGTTCTTAACAGGGAAAGGGGATTTTCCACGGCTCAGGGGAGTGACCTGCACAAGTTCTGTGTCAGACCTGGTTTTAGGCAGCTCTGGGTTGTTGGGGAGCCCAAGAACCCCCCATCACCTCAAGTTCCTTCAGCGTAATAAAAAAGTTCAAGCTTTTTGGAGAAGGTTTTGAGGTCCTGCTGCCAGCCCAGAGTGCGGTGTTGGTGGTGCTGGGATCCCATCTCAGAGGAACTGCCCCGGCAGCTGGGGCAAAGGGAGCTGCTCACACTCTGGGGCAGCCCTGGTCCCCCTCAGTACAACAGGGAGCGGCTGGAGCTGTGCCAGGCAGGCTCAGGTTGGATTTCAGGGAAAGGTTCTTCCCCCCGAGGGTGCTGGGCACTGCCCAGGCTCCCCAGGGAATGGTCTCGGCCCCGAGGCTGCCAGAGCTCCAGGAGCCTTTGGACAGCGCTCCAGGGCTGCACAGGGTGGGGGTGTTGGGGGGTCTGGGCAGGGCAGGGGTTGGGCTGGATGATCCCTGTGGGTCCCTTGCAGCTCCTGCGGTTCCGTGAGCCCCAAGGCTGGGCAGGGGCACAGCCCGGGAGTGCTGTGACAGCCCCGCAGCTGCCACGGCCCCGCTGTGGTTTGGCTGCTACTGGGCTGTCTAGACAAGCTTGGAGAGAGCCATGCTCTGGTTCCTATTTGATTATGAGACAGGCTTTTTCATCTCTAATGTAAACATGCCCGAATAACATAACTCTGCTGTGGCATTTCTTGTACAAAAGCCCCTTTTTTGGAAGGAGCGATTCGATTCATGCATTTCCATTCCCCACTACGGATATAATTTCATCTTTCCCATTTGGGCATTAGGTTTCCTGAAAAGAAAAAAGGGTGAGGTGAAAACGCTGAGCCCCTCAGAAAGTGCTCGTATTTAGCAAAGAGCTGCAGCTGTGCAAATACGAGTCCTTGCCTGGAACAAGTGAACTGAAACCCACCTGGTTTCATCGCTGCCACTCCACACACCCAGCCCGGGCTCTGCCCTCCCGGCAGGAGCGAGGCAGGGGCACAGCACGGCTGGCACAGCCCGGGCCATGCCCAGAACCCTGCAGCGTGGACGGGTGGCACACCTGAGGCGCCTGAGGGCACCAGTGCAGTGGGCAGCTCCTCTGAGCAGTGCAGGAACACACAGAGATTTCCTTGGAAATCCTTGGGAGCCACAGCTCCTCTGCCAAGTTCAGTTTATCTATTCCTGACCACTCAGAAGAAAGGATGTAACATAATAATAATAGTAGTAGTAATAATAATAACAATAACAATAATAATAATAATAATGATAATAATAATAATAATAGTAGTGTTAGTAATGCTGTAAAGCATTTCTCATCAGCAGGGCAGGAAATGGAGCCGTGTTCTGTCAACAGCAGCAACGCTCTGTGTGAGGAAATAACTCCTCCAGTGCCCTTGGGGTCTGAGTTTAATCCCTGTGTTTGTATCAGGTTTAATAAGGAGATTTATATTGGACACCAAACGTTAAAATTACCTAAACTTGAAAGGCCTGCCTATGAAATGAGTCGGAATAGATTCTCCATGGAAGTTACTGCAGTGCCAATAAGGATTAATTAAAACTCAAATGTTCTTCATTGTGTGTTAATTGAGGAATTGTTATGCAGTCAACCTTCTTGATTTTTCTCTGTGTTAAATAATCATGGCAGTATTTCACCTAGTCTCACTGTTTATTTAACCAATTAATTAAGGGAAGGGATATTCTGCATTTATTAGTATTTTAATTGGAGAATTTTATTCCTGGTGGCCTAAACATCTACATGTGTTCAGGTTTGGTGTTTCGCTTTTTTATCTTTTAAATGACCAGTGTTCCTGATTGTACACACTGCAGACTGGAGAAAAAAAGCCTTCAAGTGCTCTGCACAATTGAACTTCATTAGAGCTTGAAAACCAGGGGCCAGGTTTCCATCTCAGCTGTGCTCATGTCAGACAAAGCAATTCCCCACTAAATAATGGATTTGCTTTGAGTTGGTTCTGGTATCGAGACGAGAGTTTGGCCTCTGTCACTTAAATAATTAGAGTGCACGTTGTGTAATGGTGTTTAACAGTTCAAAGCATTTTATTTAATGATCATTAATTTGTAAAAGGTCACTTTATAATGTATTCACAGTTAGTTGGTGCCACAAAATTCAAAGTTCCATAGAGAGCCCTCTTGTAGGCAAAATGTGACAGCAACCACCAGCCCAGGTTTCGTGCTGACACTCCTCATTCTTTGTGTTCTTTTTCTGCAGTCACCCTACAAATACATTTTTCCTCCTGACTTCATCAAGCTTCTTTATTTCATTGGGGTGATCAAGGTAGAGATATTCCAAATAAAGTAAGACCTTATCTTGCACAGAATAATATGAAAAACATAAAAGCATGTCCAGTATCTCTTTGTTTCTCCACACCAATGCTGAGTGATTTATAGCCATGCTTCTTATTTCCCTGACATGCAAAGTGGCTTTAGATTAAAAATTTGGCAAAATAAATGTATTTTTCTGTAAAATTAAAGACCAATGTAATTTTTTTTAACGCCCATATTCCAATAATAGTTTCTGATTTAACAATTAGGATGCAGTTCCATTAGAAAATATGAGCCAGTCCCTCAGTCAGGGAAGCCCTGAGGTGAGTGCTTAACCCCCACTGCTTCTACTGGGTTGGGAATATTTGGCTGAAGCCAGGCACTGCGATAAATCTAGAAATTCAGATTAGCAGGCACTGCCCTGGTGACATTCTCAGGTGAGTTGGTGTCACTGACACTGGAATTTGTCACTCACCTCAGCAGAGGTGCCAGGGCAGCCTTTGCAAGTCGTGTCTCAGCTGAATCTCTGCGGGGAGTTTCTTTCTTACCCTGCACTGATGATTTCCTCAGTGCCTGCCCACTGCTTGCTCTTACATGGTATTAAATGTTCTGCAAATAACCCCAGGGATGATGCATTAAACACTCAGTGAAGGAGCAGGGCTCACACCAGGTGGGAAAAGCCAAAGGTGTCAGAAAAGACCTGGTGTCAGAAGATTAAGCAAATGAAGAGCAGAGAACAGTTCTTGACAAAATCTGGGAGGACTTTGCTCTGCTCTGCTGCTCATGGGGGAGTCTTAAGTGCCTGAGCTGACCCTGGTTGTGACTGAGTCCTGGCAATAACCACAACTGAACATTAGGGTCAATCATAATCTGAGTTTTTAAAAGAAAAGGGGAAAAAAGGAATCCTGTTTCATCCATCTTCCAATGCCCTCCCATCCAGATCTGCTCCTTGGAGACCCCTCTCAGTGTCTGGGTAACGGCTTTCCCTGAAAAACCTTCTTCCATGGAAGCACTGTCAAAACAAGGACAAATTTTGGGTCCATCAACCTTGACAATGTCCTCTGACATTATTAGCTGAATTCATCAGCTATTAATGACAGCAAGATATATAGGATATACTCTGGTTAGCACTGGGAAAGACTTTCAATTCACTCCCAGCTCTATTTATTCATTTAGGCTAAATGGAGTTATTAAAGGTCACAACTTCATTTCCAAAGTATCAGGTGAAAATACTTCCCAATTTGACAAATAGAGGACACCACTTGCAATAAAAATTAAGTACCATCATCTTCAATAGTTTCTTTGATTTTAAAAGATATTTCCTCAAAGTTTTTCTTCTATGAACTCAATCCAGGTGCAGCCTGGAGAAGGGAATTATGGTGCTTAGTGCTCAAAGGAGAGGAGTTGATGCCAATAATGAGTTTGGGGACTTTGGGTTTTCAGAGGACAGCAACAAGATATCCTCAGCACTGACTGACATGGAAAACCTGGAATATGATAACCCCCACATGCAGAGGGGTTTCACAAGAGAGGTTGTGATTTCATTTTATGAGCTGAGATTTACCTGTGAAACACCCCTGAGTCACTGAGGAAAAATATCCCCTCTGCCCTCAAGTTCCTTAAGGAGCATCTGCACTCGGTGCCTTTTACCTGTAAATGTCCCTCCCAAGTGCCTTTGGTAAGGGCACTGCAATACAAATTACGGACCCTGCAATGTTAAAGTTTGATTCAACCTTTCCTTCCCCCCAGCAGGAAATCTGGAAAGCCATCTGCAGCACTGACGCCTGCCAGAGCAGAGGTCACCTTTCCCTGGCCTGTAACAGCTCCCAGCACCTGCCTGGGGCTGAGACAAATCCCTAAATCCAGCCAATGTGGTGGGCCTGGCCCCGGTGAAGATTCCATCCTGCACTCCATGGGACAGGAGCTTCCTGGCTGGATGTGGTTGCCAGTCTTCTCCAGGAGCTGCCAAAAGAAGATGGAGCAAGAGCAGAGGGATCGATGTGCTGACCTTGCCAGGGGAGGACGATCTGCACAGGTGGAAACAAACCCCAGTGCCTGGGAGGAGAGGGGACGGCTGCAGCAGGAGCCCAGCAGGACTGAGCTTGTGGGAATTTATGGGATCCCTGAAGGATGACAGACGATGTGTCTGCAGGTGTAATCAGGCATTCAGGTAGGATTGATCTTAGTCCTACTTTCTGTGCTGGAAAGAGGGTGATAAGAATAGAAAATGCTCCTGAGTGCCAGCTGGGTGAGAGTCACTCCTCACAGGCACCTTGGGGTGCTGGGCAAGCAGCCCAGGTCGGGAGAAACAGCATTCCAAGGTCCCCATGTGCTGCACTGCCCACAGCCTCCTAAGGGGATAACTTGGATAAATATCCCTGCGGGCCTGACACAGCACAGCCTGCAGGATCCCCCTTTGCTGCCTGTGAAAGTTGAAAATGTTCCCTGAATGATTTTGCTCAGATTGTATGAGAAAATTTGGGGCCCCCCAATGGGAATGTGGAAGAATTCTGGTTTGACTTCAGCTCCTCCCCTGCTCAGACAGGGGTAGAGGGTGGTGCAGTTTGGATTGCAGGATCCCCACCCCACAGGCAGGTTCCTTCTGGGAGCACAGGAACTCACCCGCTGTTCTCAGAGCTGCAAAGCAAATGTTTCTGTGAAAAACTGCTTTGAGAACATCCAGGCATGAGGGCAAAGCCAGATGTTGTGTGTGCTGCATCAGATGGGGATAAAAGGGTGCTTTAGACAGAAAATAGGTCTGTGTGAGATGAGCAGAATGCCAAAATAACACAAAAGCCCCTTTGTGAACCTTTATCCAACACTCTGGGGCTCTGTGCACCTTCATTTTGTTGGAGCTGTGTATTCAGTTCTCCAAACACTGTAATACAGAAATCAAGCTCTATCAATCAGATCATCTTTCTGTAGTTGCTTTCCCTATGAGTTGTTGGAGCAAGGAATTAATTTGGGAAGGTGGCTGTGGGTGTCTGGACACCACGGGCACGAAAGTGGCAAACAAAACCTCTTTCCTCCAGGATCCAGTCCAAGGATGTTATAAATGGCATAAGATGGTGTGAATATAAAGGAATGAAAAGTCCTGATCAGAGCTGGTGGCTCAGAGCAGGCCCAGCACAGCTGCAGAGGCTGGGCCATGTCACAGTATTTGCTCTCTGTTTGTTTGCTGTGTGTGGCTTGGCCGAGGCACCGGGCGGGTTTCCCTCGCTGTGTTTCTCTGGATGCTGAGGGCTGTGGAGACAGAGATTGCAGATCCCTTCCCTGCTGCTCTGGCTGCTGGGCAGGAATGGTCTACTAAGTCCCAGCTCACCCTGTCAATTCAGAATGGAAATTGCAGCTTCCAGCTGGGTCCTGGCGAACAGCAAGGTAACGAGAGGCACAGCAGATGGGAAGGAGTGGGGGCTGTGTCCCCCCTCCCCACGGCGCTGCAGCAGGGAGGCAGCCCCAATGTCATCCTTCGGGGTGGGTTAGAGGTGCTAGTGCCTGGATTTTGTAATGTGCTCTATTTTTCTTTGGAGGTGACAAAGCGACTTTTAATCCCAGGGATCTTGGTTTTGCAGGGAGCAGCTGGAGCACAGTGAGAAATGCTGTTCCTGGTGCTCTGCGCATCTGCCACAGAGCCCTGAACCCAATCCATGGAGCTGGAAGTGTGGCCATAATCCCTTCCCTGCAGAGATCCACGAGGGATCCTCACAGCTCTGCTGCAGGTGGCTGAAGCTGCCTGTGGGCACTGAGAGGGGCCAGGGCTGAAGGAGAACGCCGGCAGCAGGAGGGGCATGAGCCCTTTGGCTGACCAAGGGTTCCAGCAATGGCTCGTGCTCAGACTTGGTCACTTCTCACCTGGAATGAGGGAGGGACAACACAATGGGACCATCGGGGTAATCAGCATCAGCTCACAGGGCTTGGGAGTCACCATGTTCCACGATATCCCCTGACAGGAGACGCCTGGCACGGGCTGCTGGGAGCCACACTCTCCCTGTGGGATGGAGCTTCTCCCTTAGGGATGTAGCCTCCACATTAGGAATGGAGTTTCTCCCTGGAGGATGTCCTCTTTTGGATGGAGTTTCTTCCTCCGGGATGTTCTCTCTCCCTTTGGGGTTTACTCTCTCCCTTAGGGATGCAGCCTTTAGGCTTTTTAAAAAAGGACAATATAAATTAAACATAGTTTTGAATTGCAGCCTTGAGTTTCTCTAGGCTACACCAAACCCATGCAAAGATAATATCACTGGGTTTTCCTCCTGACACAATCCAGCCAGGGGGATGCTGCAAATGCTCTGTATTTCCTGTGTGCAGGTATCCAGATCACAACAGTATTTTCATTGGGCAAAGCTGGTGAAAACCAAAAGCCTTGCAAGGGTGTCCTGCTAACAGTCTCTTACCCACTGTTGGCAACACCAAGCTCCCTCTGTCAGGAATGATGAGTTTAAATCCACCAATATCCAGATGTTTACTTGGAAATAAAAATGTTGGCTGCTGGCTGTAAGTCAAAAGAGGGGAGTAATGAATATGTGGGGTTTTTTAACAATTTCTCTGGCACAGTAGGCAGTAACAGGTAAGGAAAAATGTCTTGAAAAGAAAATGCAGCATAATTGATTTTTACCACAGGAAAAAAAAGTAGGGTCTTCTTTTTCTAGAGAAAACCCCAAAAGTTCAGGCTAAGCTTGGCATTTTGAGAGTTTTTGTTCTGTGTGAGATTTTGAGGAGTAATTATTGCAAAGGCAGTGGCGGTATTAATCCACCCAATGCTCCGAGGTCAAAATGCTTCATCAGATTAAGGGATTGCAAGATTTCCAGGAGATTGGTTAAGGTCATGTCAAAATTTTGGTGATTAGATTTTATTTCAGTGATTGTTAAAATGAACCAACAGGTGCTTGTGCTCCTGCACAGGACAGCACCTGGACCCAGGGGCTGTGGAACAAAATCCCCCTGGGAGTCTTTGCTCTGTCCTGCACAGCCGCGGCTCCTCAGGGCCCAGGAGGCACAGGGGGGTTACAGGCAGGGGAAATGTGGGAATGCTGTGGTGCTGGCAGGGAGGGGGATCACAGCTGGGACCGCTCCGGATCCCTGCTCCCTCCTAAGGGCCCTTCCCAGCACAGGCTCTGTGGGCAAGGTGGGATCAGATGAATCTGAGTGGCATGAGAGGGGAGAACCCTCAGGTGTCAGAGTAACTGACTTCTCTTTATTCAGGGATTACACTTTAATTCCTGCTTTCACATTCGGCCACGTAGTCCCTAATTAAAGTAAATAAGTGCATGAAAGACATGTTGAAAAGTCTCTGTCGGGCTGCCAAGGGGATGTGTGAGCTTACGGGCAGTGTGTGAGCGCACTTTGCTGGGAGTTTCCCAGTCAGTTGTGATTTCAGTGTGCTTCCCTGTGAACCAACCGGTTTGTGCAGTTCAGAAAGGAAATATCCAGAGAAGAACCATGTGGGAAAATCCCCCCAGCAGTGCCACACGCTGTGCTCCTGTGTCCCTGCTGGCCAGGCTGTCTGCAGGCACCAGCCTTGGGTTTGTATTAAAAACACACTTTAAAAGATTTGGGTGGTTTAGGGATGATAACAGGGACAACCACCCCTGGTGTGAGGGACACTGCTGTGTCACACAGCCTCGGCCCCAGTGCCACAGCACTGGTTCACAAGGCACAGGTTTCCATCAGTGTGAGGAGCTGAGCTCATTTCTGGAAGGAGCCCAGAGGGCCCTGACTCAGAAACCAGCAGGAGTGAGGGACCTCAGCACTGGGAGCACTGGGGTGACCACGGGCTGGATGGGCAGCAGTGAGCAGGGGATGCTCATCACTTTTCACCTTTGCAAATCCCTCAGAGCATCTCTACAGGAGCTTTGCAAACTGGCTGGCTTTGCCTGAACAATGACAAAAGTCCTTGGGGCGAGAGAGCAAACCCATGGCATGGGACAGGGTGGCTGCTGCAGGGAGCTGAGTCCTGTTGAACGTCCCAGCAGAGTCCATCCCACTGGACAGTGACAGTGCTGGTGCTCCAGAGGTACCTGTGGTCTCTGAGCAGGGCCCTGTCCCACCAAACACTGAAACCCAGCACAGAATCCTGATCAACATCTCTGAAACCCAGCACAGAATCCTGATCAAGGTCTCTGACTCCTCACAAATCCCCAGGGCAGTGAGGGGGGAATGGGCTCAGTGACCCCAGAGGAGACCCCACACTCACCCCACTGTCAGGGCTCCCTCAGGTCCCACGTGCCGCCTGATTCAATGACCAATTTATTCTGTAGTGACTCTCGTTCATCCAAAGAGGTATGAAAGCAGGGGCAGCTCTCAAACTGCAAATAACGTTGCATGATGTCCATGGTGGAGAACCACTTGTTTTCTGTGCAGCAAAGCCATGCTCAGGGAAAAAAAGTGATTCATAAGCAGGAGAAACCAGGCAAAGTTTTAGCTTCAGATCTTGAGAAAGTCAGTGTTAGCCTGCCTTAAACTGTGTCAGAGTGGGAGTCTGCATTGCTGACATCCCTGTAAGCATTTCTTGGCTTTTAAATTTAGGTTTTTCTCCGTGGGCGACGCTGAAGACGCCGAGCGTCTGCCAGAGCAGCGGCATCGCCCTGCCTGTGACCTTCTGGCAGCCCTGGTGCAGAGCAGCCCTGCAGAGCTGCTGACAGGTCCTCCCTGCTGCAGCCCTGCTGCAGCCACGGCAGTGCTGGTGCTGCGGCAGCCAGGCCTTGGCAGCCCCGCAGGGGCCCCGGCTGGCACGGGCACTCCAGCTGGGAACAGCTGCTGGAACAGCTGGAGCGTGTGGAACACCCCTGCTGAGCTCCGAGTCCCTCCAGCCCAAACCCTGCCGTGGCTCTATCACACTGGGTTTCACCTGGCACAGCAGACTGAGTGGGAGTGTCCCGGTGCCCAGCCTGGGGAAGTTCAGAGTCTGTTTTTCTGTCACCAGAAAATGAGACCTTTAAAAATCTTTTCAAGTGAACGTCAGTAGCTTCTGAGCCCTTAAGCCTGGGAGGATGTGCCTGGTGAGACTGGGGCACTCTCACAGCAGCACCACGTTTAAAATGTGAATTCTGCCCTGGTGGTGACCTCATGTCTTGAATGGCTTTGCTGTCAATGATTTTTGGTCTCCTTATTCGTTTACTTTTGTATCACATGTGCTCAATGAAAACAGAGCCCAGGGCAAAAGGCTGCATTGGTCAGGCCTTTATTTGCTGGCATTGCTGAAGGTCCATCACCATCATTACAGATGAGCTGGAGGAAAGAAGCACAGGAAGAAATTCAGCAGTTTGGGAGGTGCAAAGGAAAAGGTGAGGAAAGGTGGCTGCAGGATGCACTGCTGCCATGTCTCCACTCACAGAAGTTTTCCTCTGTAACTCTATCCTGGAAGCTCTGCTGGGGGTTTAAGAGGTAAGACCTCAAAATAAAACTAAAATAATAAAAAAAGCATTATTGGGAAATGTTCTGCTTTGCTAGACTGGACTCAGATGCTGCAGAGGCCCCACTGCTGGCTCAGAGGGCAGTGAGGGGCAGTGAGGGGCAGTGAGGTGTGGGCAGTGGTGCTGGCTGTGCCTGGCTGTGCCAGGCTGTGCCCGGCTGTGCCCAGCTGTGCCCAGCTGTGCCCGGCTGTGCCCGGCTGTGCCCGGCTGTGCCAGGCTGTGCCCAGCTGTGCCCGGCTGTGCCAGGCTGTGCCCGGCTGCTCCAGGGGCAGCGTCTGCACCCAGGGGCTGCAGGGAGCAGTGGCTGCCCTGGGTGAGTTTCCAACCAGAACTGTGCCCATGCCAGGACTCACAACGGGGACTGGGACTCATCTCCAGCAGCGCAGGAGCTGCAGAGCGTGTTCAGCCCCGTGTGAAAGGGCTGAATCCTCCTCGGAGCCTCCATCCCGAGCCAATGTCAACAGCCGGGAACTGCTCTGGCTCCCTCCGCCAGAAACTGCTGCTGCAGAATATGAATATTGTAGAATATTGACTCTGCAAGTCAAGAGATCTCAATAATTGATTTGAACACTGTTTGCACACCTTTTTTGTTTCTTTTCAACATGAAAATGAAAAGCTGCCGACCTCCTGGATAATTGGGTCCTCAAATTTTGCCAGGCAAGTCGATGACACAGGGATTTGTTTCACTGCTGATGTGTGAGTTCACAGGAGTCACAGTGGTTTAAAATCCTTGGCAGATGTGTACAAAGTTGCCAGAACAAAAGGTTTCCTCATGTTCCTCCTTGCCATTTAGCCTTTTCCACTTCAGTTTGATTTTACTGATATCTATATCTGTATACAAATATATATAGGGGAGTCAGGAGGGGACTGAGCTAATAATGTGGAGTGAAAGACATTTGGGGTTCTCTGAGTTCTTCTATTTTCCATAGGTCAGTGTTGAAAGTAAAACTGAGAATGGTAAAGACATCTTGAGCCTTAAAATAGAAGAAAAATGAGAAAGGGATTGCCTCATGAAATGTAAGTAAGGTAACAGGGTTTGGAAAGTGAAATGAGCTGGAAGTTGGATAAGGTGAGGTAATCAGGAGTGTGAATAGACTGGGGAAGGTGTACACAGATTAGCTGCTAACACACATTAATTTACAAAATTTTGGACAAAACCCAGAGAGGAAGAAAATTGCACTTGGGATTGAAATGGCAAAGCAATAGGAAGGAGTTGATGTCTGAAGTCTGAAAGCCTCCGTGAATGACATGCAAAGAAATGAGCACTGGCCCACCTCAGTAAATCATTCCCAGTGTGGAAGGGAGCTGAGCTCATTCCCAGTCCCAGCAGGAAGGAACTCCAGCTCAGAGCAGAGCCACCAGGAGCTGGGGACGACCCGACCACTGCTTTGGCTTTGCTTTTTCACTCAGGTAAAGATGCTGCAGCCAGATCCTTTCAGCTCCTTTCAGGATGCCAGTGACCCCACGGCAGGGGCTTGTGTCTCCTGCAGCCTCAGGGACAAGGACAAGTGCCCTGGGAGCACCTCCCAAACATTTCTCCACCACACCCTGGCTTCGAATAGCACAGCTTCATCTCGTGCTGCTTCCGAGCACCACCACCGGCCTTGCAAAGAGTTACTTTGCTTTACATCTCATTGGTGTGGTTACATAACGGAAAGTATTGGCTGGGGCAGCATTTCAGGGCTGGAGGAGGCAGCTGGGCCGGAGAACAAAGGCTGAATTCTGGGCAGGCAGGGCCGGTTTGACATTAGACACAAACAGCTCCTTTCCAGCTTTGTGTCAAGTCTTTGCATGTCCCGGGCTCTTCCAGCTCTTGCCACCGCACTGCTGCCCTCTGACCCGCAGGAGATTGTCAGAGCAAGAGGGCTTGGTCCTCCCTCCCTGCGTTTCTAAACACTGAAGTTCTCTCACAGACTTCTGCCTAAACTGGATTCTGTTGCTCGTTTAGCATGGGGCTCATTTCACTGCTGGGACATGTGAAGCAGCCAATCTGCACTGGGTTAACGCCTGAGTGCACTAAATAAAGCAGAGGCTGGCAAGGAGAAGTGGGAGAAAGTAGATAGAGAGAGAGAGAGAGAGAGAGAGAGAGAGAGAGAGAAAGCTTTGTTCCAGTTGAGTATGTGAGGGACGAGGGAGCAACTCAGCTGTTCCTGCAGGCACAAGGAATTCGGTGAAAGGGATGGGACCTGCTCTTGGCTCAGTCTGGGATTCAATAACTCTGGTGACCAGCACAATACGTGGGAAGACGGGTGTAGGACTCCATTGTGGTCTCACATGCTAGCTCAGGGGGTCCCAGTAATAAATTCAGCAAAATGAACACTTTCTTGTGCTCCTGAGGATACCCCACACCAGCTCAGCCCTCATGGCCATGGACATCACTAACAGCCCGTGGGTTCTGTGCTTTGCAGATGGATACAGGGGACTTCATCAGCTGAAATATTAATTAAGTTCCCTCCCACTCTCAGGAATAAAACAGTGCAGGATGACACAGGAGCAGATGAATTATTTCTTGCTTCTCTCGTTCTTGCAGCCTATGTTGTATATCTCCTCTCCTACTTAATACAACATTTTATTTTCCTTCCTTGTGGGGAGACATGAGGAAGAGGTCGGGAGAATGGGGGCGAGGCTTTTGCTTTCTAAGGTGTGAGGAGAATTTAGGGACTCAACTACAACAAGGGCTTCAGAGGAAGGAAATTCCTTTGCAGCAGCAAATTTTGCCCAGGCTGGCGTGGAACGTTGTGTGTGCAAGCTCTGAGTGTGAGCACGAGTGTGTGAAATGCTCCTTCCCAGCTCTGGGGCTGCTGGCACTGCCTGTGCTGAGGTCCCCGGGCTGTGGAGCTGTGGGAGCATCCCCGGGGTGAGGGGGCCGGGGGTCCCAGCCTGGCCGTGCCCCTGGACTGCAGCGTCCCCGGGGCCACAGAAGGGCAGCACAGGGGCTGAGGGTGCTGCAGCAGATGCCAAAGCCAAGAGAATTCACAGAATTAATGAGGCAGAGCACGTCTGCCCCAGCAAGGAGGGAACGTGACACGTGACAGTGACAGAGGGAAGAGGGATCTGCATCCGTAATGCCAAAATTCCCAGAACTTTCTCCAGAGTGGTTTTTGTTGAGCTCGTTCATTGCTGGGGCTGGGGAGCAGTTCAGACTTGGCAGATCAGAGGAGTTGTCATCTCATTTTCAAGTGCTTCAGTACTTTGTAATCTTGGCAAAAGAAAGGTGCTGAAGGGGGTCTATTCTTGAGTTTCCAATTCCTGCCTTTCCAGTGTCGATTAAACAAGAAAACCTCCTGCAAGCCTCTTCTTGTTGGATTCTTCAGTCCTATTTCAAGATCAAATAGGCTTTAAAACAGGTCTGGATAAGCTCACAGACTTAATCTGCTCGGAAGGTACAGATTGGGCAAGAGGCCGACGTGACAGTGGCTCAGGGCAGATCCCAGGTGCCTCTGGCCTGGCAGAGGACTCCTGCTGCTCCCGCTGCTCCCGGACATTTGGGAGCTGGCCTGGGACACCACTGCTCTGCAGCTCTGCACAGCTCCTGGTACCTGAAGGCAGTGCTTTAATGAAACACTTTGCATTTTCTGCCGCTAATACTTGAGCGGGATCAACATTATTGAGACTAATTAGAATTCAGAGAGAACTGATTGTTCATCAGAGAGGGGAAAAAATGTTCTGTGGAGTCCTGGGTTTGGTAGAACTATTTCACATAATTAAGCAATTCCACATCTTGGCATTTTATTCCTCTTGTTATCGTTGCACTTTGTTAATAAGTTTTTAATTGCAAATCATCTCTGTGACACAAATTACACTGTGTTTACTGATCAGCAAAAATGCCGTGAAAACCAGCCCGGGTGCCAAGCCCTTCCAAAGGACTGGCTGCCAGTGCCTCTCTCTTACATGGTTTGGCATCAAAATGTCTTCAGGTTACCTAAAGATATTGATTTCTAGTTTAAAGTGCTCCAAACAACACAGATCCTTGGCTAAGGCTGCAGGAACAGGGAAATAATGGCCTCCAAGGCCAAAAGAAGTTTATTTATGTGTTGTAGACCAGGAGTTTATCTGTGTCTCCCAGATGTCCTGTTTATATCCTGCCCTGCTGTGTGCACCTCGAAGTTGGGAAAGGTGGCTCTTCACAGCACTATTTAAGAGTTCAATTCACGATTCCCTGTACAAAATTCATGTCAGGCTGAGCAATAACCATATATCCTACAATTGGTATTATTTTTTTGTTTTCAATGGAGTGTCCAGGCTGAACTGCTGAAAAACATCAGCTTTGTGCTGACAAAGAAAAGACTCAAAAAGCTGAAGTGGGAAAACTCCTTCCTTGTTCTTAAAATCCCTTCTTATCCCCCTCCAGGACAAATAGACAAGCCTGAATTCATTTTTTAACTAATTTCTTCTATAATATATAGAAATACATGAATTCATCTGTAGAAATACTATTCAAACTCGGGTGCGAAGTTTCTATTCAAGAGACTAAAACCTGTTTGGGACTTAAGCTAGAAACTATTTTAATTTTTTAAAAAAGGGGTAAAACTTTCGGAAAACCTCAATGAAACTTGTATTTGTTTTAGAGAGGGATTTAGCTTTTGAGATTTAAAAAAAAAATACACAAAAGTCTATTTGAAAATTGTTTACATCCAGAGTTTATATGGATTTTGCTATCAATTTGCAACGGAAATGAAAAAGAATTCTAAAGTTTGAGGTCAAATAAAGTATTTAATTCAAATTAAAATTCATTACCCAGTAGGGGTGAGAATTCCAAAGGTAGGAAAGCAGAGGTCCCCCTGCCTGTGTCAGACACCTGTGGGGGGTCCCTACCTCCCTGAAATCACTCCAGCACAGCCCCAAACTGCCCGGGTTAATTGTGAGCAGCTCATTAGCTGTGAGCACCAGCCCTGGCCCTGCTCCAGCAGCAGCCCAGGTTGGGATTTCTCTGATCCTGGAACTGACGACAATGCAAGCAGGAAGACCTGGATTTTTGTCCTAAGCTGTTGACTTTTTTGTGAGGTCTGGAGCAAACATTTATCCCTCCTGGTTAAGTGACTGCAGCTGTAAAATGTTTAAACATCTCCCTGGGCCACTCAACTTTTGTGGTTCTTCTCCAGGCTCATCTTCCTCTTCTGCATCCACCTTTGGGGCAGGTTACCTGTAGAACAGCCAGGTCACTGCAGCTCTGTTCCTCCCATTTCACTCCTTCTCACCCCCCAGCAGCTTTTCTGTTCCCCTGCTCTGATTCAGAGGAAGCTGCTCTTTCCATTTGGGCTTTGCCACGTGCTTTGCTGTGTTTTCCCAACTCACAGCTGCTCAAGATCATGTGAAAGTAACTGTTGGAGCTACCTGAGCCCTGCAGAGCTGAGTGTGCTTTAGCCTCCACACCCAGGCACCAGGGAGAGCTCCGCAAGGCCCCCCTGCTTTCGTGTCACCCTGAATTTCCTCTGGGTCACTGCACAAAGGGGTTTCCCTGGTCAAGGCTGAAAACATCCCCTTAGGAAATATCATTTCCCAAAGCTGTGTGCATGTAAACTTAGCCCAGATTGTTCCAAAATACAATTATAAAATATTGAATACCAAGGGCAAGAAAATGACTACAGATCCAGTCTCACCTCACTTAAAAATAAGTAATGTCTCTGAGTCCTCAGGCTAGAATTATTCCCCATGGGTAATTCTTTTGAAATCGAAACATGGAAATCCCAACCACAGCCTGTGAGAAGAGCTCCATGGCAGGTACAGACAACCAGCTCTGCTTCACATTCCTAGAAGGTAAAATAACTAAAAATTACAGCTACAGGGTGTGAGGTCCTTTTAACTGGATGTAACTAGACCAGAAGTGAAAACAGTGGCTGAAGTCCTGATGTCGGAGGAGGGAGAACGCCCCAAGCCATCACCACATGCCCACAAGGAATTCCTGAAGTAGTGTCACTCCAAGAGCTGTCAACAGTGTAAGTGACACATCAGTTGCTGCTGCTCAGGAATTCTGTGTTTGCAGCAGGAGAGGCAACTGTCCATAATTTATCTTAGAGGACAGCCTTGATCTCTTCGTTATGTGGAGAGGAGGAGGAAAGCAAAGGGAATAAAATAGTGAAAACCTTTGCACAGTCAACACTGTGGAATGCGGCTGTTCATATAAATCTTATATTCGTGCAGAATTCAGCCTGAAGAGCCCCCAGTCTTGTAACAAAAATTAACACAAAAAAGGGAGAGGAGAGGAGAGGAGAGGAGAGGAGAGGAGAGGAGAGGAGGAACAGTGTGTGTTTTCTTGGGCTGTGTTGTACCCCTGGAGTACAAATAACCTGACTCCTGCAAACGTATCTCCTTGCACTGGTAGCTCAACTAAAAATCAGTGTAGCAGAAAAAGCTTCTGCAAGGCACCTCTCTTAAAGAGAAGCCAAAAGTCCGCATTTCCCAGCATGAATGGCAGCGTTATTTTGCCTGTGTTAACAGAGACAGCAATTATTGTTGGCATGAGGCTTGTTGTAGTTCCTACAGGATTTTCTTCGCTGCCCTTGATGGATTGTCAGCTGGGAGGCAGCAAACAGAACAGATACTTGAGCATAAAGTTCAGCAGCAGAGGTGCTAAGAACAGAATTCTTGAGGCAGATTTTGTGGCTAATCAGTGACCAGAGATGTTTTCTGTCAGGAGTTCTGCCCCTGGTCAGCGCTGCAGCGGCCGGGACCCTCCGGTCCTGGCACCCTCTGAGGGCCGGCCAAGCTCTCCTGAGAGCTGGAGGTGCCCAGCTCCCCACATTGAGTGAGTTTCTCTTGGAGTTAGGGGAAAATTCATACTTTGGCTGCAAAAGCTGTATTTTCTCTGGATCGATTGGCTTGCCAAGGCGTGGAAATTTCAGAATGTTTCACTACGATGCAGTTGAAAGGAAAACTTTTTCTATCTGCTCAGGCACAGGGATGCAGGTACAGGGTGTTTCTTCAGGGAATGTTCTGGACTGAAATATTGAGTGAGTACAGGCTCCCAGAGTCTTCCAGTGCTCAGGCTCTTGATTTTTTTGAATTTGCAGAATGTTTCTGCCCAGTCCGACTGCGAATGGAGCAGCAGAAACAGATGGTTCTGTATGTGAATCAGGGCTGTTGCAATGCAAAATCTTGCTGCATGCAGAGAGAGGAAGAGCTGACTTCAAATGGAAGTTAATAGCAATGATACGTGGAAAGAATTTATTAATTGGTATTTAATGATGCATTAATATTTATTTAAAATTTTGCATAGGGATTGTAACCATAAACTGAAGCTTTAAATAACTGTGCTGTAAAGAGAAGTGGAAGAAAAGCAGCAGCAGAGAGATTAAAAAATTAATGCCATGCAAAAGGAAATGAGTTCACCTGAAAAAGTCTCTTCAATAAAATATTTTCTGTTATTTTTCATGCACTAGCACCTTATCTCCATCCAAGGCATGTAGTCACTCTGATAATGAAAGCTGCTGCCATTTACCCGTGAGAACCACGAGGAGCTGCACTTCCATTCCTGCTCTTCCTGAGAGAGCAGATCTGGGGAGAAAGCCCAGGTCCTGTTTAATTTCGTGCACACTCAGCTTGGTTTCCTCCTTGATTTCCCAGCTCGTTTCACTCAGCTCGTTTAAGCATTAAACAATTATGAAGGTCTTGGAAAGCCCTCAAGTTCCTTCCCCCCCATTCCCTCTTTCCCTGTGGTTAAGAGGACGCCCCTGCAGGGCCACCCACCCTGGGGCAGCTCCGAAATGTTCCCGATTCTGTGAATGGACACCAGGAGCTGTTTATCAGAGGCTGGGAACACACAGATCAAACCAAGCATTAGCATGGAATGCAAAATCTTCATTAATTTTCAAAGGAGTGAAACAACTTTTTCCAACTTCTCTCATAAAATCATGAGGCTCCAGTTTCAAAGGCAGTTTTTGGAGCTGGATGGTGCCCATGCAGGATTCGGTGAGAATGAGATGCAGATGTACCTCGTGTTCCCCACAGGCTGCTGCTCTGAGAGCTTGGCAGGGGGAGCTGGGGGAGGTGACAAAGCCAGGCCAGCCCCGGTGGTGGCACTGCACCTTCTCCACCCAAACACTGCCAGTCCCACGGCTGGGGGAGGCTGCTCTGCACCCCGAGGCACCGGGGTGAGGGGGCAGCGCTGGGGGATGAGGGAGGGCTCTGCACGGTTTAAATGAAGCTGCAGCACGTGGGTCTGCACAGAGCACCGCGTTAGATCATTCCTCCTCCTGCAAAATTGATGCTGTGCCCATTTATCACCTCCTACATTCGCACTCAGCTCAATCCATTCGCCTTTTCTTATTCTTCAGATGTGCATTTTGCACCATTCAAGAGATGCAGCACTGGGAAAAATGAATAAACATTTCAGTAAAACCCAAGACTTTAACTCACAGCCCTGAATCCAGGGGATGAAAGAGGAAAAGGAAAACAGGGGTCAAACCCTCTGGTTGTGTAAATTGACATCTCTGGAGCTGGGGACGCTCCATTTTCCTCTTGCCTAAGTAGTTCAGGGATTTCTCTGCAGAAACCAATGGAGTTTGGTCGAAGTAAAAATGGAAACAGCCTGTCTGAGTTATAAATGGCACTTGCTGCCAGTAGGATAAAGATCATGAGGAATGAAGCTCCTGCATGAGGAGCCAGGAGAAAGGTGGCATGGAGAATGGGGAACAGCAATGGCTCTGCCATAACACAGATTTGACCCATGGGGCGTTTATTGAATAATAATCCATTTCTTATCATTTCCTAAAATCCCAGCAGTTTTTCATGAGAAAGACCATTTCCAGCCCTGGCACACCTGTCTGAAGCTTCCTGGCACTCCAGGTGCCAGCTTCTCCCTGAGGGCCCCCGTGCCAGCCCTGCTCCCAGCACTCGGAGTGGCTGCTGCCACACCAGGGAATCACCGAGCCATGGAAATCCATGCTGGGAGGGGCTGGCAGAGCTCGCTCAGCCCTGCAAGGCAGCTGAGAAACCTCTCCTGCTTTGTGTGGAATGGGGATGGAAGAACTAATTTTAATTAAGTGTATTACATGGGACAGGCTGTAAATCTGAGAGAGGGAGAGGACAATAAATACAGGACAGAGGGGCAGAACAGGGGATGCTCCCTGGGGTGGCCTTGAGCACGCGAGTCTGGGCTGGGGGGTTGTTCCTGGGTGCTCCAGCTCAGAGGGAAAGGTTGGGTCCCTTCTCTGGAGCACTGGCACCGTGGTGTGCAGAGATGTAGGAAAGGTGGCAGGGGGTCCAGGGCAGCAGGACCAAGCTGCTCCTTCCTCCTCCTCCTCTTCCTCCTGCCCCTGCCTGGGGTCTGCAAGGGAAATAATCAGTGGCAGTATTGAAGGGATGTCCTGATTCCTTTTAGAGAAAAGAGAACTGCCTTTCCAGGATATAGGAATGTGCCTGGTCAAAGAAGAAATCTTCACAAGCTGGCGCTGAAGGGTTTTTAGGGAAGAAATGCATTTAGAAAATACATGTTCTGACTTTGACAGAGCTTCAGGTTAACAAAAAATAGTTGTTTACTTTTCTTTAAAGGAAAGCCCATTTCATTTGTGCTTCAGTTATCTCCCCTCCTGTGAACATGCACAATTAGGAGCTTAAAGTCCATTCCCTACCACACAGCTTAATTATGGATGGGAGGTGTTAAGCTAATTAAAGAATGATTGCAGTTAACTGCCAGATCTGCCTCAGCAGCTGAATGTGTCCTGTTCCTTCAGCACAGTGTGGGATGTGAGTGTGGCTGTGGTGGCCAGGGCTGTGTGTGGCACTGGCCTTGCAGAGCTCCTCCCTCATCCTCCTGTGCCATCAGAGCTCCTGCTCGGAGCCACGGCTGCTCTGGCATCCAGGCACAGCAAAGGTTTGGCTGATTATGGCTAAGGAATGGGATTTCATGTTCTGGATTGCAACCAGACTGTCCAAACCCCAGCCCTGCTCCCCACGTGCCCCCAGCCTTCCCCACCACAGCTCTTTGCCCTGTGTGGGGTGTCCCCAAACCCTGGAACACTCAGGCAGTGTGATGTTCACCCAAAACTGCCTCTTTTGAAGCCAAAAGCAGCTGCAGGGGGGGGATCCTGCTCTGAGATCACCACAAATGTTGTGGGGGCTCTGAGGGTGAAATAACTGAGGTGGCAGCTCTGCTTTGGTTTGTTCCCCATCCTAATGAGTCGTTATTTATAATTTTGCTATCAGAAATTATGGTATCTTTCAAAGTATAATGAATATCAGGAAAAGAATAGAGTTTTATTGAATCTGAGTAGAATAATGCAAGTCACGTTCTTGTTCTGGCATTGAGGCAGTTGAGATCTTGCCCTGACAAGTTCTTGTGCACCTCGAAGGGGTTGTTTTAGCTGCTCTCTTCAATAATGTTGTTGGGTGTCTCCCACCTCTATTTCTACAGCCATTCCCAAATTGGAAATCTTTCCCTGCTGCCCTGGGACTATGTCTGCCCTCCTAGGGAGGAAAAACCCCCAGAGCAAGGGTCAAGCCACCGGAACAGAGGCATCAGTGCAGGGAAAACAGGGCACACATCCAAAAGGCACCTTCACTCTGGTGAGGCCATAATGCAGTGAGTAAGACTTTAAGAAATTGCATTTCATGAAAAGATTCTCAGTCGTTTTGACTTTTGCTGTGTGTGGTTCAGAGCTGGGGGGTTATAATGGGGTGCAGCCTATGCTGACAGAGATGACTGTGTTGAAGGTTTGCCCATTTTATTGCCGGATCCTTGAGTTGGAAAGGAACTTCCTGAAGGTGTTTTTAATACTTTGGGAGGAGGGGAATGGAATTTGATGTTCCTGTGGAGCAGGCAGGGAAGAGGCTGTAACTCACTTTCAGTAACTCTTTAAGCTGCAAGACTTCCACCATTCAGGTTCTTGAGCATGTGCCTTGTCTTCATTACTTTCCAATTAATGAAAGCAGTAATGCAAGAAAAAGGGAAATTCCTGGGAATGTTGGAAAGCTACAGCCTGCAGGGGGTCTGGCACAGTGTGGTCTGAGGGGCTCTGCGGGGCTGGAGCCCCTGGGCTGCTCTGGGTCCCAGACCACGGGCTGCAATACTGAGCCCAAATGCCCAGCAAATAAAGAGTCGTAACCACTGCAGGAAACAATATTTTGCTGTAATGTATCTAAATACAGGTACCAGGGAGTGGAATGAGATGATCTTTGAGGTCCCTTCCAACCCAAAAAATTCTGGGACTCTAAGTCATGCCTCAAATGGGGAAACCTTTAGGGAAAGGGTTAAAGGAATGGTCCCATCCTGGGTGAGATCTTGGCTGCAGTTGGAGCCTTGCTGGGTCCCACTGGTGGGAACTGGAGTGAACGGAGGATGTGGAAAGTCCTGGTCCCTGAGACATGTGAGGGACATCTGTTGTAGGAGCAGCTCTTAGCAACAGCCTCTCCAGGAGGGTTTATTTGAAGTTTTAGAGGTGGTTTTGTGTACCCACATGAGGGGCAGTGATGCTGGTATATTTACCTCCATGTGGGATGTCTCCTGTTTTTAAAAATGCTGACATTTCCATGGCTCCAGAACGCTCAGTGTAAATGGAAACTCCATTTCCAAAGCTGACTGGAATTAAGATCAGGATATGACCAGACATTTGCCTGCTGCAAAAGTACATTTTGCCCAGCCTGCAATGAAAACCCTTCAAAACGGCCCAGATATGGTTATCAGACGTGAAAACAGAGCAAGAAGTTGCCAAGATAAAATCGACCTGAGGGGGCCCACAAAGCTGCTTCTGTTTGGGAAAAAAAACACCATTTAATCATCCTGTGGCAGTAAAAGTGGCATTTTTCAGTAATAGCTCTGAGCTGTGAGCGTCCCTCCTCGGAAGGGCAGCAGAGCCTGCCCAGTGTGAGCCTGCCTGCGGAACCGAACACAGTTGTTGCTCAAGCTCTGGTTAATGCAGAGCTGTTAATTGTCTGACCATTAAATTACTTGGCTTCTACTTAGTCCCCACTGGGGACTAATTTTAAATTCAATTAGCACAGAATTTAAGGGATATAGTTGAGGGATTCCAGAAAGCTGCAGAGATACGAAATCGTGTTTGATAAGATGCAGCTGGGAAAGGGAAGCTTTTAATCTCCATTTCAGGCTTTTAAACCAGGAGAAACTCCAAAAGAGAAATTAAATTCCCTTTGAATACATGTGCACAAGTGAGAGTCCTTTATGTTAATGCACCGTAATTTCTACTTATTTTGTTCTTTCTGTCAAACTATTAATCAGTCAGAATGTGAACCAACCAAGAAAGCCTTTGGGAATTAAAGTCACAGGGGAGTGTTTGTAATGTTGTTGGATTCTTTAGGTACTGGCGTGTACCTAAAGAGTCAAACACCATTCCATTATTTTCACTCCATCAAAAGCAAGAGGGATGAGAAATCCCATTTGGTGCCTGGTTGTCCATAGGGCTGTGGATGCCCTGTGGTGTCCATAGGGCTGGGGGAGCTGTTGGGCAGCAGGGACCCCACCTCAGCCCAGCCCGTGGGACCCCAGGGACAGCCCCGGGGCTCTCCAGCCTCTCCTTCCAAGCCTTTCTCTTGCCACTGAGTGACCCCAGCCCGCTGCAGACAGCGAGGGCAGAGCGGTGCCTGAGCTCTGGGTTCCTGCAGTGCCGAGGTTTCCCCAGGGAGGAAGAAGGAGCCTGTCTCCTCCTGCAGCAGCTCCTCAGCTACACAAAGGGAGCTGCACCAAACGAGCCGGGGTGGAGCACCCGAAATGCTGGTCCTGGCACTGCCCAGGGACAAGGGAACTCGGTGGGGGCTTTGCACAGGGACTCGCTCACTGCCCTGCTGCTCTGCCAGGACTCTGGGCATTCACATTTTAAATTAAATATTGATAGAGATCAAGGCACTGCTCAGAACTGTCTGTGTGGTGGGAACTTGTGACTTTCCTGGGATGGAGCCTGTGCCTGTTCCACCTGCTCATCCCTATGCAAACCAGCGGTGAGAGCCCCTGCACGGCCCTGCCGCGGGGCTGGCTCTGCATGCACGTGTCTGATTTGGATGGGTTATTCTCTTTAACTTCTCTCCCTTCCATATTGCTTGCATTGTCCACTTTTTTTCTTATTTTTGATGTCTGTGTCTATTTTTGGAAATAGAGCCCTATTTAAAAATAGTTTTAATAAAAAATAGTTTTTAATAGTACATACAAAAATCAAAAACAAAATTCAAAAATAATTACAATTCAATTTAAAACTTTTTAAAGGATGGCAAGTTTATTTTTCTTCACTTTTCTGGCACAAATCCATTCAGAAACAGAGCCTGACAACCCATCTTAATTTTGGATAATTACATTTTTGCAATTTCTAATTTGCTAATCTATAGTAATTCTCCTGTGATTTTTAAAAGGCAGAAGGGGGAGTATGGAAAGCTAATTTCTGATCAGAGTTCTCCCTGCTATAATTAACTCCATCTAAAAAACCATAATTGATGCTTATATAGCTCCCCAATAGCATCTCTTGAATTGGAACACGCTGCATTGTAAACTGTGCTTTCTGCTCTGAAAAGATTGATTTGCAGCCACGACCAATCTGTTGCTAAGCACTCGGTGACGGCACACGCCGAAGTCCTCAAGGACAATATAGAACAGCCAGAATGTTTTTCTCAGTATCAAACCTTTTCTCCCCCCTGTCTCCTGAAATATTGCATCAGTTGCTCCTTAATCAAAGCATAAAAAATGTTGCCAAGGCAATGCCAGAGCCGGTGTTGGCGCTCGCCGCAGCCAGCCCTGGGCTGGGAACTGCACATTTTGGGGCTTTCACCAGAGCAGCAGAGGCATTGGGGGGATTCTTGTCATGGGCAGCTTCGTTTCAGCTCGGAGGTGCTGTAGGGCTCGGGGTTGGGGGGTTTGGTGGGGGTTTTCACTTATTTAGGTACAAGTGGTCACCAGGCGTAGAAGAGCCAGGCAGGTGCCTTTGGGAGAGCCAGGAGGTGCCTTTGGGAGAGCCAGGAGGTGCCTTCAGCTCTGATCCCCTGGGCCAAGGGGTGAAGCAGCAGAGCCTGGGCCCTGCCCTGAGCCCTCCCTGCACACAGGGACACCCAGGCACAGACAGGGACACCCAGGGACACCCAGGGCTCAGGGCCCCTCTCAGCTGGGCTCCTCTCGAGGCTGAGCAGCCCCAGCTCCCTCAGCCTTTCCTGGGCACCGAGATGCTCCAGGCCCTTCCTCAGCCCCACAGCCACTGCCGGCCCCGCTCCAGGAGCTCCTGGCCCCGCTGTGCTGAGGATCCCGAGCTGGACACGGCACCCAGAGGTGTCTCACAGGGATGGGCAGAGGGGCAGGAGCAAAGTGCGATCCATCCTTCCCTTGCTTCTCTTCACCCAAGGAGTGTCTGTGCACAGCAGACACCAATTCCAAATAACAACTCCAAACTTGGCCCACAAACAGAGAATTCCCCAATTCTGCTGTTTCTTTGGGATCAGGGGGGAGAGACAGAGTGGGGATGTGCATCTGCAGCAGAGACGTGATCCTTGCACAGCAAAAAACCCAAATGAACCCCCAAACCAAACCACTGTGCCCATCCATCTGTGATTTTATTTATGTACAGATGCAAATTGAAAACCAATCCTTAAAAAGAGATCCTAAACCATTAGGTCAGGAAAGGCTCCGAATGCTGAACTCTCTGCTTGTCTGTTCTACTTTGTTATAAGATTTTAATAAAAAGGCAGAGAAGAATGCCAGCTGAGCTGGCACATCTGACATTTTGATAACCTTGTCAATAAAAGTTGTTTTATTGGCTTTAAGCAGCTGCAGAACTTTGCCTTATTGTTTAGCTGTCTGTTCATGCTATTCTTGTCTTGTTGATAACAGTAAAAGGATGATAAGTAATGGTGGCAATCAATAGAAAGGCATGTTTCTTTCTCTATGACCATGAACCCACTCTTCAAATTGCATCTTCAGATTCCAGGGTCTTTATTTGATCATAAATAGATACACAGGGGGGAAAATATCTGAGTTTCTAGATGTTTTTATGAATGCTTGTTCCCAGGTTTTCACTCTTCTGGATCAACTTGAATTCTTTCAAAAGCAAAGCACAATATTTATTTTAAGTGGGGGACAAGCTTTTAAGGTCCATTACAGGCATCTGATGGACAGGTGACCACTGAGTGAACTTGCACCAGTGCTCCACCCCTCAGCCAGGCTCTGCTGGGAGGTTGTGCTGCTGTGCAGAGGGAAGAGGAGAGTTCCTGCTCTGGCCTCTTCTGGCTGAGTCTTGAGAAGAGAGTTGAGGGTGAATCTGTGGTTAAAATTATTATGGCTGCAAAAGTCAAAATGAAACTAAGTGCTGATCTCACCAATACTTAATTTAAGACTGAATGTTGAGTGTGTGAAACTGCAGCTGGGAGCACAGGAACTGAGGTTCATGAGCCACCAACAGATCTCAGCTTGGAGCAGCTTCTCCATGGTTATGTAAGAGTGACATACACATGAAATGTATCACTCCAAAACAAAATTTGAATTATTGTTTACAAGTATTATCTTCTGCCTTCTGAAAATAATTTTCCCCTCATAAAATTTCATCAAAGACCACACGAAACAGGACATTTTCATTAACACACATGAACAGGGGCCAGCACTTGCCTGACTTGAAAATATTTAGAGGGATGCTCTGGAGAGCCCAGGTGCAGGCTCAGCTCTGGGGACGAGGAGCTGCTGAGGCTGCAGGTGCAGCTGAATCCCCCTGCCCAGAGGCACCCCCAGGCACCCCCTGAGTGCAGAGGGATGAACACCTTCAGTCCCTGCCGGGCCCTGTCCTGCTGCCCTGCCCCAGGGAGGCCCTGGGGAGGCTCTGCTGCACCTCTGCCTTCAGGTGTCCTTCCCTCCCAGCAGATGTTCAGAGCCCCAGAGGCAGCAGCAGGAATGAATGAGGAAAGGATGCAGAGTCTGGCACATCCTGGTGGGGCCCTTCAGGAACAGGAGCACAAGATCCACCCAGAGCTGGGAGCTGGGGCTGGCAGCAGCAAATGAGGCAAACCAGCTTTTGAACAGTGCCTTTACAAAACTCCCCTGTGCCCCTGGAGCTGTTCCCTTTCCAGGGCCTCCCCTGGAGCCGGGAGCTGGGCAAGGGGGCTGCAGGACTCACACCCTGAGTGCAGCACCAGCTCCTGGCCACGTCCCTGGGGTTAAATGCACACAGCGAGGTCAGTTCTGGGCCAGCTCAGCCCAGGCTGAGGCACAGCACCTCTCTGAGCTGCCCTGGGGTGCTGGCTCCTGGCTCGGGGGCAGCACTCGGGTGCTGAGGGGGCAGAGGAGCCCCAGCACCACTCCGTCCCTCCTCTAACCCAGTTCTTACCCTTGAAGGGACCAAACTTCCCCGTGGGCCACTGAGAATGACCAGATTCTGAGAAAAGATGATCACAATGCTTCTCCGCAGGAACATAATCTTTCAGCTCATCCTTGGGGGAATTTTTTGTCCCTGTTTGTATGCAATTAGAAACTGAAAATACAGGCAGAAGGCTTGTTGTACATAAATTGACGTGCTCGGCTTCAGAAGCACATTTGAGTAGAACAAAAGGCACTGAAAAGACTAAAAACCATTCACCTTGTACAGAATAGGAGCAGAATGTACTCAATGAGAGGGAGAACCAACCAAACCAAACCAATGGGAAACAAACCAACTGTTCCAACATACGCTATTGGGCCCTTTGGAATTCAACAATCTGGAAAGTGTCTTCTAGAATTAACCTATGGAACTTGATCTCTCTTGCTCTAATTTTTCCAGTTTACTCTGTTTTCCTCCTCCTGTAATACCAGGTTAATATTTTTCTCTATTTTTATTTCCCTGAGTTAATTCTGAGTATTTTTCCGTGGTTATTTAATATTTGCTACTCAGACTGTGGCAGTTCTGCCTGTAGGTGAAAGAACTCATGTTGTGTTGCCAAAAGCAGCAAGAGAAGCCAGGCTGCTTGTGTTAATATTTGCATTTGAAAGCGCAAAACTGAATTTTCTCTAGTACCGGACACTTTTCTCCTGGTAAAACTGCTGGAGAAAAACATTTGCTGGGTAGAGGGAAAGATGCAAAAATTACTTATGGAAAATACTGCTTATTGAATGATATTTTCAAAATACAAAGTCCTTGGAAACGTCAGCAATCTGTGGAGCAGCCGAAGAAGTTATGTTGTGGTTCTATCCCCTAGAACAGTTTCCTATTTGCCTTTAATGCCACACTCGGCTTTTAGGAAGGAAAACCCCAACTCCACAATGACTTTGGGGACTCTGGGCCACTCCAGGTTCATTGGGTTTGGCTTTTTGCTTCCAACCTTGCCAAGGGATGATGAGGTTTGATGTTTTTGCCACCTGTCTTTGGTCTGAATGAGGCAGAAGGGGCCCTTCAGCACAAAGATTTTCTGTCAGTGCCACTCCCATGCCGACAAACCCTGGCTCTCTCTGAAGGGTGACACAGGACCCATGGGTTTATTCAGTTTTCCCCAAGAACACAGGTTTCACTTTACATTTAAATGTGCTCCGGGTGCTTTGGGGGCTTCTGCCTGGCTGAGCTCTGCAGCAAACACAGAGCAGGACCAGAGAGTCTCCTGCAGGCACAGCCTGGTGGGGCTGGGGGAGCAGAGGGGACTGAGGGGGATGATGAGCCACAAAACCCCATCAGCATCATCCCTCCCCAGGAGCCTTTCTGTTGTTGAAACTGTGACTGAATTAGGGAAAACCAAGGAGTTTCTGTGCTGCTCCAAGAGTCCTGCTGGGCACCTCAGAGGAAGGGGCTGCCCCACTGCTCCTTCCCAGGAAGAGCCAGCCGTGGGGAGGTCTGGGCTGCTCCTGGTTCCCCACCCCACCTGGGGAGAAGAAATAAAGAAGGAAATCTCTCAGCAGGCCTTGGGGGCGGTCGGAGAAGTGGGAAGAGCTGCGTGGACAAAGTGAAGTCCAGCTGGAAGGTGCTGGGCAGAGCTCGTGGCATCCCAAATAGAATGAGAACTTCACGCCTTTGTCCTGGGCTGCACCCTTGCTCTCTCATCCCTTTGGGGTTCACCAAAACTTCCCTCCTGGCTTGGAAAGCTGATGTGGAGGTTTTGAAGCCGGGTGCAGAATCCCTGGCACTCAGGGATGTGACTCTGCAGCAACCATTTGCTCTGAGCACAGAATTCCCACTCGTCTCCCGAGCAGACGAAAAAGCTGCAGAGAGTGAGGGTGGGTAGTGCACGTCAGATCCCCTGAGCTGCATCTTGTTGCTGCTATAAAAGTCTGTGGAAATAAGGGCTGGAGCACTGGAGGTTGCAGTGATGACTGTTTAAGCTGCCTCCAGAGAACCTTTTCCCTTCCCCTTGCTGCGTGCAGAGAACAGCCAGTCCCAGACCCGCACCGGGACCGGCAGCGCCTGTCCCACACTGGGGCACCGGGGCCGTGGGGACCGGCGGTGGCAGCAGCATCACCGGGGTTTGGGGCACGTTCTCACTGCTGGTTTAAAGCTTTTTGGGAGCCGTGTGCCCTGCGGCCTGGGTGGCAGCTGTGTGACTCGGGACGGCCCGGGCTAGAGCCGGTGCCAGCAGGTGACACTCCAGAATGTGCAGCAGGACCTGGGTCTGGAGGGCCTGGGGCTCCCTGCCAGGTCCCACAGGCTCCCCAGAGGAGCCCTGGGGAGCACGAGATCTGCAGTGATCCCACCATCCCTGAAAGCCCTGGAGAGGGTCTGCAGAGCCCTGGGCTGCTTTGGAGCAGGAGGGGATGTGAGTGGAGTTTGCTGGTCCAGCCACTGCCCTGAGAGACTCTGGCACCTGTGTCCCCCTGCCCTGGCACCCCCACTGCTGGGGCTGGAGTGGCTTTTCCAGCAATGGGAAAGGAACCCAGAATCTCTTTGTGCCAGAGTTTGCAGTGATTGAAGGGCACGTACAGGGGAGACCTGGGGGGGTGCTGGGTTAGTGCTGCTGTGTCTGTGCTTGGCATCCCCACCACCCCTGACCACGGGCACAGCTCCTCCAGCTCTTGGGGTTCCTGGCTCACCCTGGTCATGCCTGGCTCGTCCTGGCCATGCCTGTGGCACTGCAGGGTTCACTCGCGCACCTCCAGCCCTTCAGCTCCTCAGTGGCATCTCGAGCCCGTCTCACCATTGGCAGAGGTGTTCTGTTGGCCTGCTCAGGGCCAAGGTGTCCTTCTCAGCCCAGCCAGTGTGTCACCTGCTGCTTTGGATGCTCCTCATCCTCTGGGCCTGTTTCTGGGGGATCTCTCCAGAGCGAGGGATCTGCCACAAACCAGAGCCCAGGGAATCGGGCAGTGTCTGATAGATCCTTCCCAGGCTATCTCCAAATCCATCATAATTTGCCCCAAGTGTTTCTCATTGGGACTGGTAACATAATAATTGTTGCATGATTTGCTGAAATCCATGTTCTTTTTTAAAAATGTCATTTATTTGACAAATGCTTCTTTGCACGCTGTCACAATAATGAGAAGAAGAGACTTGCAGGGTGAAACTGTGCCCTGAGCAGCATTGATTTAGTGATTAGTGTCATGTTCATCTTGGATTTTGTAATTCAGACTCATTAACCTGAAAATGTTCTTGCAATTTTCCTCTCCTAGACTAGTCTGAAAGTACAAAAGCAGCCTCTATTCATTTCAAGCAATCCAACAGCAACTGTCTCTTGTAAAGCACTGAACAAGGAGGGGGCAGGCTGAGAGTCACAAAATGGTATTTAAAGCATTATTTTATAATTTGTTCCAAATCTTGATTAAAATAGTATTTATCTGCCTTGCTTCAGCAGCTTGAACAATCAGACTGGATCACTGTGCTGAGAGAAGGCCAAAGCCTGTACCTCTCCCTGCACTGCCTGCTGGCTGCAGCTGGGGAGTGCTGGGGTCCCCACTGGGGTATTGCTGCCCTCAGAGGCTGTCCCAGTTCCACTGCCTGGAAGGAAACTGGTCTGTGTTTTACAGGACTCTGGAGAAGTCATTCCAACTCACTTTGCTCTCCTATCCCAAACCACTCTTTTGGGGCCAGGTTATAAGCCTGTCTGTGCAAGCAGTAACCCAGCAAGCGGCAGAATATTCCAGAATGTGGAACGTATTCCTTTCATGTGTCAGTTGTAAGCAGAACAGCAATTGGGCTCCCTGGACGCTCTCGTTCCTTAGAGGAGCCCTGGCATCAGTCGTGCAGCTCCTTGCTTTTGCATTGAGCAGCTGTGAATGTTTTTCCTGATGGAGCAGTTTCCTACAAATGAAATCTTTAATCTGTGTATGCAGATCCCTTTTAATATAATCAGGCTCTTTATTCAAGAGAGCAGGCCTGATGAAACATCCCATTTCAGCGAGGGCAGTTTAGGCCAGACATCAGGAAAACCTTGCTAACGCTTAAAATGGTGAAGCAGGGCCTGGGCTGCCAGGAGAGCTTAAGGAAACTCCATCATGGGAAGTCTTTAAGAATAATTTTGGCAGCTATTATCAGGAATGATTTAACTATAATTGATCTTGACTTGGAGCAAGAGAATGGACTGGATGACTTCTTCTTTCTTGTTTTGCATGATTTCCAAGAATTTCTTTTAAAAAGAGTTGAATTTAGATGGTTCAGTATTACCAAATGTTCCTTCCCCTCTTTCTAGGGGAATTTTTTACTAAATTTCAACTGAGCGTGCAAATAGTTGAACACAATTTGCAATTTCTCACATGTCAAGGTCTGAACCTCTTGGGGATGTAGCTGCACCTCTCTAAATATTTAAATATTTTTCCTTCTTCTGTTGCTTGGTGGGTTTGTTGTGTTGCAAAGAGTGGCCTTGGGTTTGTGTTTCCCCAGAGCAGCCAAACCTGGAGATGGGGTTGGAAGGAAGAGCTGCAGCCGCTGTGCAGAGCAAGGCTGAGCCAAAGCTTTTAGTTCCACAAACAAGAATTAGAACAGAGAGGGCTTTAGCAAATACTATTCAAGTCAAGTTAAAGGAAGAGCAGAGCATTCAGAAGATGACTCAGTGAGCAGCGAGGAGAGGGCTCTGCCTTGAACTGTTGTCTGGGGGCTGCTTTATGAACTCCTCGAGTGAAGTGACTAACAGCAAAACTGATGCACAATGCTGATAATGTGCTTGACCTTAGAAACCTCCATGAAATGTGTAATTTGCTAATTTCCGAATTAAAAAAAGCAATTATATTAGTCATTCTTTACACTTGCTTCTCCAGACTCTATGGAGATAGATTATATAGATAGAGATATATATGTGACATTTTATATGTTCAGAATGAGCATTTCAGCCTTGTGCACAAAGATGCCTCCAACAGAAGCTGTTACACAATGCTGGGGCTGCTCCCCGTGTGTCTGACTGCAGGACAGGCAGGAGAGAGACAGCGAGCTGAAAACAGCTCCTTCACACCTAAAGTTCACATGCACAGGCATTGTGAGTGTTCAGAGCAACCAGATAGCCCCAGATCACAACAACTGCTCTGTGCCACCTCTTAAACAGATTTGTAATTCTTTTCAGGCATTTTACTTCATTCCAGTTGAAATATTGCTGTTCAGAGGCAGTGACAGAGGAATCTGCAGCACTGACAGCAGATACCCCAGTTCATATTCCCTGACAGAGGTGGGCCAAAGCTGGAGTTACTTTCCAAATCCCCGTGACTTTGCAAGTTGGAATTAGAATATTTAGGCAAACCACACAAGTGATTTTGGCTTCAGGATGTGCAAAACTTGCCTGGTGAGCTTTAGCCAAATAAAACCACGCTGGGTTTTATTTCCCGGCAGCTTTCACAGGAGAGGATGGCTTTCAGAAAATGAAATCCATTGACCTGGGCCGGGCCAAGCAAAGAGGGAAGAGTGTGTAAAGGTTATAATCATGTAGCATTGAAAGCATTTTGCTCCACCCCTCTATGGTTTCCCTGAATCCAGCAGAATTCACCCCCAGGCTTTCATGAACCTGCAGCCAGGAGCACCTGAGAGCTATCTCGCACCTCAGACTGTCTCAGTCCTGGAAGGCTGTGAAACACCTGAATGGGGTAAAATGTTCTGTGCAAAACAATTTTCTCCCTGTTTTAATTGAGTGGCTATGTCCAGTTATTGCCATCCCCAGTTTGCCCCAGGGAGCAGGAGGACCAGGACCGAACATGGCTGGTACCTACAAATCAGACTTCCAAAAATGTTTATTGTCCATGAAGCCCTGGGGTTATCCAGCTCCAGCCAGGCTGGACGAGGCTTGGAGCAGCCTGGTCTGGTGGAAGGGGTACCTGCCCATGGCAGGGCATGGGATGAGAGGGACTTTAAGGTCTCTTCCCACCCAAACCATCCTGGGATTCTGTGATTTTCTGTATTCACTTCACAACACAGGTTAGGCATGGGGAATCGATGTCAAGAGGAGCCTGATGAGGAAGCAGCTCTCTCCATGTCTAATTCAGGTGTTTAATTCAGTATTTCTGGCCAAATCAACCCATTTTAGGCACTCGAGTTTTCCACTCCCTCCTCCCCCAGCTTCAGAGCCTTGGAGAGTCCATCTTTGGAGAAAGAATTGGCATCTCCTGTTGTTTCTAATTTATTTTTTGCACACAGGTGACTCACACTTCCCCACGTGTTCTGGGAGCATCTGTGTCCTGGCACGAGGAGCTGAGCTCTGGAGGCACCAGGAGCATTGCCTGCTCCCTCCTCTCAGTGGCTTTGCTCTCTGTGAACATCTTCTGAATACCCCAGAAGGACTCAGCTGTGTCTTCCCTCTGGGAATACCGGCAGGAGAGGTCTGTGGCAGGGTCACTGCAGGGGAGTTCTGCTCCTGGCTCGGGAAAGGTGCTGGGGATCCCTCTGGATAACTCAGCTCCCATGCACTACATGCTTTTCAGAATTAACCTTCAGCCACTCCTTTTCTTTCCAGCTGTAAAAAACTTCAACTTGTTAAAAAAGCTTTACATCCCTTTATTTTTTTTTAGACTGAACCCGGACATTTCATCCTCCCTTTCCCCAGTTCTCAGGGTAGAATGAGCAGGGGTGACCCAGGAGCTGACGACGTGTCTGTGCCCTGCCTCTCCTGAGATGGAGCTCTTTGGGCTCTGGCATCCCAGCACAGCTCAGGCACTCAGATATGGGGAGAGAAATGATGAAAGCAGATGTGAGGGGGATTGAAACCACTTCTCCTGATCCACACTGTTAATGGATTTCTCGGTCCTGCTATTGCAGCACTGTGTGTTTCCCTCCTGGAATCCATCATGCTCCATGTGTGTGACATCTCAGCTCCCAGCTGTGGAAATGATTGTGTGATCACTGAACCCCGTGGCTTTGGGTGAGAAATGGGCCACAGGAATAAAGACAGTATTAATGGACAGGTTTCTGTTCTCATTTACTTATTTGCAGTGAGGGAAAGGAATGAAACCCTACAAAATCATGAATTCTCAGTTGGGATGGACCTCCAGAGGGCCCTGGTCCATCTTCTCAGTGGGATCAACTCATGCAGGATTTTGCCCAAAGTCCTTCCCTGCAGGGTCTTTGAGCCTCCCACAGCTCCAGGGGACACTGTGGCTGCAGGGGACAGAAGGGAGGCCATGGAGAAGTGCTGAGCTATTCCTTCCCCACTCCTGGGCTTGGAACTGACCAGGCAGGCAGCATCCTGCAGGAATTCTCTCTTGTATGGCTTAGCTTGGCTGAAAACTTCACAAGCCTGAGTGGAGCTTGGGTTTGTGATCATATCCAAAATGGGAGATGTTGTGCCAGGGGCTTGCTATGAAAATTGCTCCCAGCTCCATTGACTGGCTGTGCTGCCTCTGCAGCATCAATTCTATCCCTGGCTGACACCTTTGATTTTGGAAGTTGTCTCCATTTTCCAGAGAAAAGTATGTACATCAGCTATTTTTGGATAGCGTATATTTAATCTCCTGCAAGAAATGGAGCAAGTCACTTGTTCCTTATTTCCAGAGCCATTACATTTCTCTTGGTGACAGCTCCAAGGAACAGAAATCCTTATCTTGTCTAATGGCTTCATTTGGTGATCAAAAGATGCCAAACCAAAGATCCCCTTCTGCACCACTGTGGGGTAAATCCCGTGCAGCACCATCCAGGCAAGGCAGCTCCTCTCTCATCTTGGTTAAAGGGAATGTTAAAAAGGAGCCGGGTTTTGGATAGTCCTTGTATCTGCTTGGGAGAAAATTTAAAATGCTATGGGCTCTTCATCATCTTCTCTGGTCATTCTTTTCTTTTGTGCTTAGCTGAGGATAAACTGTGGTCTTTGCACCATGTAAAGTGTGTTTAGACTCTTTGCTGGAGTGAAAAATGAGCTGTTATCTGTGCCAGTACTGAAGAGAGAGGGAGAAATCTGGGACAGCCACAGGGGCTGCCAACGGAAACAACCCGTGGAAGATCTGACCGGTTTAATTGAAAACACAGAAAGCAGAGGCGCACACTGAGAGCTGCTCGTGATGGAAAAGTGTCCAAAAGTCAGCAGCAGCTTCAGAGGGGCTGAAGGACACAGCCTGGGGGTTGCTCTGGACTGTCCCCAGACTTGCTCCATTCACGTGTAACAGGAGAGCTGGGCTGAGGAAATCATGGCAGGGATCTGGATTGCCGAGAACTGCAGGGGCCTCATTCCCAAATCAGGAAATGCAGACCTTGCTCGAGTGTTCTGGGTTCACCAACTGCAGCTCAGAGCAAATGACCTGGAATCTTGATGAGTTTGCAGATTTGTTTTAAAAATAATTTAAAAATAAAAGTAAAAATTAAGACAAAAGGCCCAGCACATGGGCCAAAAATACAGAAAGCTGCCATTTCCCTGCCTGGCCTTTGCTAGCCCCAGGTGGGACAGGCCCCCTGTGCCTGGGCTGCCCCATGTTCTCTCTGCTGTGAGAAGCAGCTGCTGGGGAAACACGAGCGGAGTGTTGTCTCTGGTTACCCACAACACAGAGCTGGAGGCTGAAACACTTGAGGAGCAATTTATGACCTCAGAGTCACAGGAAACATGCACCAGGGCTGTTCAAACCAGCAGATATTCACAATGAGTGTTCACCTGCCTCTGCCCTTTCGGTTGAGTCACCCCCTGCTCCTCCCGCAGCCTCCTGGACATCAGTTTGTCCCTCTCCCGTCTCAGCCTTCCCTCCAAGGCTTCCCCCACTTCCTCCCTTCCCCACAGAGCCAGGGCTGTGAGCTCCTTCGGGATCCTGCTTTGGACCCAATGCAATGGATTGCCAAACATTCATGAGATCTGAAGCTCAAATGACTTTGGCCTCATGGACAGAGCAAATTGCAGAAATGGGGGAAATCCGTGATTATTCAGTCGGTGCATTTAGAATCCATCAGAGCCAGGTGCTGCTCTGGCCCTGCCTTGAGCCTGTCCCAGGAGGGAGGTGACACATCCATGTCTGAAGGTGCTGCAGGGAGCAGAAGTCTTATAAAAGACCCAGAACACCCAGAATTCAGACCTGACCTTCCTTTGTGGTGGAAAAGGAGAGTAAACTTTTGCTAATTTTACTCACATAATTTCTCCTGTTACTTCACTGCAGTTGTACCAAAGTGGTGGTGTTGAGGTTGGAGCAGGTCCTGCTCAGAGAATCAATTAGATCACAGACACTTTAATTGTGGCTTTGTTGAGGAGCCGTGGAAAGGTTTCACAGTCGCTCTGATCTTCAAGTGAAGGATTTTGGCCCAGTAATGAATGTTAAGTAGGAGAAAAGGTTGGCTCTGAAACAGGGATAATCTACACAGGAAGCAAGGTCTGACCCCTGTTTGGCTCCTGTCTCAGACAATTATTTCTAGAGACACAGACGAGTGCAGTGCCCAGCCCTCAGCACAGCACAGGAGTGAAATCACTTCATGGAAAAGTGCTGAAAATCAGGCTTGGAGCAAGAATTGCCTGGATTATTCTGCTCTGGCCTCCAGCAGGACATCAGGGTGACAATGATGTGGTTGCTCGTTCCCGGTCACTGCCCATGCACAAAAGGTGTTTGTCCAAGGAGACACAAGGAACAGTTGTGGGCACTGTTACGTCCTCGGGGAACTGCTGGGATTTACACAGAAAGGTCAAATTAACAACATCAACATCTCCCAGTCTCTACTCTTACTCAATTAAAATGAATCAGATACTAATTAGCGTTCTTAATTGGACTTATCAATCCCAAATGAGCCCAATGGAAACCAATAAAATCTAAGTTCGGGCCTTCACTACCAGAATGAGAAGCTGTTTATTTTTCCTACGAAATAAAGCAGCTCCTCAGAATTTCCATCTGCCTTTGCTGGAAGGAAGAGCTGTCTGTGAATCCCCCATGATGATTTTGGGCACCTTTAGGTGTTGCTTCTTCAAGAGTCTGAACTGCACTTTTGGGCCAGTTTGGGGTTTGTTTTCCCATCCCTATTTTATTAGCAATTGCATTTCTCATATCTTTGCTGGAAAACGTCTTCACAAGTTCCTTCCTTGTCATTTTTAACATTGTACAATATTTGTTTTTCAGGAAAAGCTATTATGCTTGTCCAGATAATATTCAGGGTTCTCAAACAGGTATTTAATTCCCAAATAAATGCTTCTATCTGTTCTTGTGTGGCATAGCACAAGCTGTGTGTTACAGTGCTTCCATGACAGAGCTCCCCTTGTGTAATTATTAATCTTTAGTCACGTCAAATGTCTTTTTTGACAGCAAAGCCAAACACTGAGCCAGCTGTCTGTGTCCTAAACACCACTGGCCACTCGTGCTCAGGTGTGTTTTGGGGAAGCTGGGAAAACACCTCATTGGTTCCTTTAGGAGACAAAGGTCTGGTTAAGCCATTTGTTACTGGATTTTGCAATTATACAATGCAAGAAAGTGTAATTGGAAATGGATTTGGAATGATGTGGAGCTGCATGGCTTGGTTTGGTTCAAAAAGTGTCATAAAAACTGCTGAGCAAAGGAAAGCTGTGCTCTGTGCACAGGAAATTTGCCCTCTGTGAGCCCTGAGCTGTCACCTCTCCAGCATTCCGGGCCAGGCAGTCCATGGATCACACTCCCCTCATAGCAGCAGCTCCCTGTGCCCCTTCCCAGGCCCCAGCACGGAGGGCAGAGGACAGAGATCCCCCCGCTCTCCGTGCAGGTCAGGGCTGGCGTTGGCTGAAGCCTTGGGGAAGAAGACACAGGTGTCCAGAGGAGGAAAATGACTCAACCCTGAGCACTCTCTCAGGGAACAGCAAATGCCAGAGCTCTGGGGGCTCAGGATTGGCCAGAGGGTAAAGCCAAGGCCCTCACTGCTCTCCATGGAAAACCTGGAGCTGCTGGAGACGAGCACTGTGGGCTCAGTGGTCCCCATGGGCTCCCCAGCCAGGCAAACATGCAGAGAACTCCAGGGCCAGGACTCTGGGACAGCCTCTGTCCAGGACAGCCAGGCTGGGCTCAGGGCTGGTGGCCTGGGCTCTCTCACCGCCAGAGCTGTGCTAGCAGCAGCAGGACTTTTTGAAAATATGGAAGAATAAATTTGCTTTTATTTTCCTTGGAATCCTCTAAGTGTCTTTGACAACCATGGCCATAATGTTGTTTATACAAGCAGAGGTACCAATATATGAAGTATGGAAATATTGCCACAGTATAAACACAGAACTGGGCTGCGCTGAGATCCTCTACAGTATCGATGGGATGTAGCCATTCTCCTGACATATGGTAATGTTTTCTCCCAATAATCTCCTGCAGAAGGAGTTCTGGGCCAACCACTCATACATTCAAATTCCATAAAATATATACCAGAGTTTATAAAGTTATTAGAACAGAAATGGGTTTGGGGCTCTCATTTCATTGTACAATATGCGGCTTCAGCAAAAGGAATCTGTAAACAGATATTTTAGCTGAATACAAAACTCTCTTTAATATTTACTCTGACAATCTTAATGGTGGACCTCAGCCAACGTGTTTATGCAGCTCCATGCCTGAAGGTTTCTACTTCAGTTTTACAGCTGAATGTTTTCCTGTGTGATGGACGATTATTTCAAACTGCTGCTCTTCCCAGTCCTCAAATCCAAGACAGTTTCAGTTGCAAGCTGTAATTTCAGTGTAGAGGCAGATTCCATATGGATTTCATGTCAGTGTTTGTGTATGAGGAGCAGAGCTTGGAGGTTCCCTCTGCAAAAGTAACAGAAGAACAGAATCAGGTCCTTCAGGGTTCAGTTAAAAAGTAATAAATAACATTGATGTGCATCCTCTACATAATTGCATTTGCTAAAATAACCAAACTGAAACACTATACCAGAATCCTTATGGCAGTTAAAATTCAACATTAAAATGCTTTTTACAGTTGTTGCCTGGACACCCAGCACTGGGATCAAGCCTGGGTAAAAGTCAAATGAAAACAGCTTTGTTTGGCTCTTAGTACTTGTTACTGTCTCCCAAACCCAAGGCAAGCTTCAGGAGAGAGACACAAACAATTCACCAGTAACTGGCTCGTCAATGCAGAGCTAATCAATGCAATTAGCTGAACTTCGTTGTAATTAGTCTCAGCTTTGAGCAGACCACTGTCACCCGCTGTGTTTGCAACCCTCTGCCATCAGCAAAGTCGTAACACCCACAGCTCTTGCCCATCCTTTGATGCCAGTATTAAATTACCTCCTCTTCCATCTGCACAAGCCAGGTTGATATGAAATGATGTGAGAAGTGTGCAAAGAAATAGGTTTTTAAAGGTAATTTAAACAGAGTACCCTGTGAAAGGCCTAAGGAAATGATACTGAGCAGTGGGGAGCAGTGGTGTGATAATGGAATATAAGCAAAATTATGAAAATTCCTGTTCATTGAGCATTTATTCTGAATAAAACCCAGCACTCTGCCCATCTGTAGGAGGTGTAAAGCAGAGTTCAGAGTAGCTGGGGCACCTGCACTGCTCTGGTTGCTTTAGTGACTAATGGTGAATTTATACCGAGGCTGGAATTTCAGAAGGGCTCTCTTCCATTTGCTTGTTTATATTTAGTATAAGCCTAAATAGAGAAGCAATCAAATGATGAGATTAACACAAATTTTGGTGCACTTTTACTGATTGCCACTGTATGACCTTATAATTACTCTGTGCCTCCATCTTAGGCACCCTGAAAAATCCGGTGATTGTATTGATGGGATTTCTTCTCCTTTCAGAACATCGTTTCCTGAACTCCTTCTTCTCAGTTTCCTCCCAGTTCTCCACCCGTTGGTGCTTGGGAGCCGTTGACTGCCTGTGCTCAGGTGCTAATAAAGGTGACATCAGTGACAGCAAGGGCATTACACGAGGAATGATGGCCTGTGAAGGATTGCCCGCAGGGAAGTCACACATCCCTCTGTGCAGAGCCTGTAGAAATCAGCAGGAAATAAAAAAACCCAATTATATCACGTATTCTCAGCTCTGCAACTAAAATGTCAGTAGCTGCAATTTGACTGTAAACATCAAACTGCTCTACTTGGAGGTTTTGCCTCCATCCCATTGCAGACCAGCTGCAATTTTGAGCATTTGGCCTTGAGAAATGAACGGCTCAGGCGAGCCCAGGCACGGGGGCACAGGTGGTGCTGGTGCCTGGGCTGGCTGAGGGTGACAGCGCAGAGCTGAGGACTTGGGAAAGGTGTCAGGAAAATGGGACCCCAGGTGGTTCTGCCCTGACATGACTGAATACAATTTATGTTTAGTAAATATCTTCATGTGTTTTATTCCAACCTCTGTAACCAAAGCTAAACTAAATCAATACGACCTTGCCCAAGAACATGTATTTTGGTTTGGTTCCTAATTTTAGCTTCTAGATAAAACTGAAGAGATTTGGCTTTTACCATCACTCCTCATTCTGAGCTGGCATCTGACCTCCATGAATGAGAGCAGCCTGGCTACTCTCCAGGAGCTTACTGATCTGGGCCAAACTGAAACATCTGATTATTATTATGTGGCCTTATTGACATACTGGTTAGAGAGTCCCTGAACTGAATTGGAAGAGACAGATTTAATATCCTCTGCAAGCGAATTTTCCAGGAATAGAGGTGTGTGCTTAGGTGCAGTGTAGGCTCTGTGCATCTCTGACAGGAGGGTCCCAGAGCTCTCCCACCAGGGCACGGCTGAGAGCGGCAGGGTGGGAAGCCCCTGCTGAGGAGAGCTCCATTGCACAGGGCATAACCTTGGAGCAGGTGGGAGCTCCTCGCAGGGCTGCCATGGGCAGAACAACTCCCATGAGCACCACCCCACAGCTCCTACTCGCTCACCTGCCTGTGACCCACCTCTGTCCCTCGGGACGGGACTGGAGGCACCAGCAGCCTGTGTGCAATATGGAACACAGCTCCTGGTTCCAGACATCTGAGCTGGAAATGTATTAACTTATGATATTCTGGTTTTCATAAGTCTGAGGGTTTCTGATATTTTTGGGACTGTTGTCATATTGATTTATTTTCTGGGCTTGAAAGGCTTGAACTTGGATATCCATCTTTAGGTTTGTGCCTGTCTGCTCAGCACTTCCCTGAGTTGCTCTGGTATTTTATCTTCCTAGAAGATTACTCTGCTGGAGTAAATGTAAGGATGGCAAAACCCTCTGGAGGCAGTTTGGGCTGGTTTATTTAGAAAGAAAAATGTGGTAGATTTTCAAAAACGCTGCCGTGGGAGAGAACAGTCTCTCTTTTGGAAACCTCTTGCTCAAGTGATCTGAAGGATGTGATCAATACCCTGTTCCCATGGTGTCCTGCTCCCACTGGAATCTGCACTGCTGACAGTCTGGGATGTGGGAAATCAGACACTCAAACTGAACTGGTTTTCAGACGTGTGAAGAGATCCCTCCACTCCCATAGGATTTAGCCTGGAAACACGGCCGGTGTTGCCGGGAGTGGTGGGGCAGTGAGGGGGCACAGCCCCACGGTCTCTGTGTGGTTCTGCTCCCCTGTCCCTGTGCCCCGGCCCTGGGAGGGTCTGCAGCTGGACACGTCCCGCTTCAGCCTCAGCTCAGCCTTCGCCACCCCCTGCTCGTGGCCGAGAGAAGGTTCTGGAAGCGCCGGGCCGTGGGGGCTGACCCAGGGCAGATGGGCTGTGGCTGCCGTCACTCACAGGGCGAGTTTGAAATACAGACCTTAGGACATACTTTGAATTTTTTGCAACTGTCAGATTTGTTTTAATCCCCATCTTCTTTGACCAACAAAGACAGTAAAAAAAATTTATTTCCTTGTCTTTTTTTCCCCAATCTTTTTGATGCTGCTCCAGTACCAAGTCATTCAGACAGCTCAGGCTGGGAAAGGCATGGAGCCAGATCTCCCTTCTTGTCTTTGCAAAATCATTTCGGAGTCAGTTCTTCAGCTTTGCAAAAATGCAGCTCAGGAACATTCCCGGGTTTCTTGTGCCAGGAGAGCTTTGTGGCAGTCACTTCAGAGAGCTGAGGGAACTTTGCTCTAAGATAAATCACCACCACCACTTTGACAGCAAATATCCATCTTCAGCCCAGAGCACTTAATGGCCATGAGCTAATCTTCGTCATAAATACCAGTTCCAATTTTGCTTCAAACAGGTGGAATGTCAAATGGTGAGTGTTGGCCAGCTGAAATTAGTTTGATCTTGATCAGAACTACAGTGGGAGCTCTGGCTTTGAGGGCAAACACAAAGATTAAGTGTCACCCTGCAAAAAAAATGATGGATTTACTGCAGGGGAAGAAAGAAACTGGACTCCTCATTTCCAAGACCCCTGTTGGAAATATTCCAATCAGACTTTGCCTGCTCTGTACTCAAAACACACAGGTTTCCTGAGCATTCCAAGCAGAGATGCGAATTTTGGACAGATGGTTCTCCTGCCAACAGAGAGGGACTGGCAGCTCCAGGGAAGGAGATTGGGTGCCCCAGCTCCTCACTCCCAGCCCTCAGTGTCAGCTCTGTGGGCACAGGCCTGGCAGGGAGCGGCCGGCGCTGCTGGGGTGGTCAGTCCCCACCAACACACAGCTCTGCTCACCACACCAGCGGGGGGGAGACAGAATTCCTGCCCGCCTGCCCCTCAGCCAGTCCCTTGGCTCTTGGCTCCTGCCTCAGTTTGCCAGCAGCAGGAGGAGGATGGGGAGGTTTGGTACAGGTCCGATTCCAGCACTGGAGGGAGCAGAGGGTTCCCTGCCCACGGTGCTCACAGTGGATAATCGGAGTGCCAAGGGTTGTGCTGGGCACAGGCAGCTCTGCCTGGGCTGTGGGAGCGAGGCCTCCTCATGGGGACAGTGCTGCTGCTGCTCTGGGACACGAGTGCCGAGTGCCCAGTCCCTGCCTGAGTCACGAGTGTGTCACCGAGGTGCTGTGACTCCTCCAGCTCAGCCTCAGCTTTAGGCCATTATACTTTTTATATCCTTTCCCCCAGTTCCCTGTGAGCTCCTCCAAAATTATCCAGCTCTGTGTTTCCTAGCCTTTTACCAACTATTAGAATAGCTTTTTTTGGTTGCTAAAAAAGATTTCCGAGCTCCCCAAACATCATCATGCACTAAAAGCATAAAGGAAGGTGCAGGATGTGCTAGGGGGATTTCACAAGCTGATTTCTTTGTACCAATGAATGGCTTTGAATCGAGATGTAATTGAGCAGTGACTAATACCGAGTGCAGAGATTTCTTCTCTTATTTAGATCTCATGAATCACTTTTATAATAATGCTGAATAATATTACCAGTACTGTATTGTGGCCTCTCTAAGGATTTCAATTTGTTTATTAAAATTGCTACACCAATCCATAAGGGCTCTTAGGAAGGCAGAATGGTTTGAGAGATACAGGATTCAAATCAGGATTAAGCAATGTAAGGGAGAGCCAGTGGGACAGAGGGACAGCAGCATGCTGCCCAAACAGACAGCTGTGCCCCTCCTCTGCCTGCTGTGCCCAGGTGTGCACCCCCAAACCCCTGAGAAGGGGAGCAGGGAAGGGGACAAAGCCATTCCCCAGGCATGGGCCACTGGGACCCGCTCCATGCATCTGTCACCACAGAGGGTGGGAGGGGACGGAGGGGAGTGGGCGCTGCTGCTCAGGATTAGACCCCCAGAGACCTCCCTCAGCAGAGCCAGGGGTCTCTCGGTTCCTGCAGATGTGTTGTTTATAAATACGTGCTGTACTTAGGCGAGTGCCGTTCAATTTACCAATAACGCTGGATTTATTTTTCCCAGTTGTCTCCAGTCACTAAGTCAGAACTCTGCAGCCGATTGGCTGCCTGCAATGGTTTCTCAGGAAACTGGCAATTAAGGAGCAGGAAAAACGTCTGTGAGTCACAGATAGTTATAAACAAGCTGAGGGGATTGATTGGGCTGCAGCAAGAGCCATCCGACAGTGCCAAGTCCCTGTCCCCAGCGCTGGCAGTGCCACGGCAGGGCTCAGGGAATGGCAGCACCGCTGGCACCACCACTGGCTCCAAGGAGTGGCTGCTCCACCAGTGCCATTTTGGGGTTAATCAGCTGTATTTTGGTCCATTCTGGTGCAGTGATTGTCACCAAGGCCAGCACTCTCTGCGTGCCCTGTGCAGCCCATGTGTGTCCTGCCCCTGCAGCTGCAGGCAGGGACCAGCTGGCTTCTGCTGTTCCACACTCGAGGCAGGGGAGAGGACATTTACAGTCCCTTGGTCATTGTGCTGTGTTTCAGTGGGGAGAGAGGGCTCCCTTCACCCCAGGCTCTGCCCCTTGCAGCCACGCAGGAGGAGCAGTGCTGGCAGGAGCTGGGCTGGCTCTTGGTGCTGCCCCGTCACTGGCAGACCTGGGGCAGGAACATTTGGGAAGGGAGGTGTCCTGAGGAAACCTCATCTCCCTCCCCTCTCCCAAGCCCTTGGACCCCTCGTGGCTCAGTAGTCAGAACTTTATTTTTTGGGGATGGTCTGACATCACTCTGTGCTGCTGCAGCCTCCTGCCCATGGGGTGCCACCCCAGTACCCCAGCACAGGGCTGGGCACCAGAACCCTCCTGTCACCGTGGGAGACCCATCCCTTGCTCCAGGCAGGCTTTCTCCTCCTTCCACCCTTGCTCCTGCTCTAGTGAGGGGCAGGGAGAGCACAAGCACAGCCAGGGGCCTCACAGAATTACCCAAACTAACAAACCAACCAGAAAGGAGAGAGAAAAAATAAATGCAAGCCCTGTGCAGAGCCTGTGAGGGGCACGTGGGGCCAGGGTCCATCATGGGCAGCCCCACACAGTGGGGTGGCCATTGGCACCCACTGGGCAGGACCTTTGGCACCCATTGGAGGCCAGCAGCCCCATCAGGGTGGCCCCGCAGCTCTTGGTGCTGTGCTGGGACAGTGGGATCCTGCGTGCAGGGAGGCACTGGAGAGGGCGAGACAGGAAACAGCAATGGCTTTTCAACAGCTCTTTTTCTATTTATTCTGTATCCATTGGAAAAGTGATTTTGTCCTGAAATAATTCCTCTCCTGTCATATGGGGAGTTGATGATAGAACCAGAAATAGCTTCCCCCACTGGTAATGCCTCGTGGTGTGCTGCTCTGAGTGGTGCTACAGACACAGACCTGCTCTCTTTTATCCCCCAGTTCGACAGAAATATTCAGAAATTTTGGGAAATTTCTTCTTTTTATTCCGAACCTGTCTCTCAGTGCTGCACAAAACTTGACTCCCGTCAGCACTCCCATTATCGGTTTTGTACATTCTGACATACATTAGTCTGCAATATAAAAACCTTACTTCATATTAAAGCTAATCTAGAATTTTGATTTAATAAATTGGATCATGCTCAAGGAAATCAGAGTGAAATAGCAACTTGCTAAGTTTCATATCACCAGCTCTCTGGTAGGTATAATATGGCAATTTCTGGTGAATAAATTATCAAAAAGTTTTATGTGCTGTGTCTAATCTCAATTTCCATCAGATAGAAATTACCACCTACCTCCCAAAGGAAGGATTTTTTCATATTATTCTTCTGTACAACAGCAAAATTAATTATGCTGTTTGGGGTGGGAGTTTATGAAAAAGACACAGAGGGTGGTTCTTAGGGAATTATCTTATTAATGTTACTTCAGCCATCCAAATAAACACGGGGGATTCACTTGAGAGGGAGGCAGAGTCATCAAATGCTTTGATTCAGCGGATCAACACTGTCCCATTTCAAAGTCTCATCTTCATTATTTGGCACCAGCTCTCAGCTTTATCAGTTTTTTAAATGCCCTCCTCTGCTCAGCACTTTGGAGATATTTTCCTGAGTGGGTTGTTTTTTCCACTGGCCCTTGTTGAGCTGCATCATTATTCCACATCTTAACGGCACTCTAATCTTCCTCCTAATTACATGTAATGAGTATTTTGGAGTTGACAGAAGTACATCAAGACATAATAATAAAGAAAATTACTAAATTGAGTCTTCCAATTACATTCTATTAGCTCAGATGGTTGGCATCTAGTAGAAATAAAAATAGGCATTATTAAAATCCTTCAATTTTCCCTTGGTATTTTATCCCGACCCCGCACGGTGCTTCCACAGTCACATCAACAACAGGTTCTCTGTCCAAGCCAAAGCTTTGCAGAGTCAGAGCAGTGCAGTGCAGGGTTCTGGCTGTGCTGGAGAGGCCAGGACACAACTGGCTGCCCTGGAAGCAGCTTCATCCTTCAGCTGGGAAGCTCTGGATCCATTAAATGCCCCGTAATGTGTGAAGGTGCTATAAATGGTGACCAATAGCACAGGAGGAGTGAGGGCACTCAGTCCTTCTTAAGATAAGCACCACTTTTTTTCCTGTTGCTTATTGAAGGAAACAAATTTTGTTCATTCTCTGACTGAAGGGTGGCGGCTTTGCTCTTGCTTTGTTATCACATATTGTCTTATTTATGGCCTCTTTCCACAGTGCCGATTTCAGTATAAATATAGGGATGGTCTTAACTATCACAGCTCTTCTTCCATCCACAAAGTCCTTCTGAGTTTTCTCACCTGGTGATGCAGCCAGGGGTCGGTGCAGGGTGGGCACTGCAGTATCCACCACTGGGACCTGGACGAACTCTGTAGGATCTTCATCCCATATCCTTGATCTGATGTCAAGCCCAAGCCACAGCATTTGCACCCAGCAGCAGTAGTTTGTGTTGAAGCTCCTCTGGCTTTGGAATCTAAATGCAAACACAGTTCCTAGGGTTCATGTCGCCCACAGGGTTACCTTGTCCTCACCTTTTTCACAGCCTTTTGCTTCCCTTCATGTGCATCCCACTACAAAGGGGTTGAAATTTTGGAAAAGCCCCTCCCGAGAGAGAGAACAGCTGGAGAAGAAGATTTAAATATTTGATCATGTCCATAAATCTCTTTGTGTCTTCAAGACAGTCTCAGAGGCTTGTCCCTTCCCAGCCAGGGGAAAGTCCTGCAACGCTGCTTTCCCTGCCCCGCTCCCCCCAAGACTGGCCTCAGCTACAGTTTAGAATGGATTTGTTGAACTCAGAATTAAACACAAGTCAGGATGCAACTCTCGTCTGTGTTACGGTGCTGAAAACCATGCAGACACAATGAGGTCTGACCCCCTCAGCTGCCTCCACTGCTCCCACCAGGCGCTGGCAGATGAGCAGCTGAGCCCACATTGTTTGCCAGCTGTTTGCTTGCTCTTCCCCACAAAGAGCCATCTACTGTGCTTCCCATCACTCAGGAGTACCATCCGTGACATTAAGACTCATCCCAGCAACCTTCAGATGTCTGGAAAGTAATTTCCCACACACAAGGCTGGAGGAACATGTCGGATTGGAGGTGCTCCCTCGTGGAGTGCCATTTGGAAGCAGGAGTGTGATCAGACTGAGGGATTGCCCATTAACTCCTTGAGTGGTGCAAATGAAACCTGTGAACAGCTCAGCTGTTCCTCCCGGAGAAACGCCCCACTGCGGCTCAACCCAGCTGATCTTTCCTAAAGACAATTATAGGATGAAAATATTTATAAATCACCCTTTTATTTTATGCCCATTGATATGTTAAACACAACCTCTGTGTTTCCAGTAAGGCCTGAACAAACTCTGCCCCTTATCCACCGTTCCTGTGCAGGGACACAGAGAAAAGATGGTGCTGCTGGGGCCTCAGCTTGTCCTGGGCTGGCTGGGGAGCACATCCCCAAAACCCCACATCCCCACATCCCCACATCCCCACACCCCCACGTCCCC
>VZTJ01004684.1:483950-503118 GCA_013397795.1 Orthonyx spaldingii | reverse complement strand
CCACATCCCCACGTCCCCACATCCCCACATCCCCATCCCTCTCAGCCTCTAGCATGGGGGCTGCAGTCCCCTGCCTTTCAGAGGCGCAGGATGATGTCCTCCTAAATTTTTCTGTGATGTACTGGGGATATGGAACAGACAAAAAAAGAGAAAAGGTCCCTTCAAAACTGCAGGTGTTTAAATGCAGTGAAATCAAAGTCATTTGCCAGTTTCCAGTGTCACCAGTGTCATCCTCCCCCTCCCTCTGCACTAACACAGTCCCCCAACCCCTTTTACTTGCAGTTTCAGCCACCTCTCACCCCGGGCTGTTGTGTGGCCTTAGGCGATGAGGTGACTTTGCCTCTCCCACTTCTGCAGGGCAGAAGCAGTGAAATGTTACCATTTGTAGTGATTGTCAGGACGATGGGAGTTGGCTGTGAACCTCCAGGCTGCTCTGGGAGTGTGTGAATCTTCTGCTGCTGCAGAAACCCACGGCCCCTGCTGAGAGACCCCAAATCCATCTGGTGGTCTTTGGCAATGACTGTCCCCTCCCTTTTCCTCCCCAGCCCAAGGAATTGCCAGCTCCCAGCGCCTGGGGCAGGCAGCCAGGCCAGGGCTGGGGCTCAGCACTGCCTCAGACTTGGAGCTGGCCACATCAGCCACGCCATGATTTACACATCCTGTCCAAAGTAATGGTTTCAGCAGAAGAAGAGCACCGATGGAAATTGCTGCTGTCACTTCTGCTTCCTGTTTATGAGGCAGGATTGGGTTACACAGATGTCAGCGATGGCACTGCAAATGCCGCATCTGCACTGGCTCCAGGTACGGAGAAAATAAGGGAACATGAGCTCTCAAATCACATTTTGGTGCCAATATCTTCCTTAGCAATAAGGGAAAGAAGGAAAACAATTTCAGGAAAAGGCAGTATATAAGGCATGGTCGCTGCTGAAGCAGAACAATTATTGCTGCTATAAAGGAACCTGTGATGCATCATCTGCTCCTTAACAACTCCTGCGAGAGAGGAGGGTTATCGAGGGACTCGGGGGCGAATCTCTAACCCCAATCTTTAATAAAGAGCTGGAAAGAAATCAGGAAATTATACACTTGTAGGGTTGATCTCAATGGTAAATGCGAGTCTACAGAAATTAATAAAGGATGAGGTCACTCAACAGCTGGAGGAGTTCGTGTTGGTTTGAAAAAAATACTCCAGATGGCTTTTCTAATTTATTTTTTAAAGGAATAAGGCCTTGCCTGACAAATCTGTAAGAATGTTCTCAGCAGCTGAGAGCGGAAGCAAGGTGAGGTGGGCAGTGACAGCATCTGGGTGCAAACATACTCAGTATTCCTGCGGGCAAAGAGCACAGGGCTGAGGGGCATCACCACGGGAGGGGGCACAGCCCACAGCCACAGCTCCTCGGGCACTGCCATGGAGGTTTAACCAGCCAGGGGCCAGTTACACAGCCCTGTTATGGTGATCATGAGAAAAAACTTTCAGTTGTACTTTTGGTGAAAAAACCCTCATTCCTCTCCCCGTGCCTGCCCCACTTCTTGTGGCAGCCAGCCCAGGCCGAGATGGGCACGGCAGAGGGGACCCCCAGCCCTCTGCAGAGCTGGCTGCTGTGCCAGAGGCTGGTTGCTTGGACACTTGGGAGGTTCATGCGAGGCCAGGGAACACGAGAGTGCTTGCACATACATTGGTGAGGAATTCCTGGCCGGCTGTCAGCGAGGGCTGCAGCGAACCCCGGCTGCTCTGGGCTTTCACAGCCCGGCCTGCACCGCTGGATCCCGACCCAGCACGAGCTCGCCTTTGAGGCTGGGGCCAACTGCTCCGTGCTGCCTTCCACCAGGGCTGGCCGGGAGTGAGCAGCCAGCCCAGATCACACAGCATGGCCTGGCTCCAGCAGGGACGAACGGAGAGAAAACTTTGCTGGAGCTGAGCCCAGCCGGTTGGGTTTGAGGAGCAATGAGACCCTGAGTGGGTGTGGGCTGCTCTGGGGCCCCTGCTCAGCCCTCAGCTGGTGTTTGGGGCATGTGAGAGGGCCACGGGGCTGGGCTGGTGTTTGGCACCAGGAACAGAGGCTTGGGAGAGACAGGAGGCTGCCTGGGACCTGCCTGAAACCCTCAAAGTCACTGCTTAATTCTGAAAATGGAGAGGAGAGAAATTGCTTAAATAAAACGTGTCTAATCACATGGTTTCATTCCCTATGATATTTCATAGGATGTTCAACAAGGAAAGAGAAATCTCAGCATGTGCAGAAATCAGATCTGCCCCACAGGAGAAGCCACACCGAGAGGGAGCTTTGCCCTGGGGACGTGGGTCTAACAGGGACAGCACATCCAGCTTGCCAATGGTTTGTCAGCAAGGTGCACCTCTGCTCTCCAACCTGACACTGACCACATTTAGCCTGGGGATGGCCAACGTGTGAGATTTTATCAGGAATTTCATGGCAGTGTTTTCCTTAGCTGACAAGACTTTCCTCAGCTCTATTGCCAAAGACTCATACAATACAGGAATTTATGTTGGTTTTACTACAATGTATCATTTTAACCTATTACTTCAGCCCTTAAATTGCAGTAAAACCCCTGTGACTGGGAAATGCAACAGAAAAGAACCTGCGGAAAGTTTTCCCAGCTGGGTGGTCTGTCCCTCAGCCTCCCTCAACCCTGCAGCTCCGGCCTGCAGCTCCCACATTCTCCACAGAGAACTTCTGGTGAACTTTGAGCACTGAGCTAATCCTGAGCTGGTGTGAGCAAGCTCTGTGGATGAGAATGAGGTTTACAGCAGTCTCCTGACCTTTCTCTGCTGAAGGACCATCTGACTGTTCAGGGGACAAAAAGTGGGTCACCCTCAGCCTCCTTCTTGCTCAGCTATTGAAAGAGATGTGATAAGTAAATAAACATTTCAGCATTCAGTGAACAAGATGTTTCTGTGCTGAGGAATCATACCAGCCCTGTGGTAATGCAGAGGCTGTAATTAGTCAGCAGGAACCACTGGAAACCAGCACCTGACCCTCTGTGTGCAGGCCCTGACACGCTTCTGCCCACCCAACTCTGCTGCTTTTGGAAAAAATGTGTTGTTTTTCAGCTGTTTTCTAATGCCTTTTTAACTTCTTCATTGCTCTGAGGTTTGGGGAATGGATTTTATCTCTGGTTTACTCAGCTGTTTTTTCTGACTCTCTGGGTTGGTTCTGAGCCGCCAGCCCCACGCACTGACAGATTTCCTGGGCCCTGCACACTAACACATTTACTCACATATTTACTAATTTAGTAACTACATATTAGTAAATATTCAAACTGATTAGCTGGAAACTCCTTCTGTTGGGCTTCTTCTCAGTTCCAGAGTGCTCGAGTTGCATGTGGGGAACAACCAGAGCTGGGAGCCGCCAGCCCAGGAACCCACCCAGGCCTGGGACACCTTCGGGTCTCCTGGTCACCTTTCCTGGACAAAGATGATTTCAGACCATGCCCATGTTACATTTTGTAATCAAAAACCATAGTTTTAGTCTTTCTTTTGGTCTTTTGCTCCTCATGCCTGATAATGGATACATGGGGGGGAAAAAGGAGAAAACCTCAACATTTGACCAATCCCAGAGATTTCAAATCAGGGCAACTTTGAAGCTTACACAAAGAAACTCATTTAAGATTTTTATCATTTTCCTTTCTATTGAAAAGCTAACACACAAGTGCATGTCTAAGTCCACCCATTGTCATCTTTCATGTCTTGGCTATTTTTTGATTTTCCTTTTCTTTTCACCTCTGCTTTTATTCTTTCTCTCCTTTATTAAATAGTGACAATTGAAACCACTTTTTTTTTTTTTTTAATGTGTTGCCAGGTCAGTAAATCATAATACACCCTTTTTAAATTTAGGCTGCAATGTGCATGGCTATAAACAGCCAATAAATAAATTTGTTGGCATCTAAAGGTGTCCTCTCCCAACAGACTTTCTGACAGTCATTTCCTAGTTTTACTGCTGACTGACTTACCTACATCGTTCTCTCTCTCCTTAACAAAAAAAGAAGAAATACCAAAGAGTCATTTATTTCCAGCAGCATCATCTATTCCTGCTAAATCAGTAGCAGGTCACGTTGGCTCAGGAAGAGCTCTCCTCATCCTTCCAGTGAAAATGAACCTTCTCTATGAAAAGCAGCATCGTTACTGTGTGATTTGGGAATGTTGTTAAAAATAAACAGGGATCAGGGAGAGGTTGGGCCGGAGACGTGGCTCATCCCCCTTCGTGTGGCTGCAAATGCCTTTTTATCCACCGTTCTCGAGAAGATGGAACAAGTCAAGAATTATTACAGTAATGTCCCTGTCACTCGGAATAAAACATGAACAAAATTAGTTACTCTTCCCTCAGATTGAAGCAATTATTTCATGTCTCCTTGCACGAGGCCATGTGTAACCAATTGCCAAGTGCTGCAGACAAAGCCATAAAGGATGGAGAAATAACAGCTGGGACTAATTGGAATTATGGTCGACTTGATTCACTCCATTTATTTATTTATTTGTTTGTGTGTGTGCAGGGAGGGGAGGGAAGTTCCCCTCAGTATGCAGAATATTTAAAGGGAAAAGAACCCTGGCAAGTCTACCCGTGAGCTTGGTTGGTTTAATTAACCTTTCCACACGAATTCCCCAGCTTATCACCTCATCAACACTTCCTTTGTGCCATATCTGTCCTCCCCACCCCGTAACAGCCTGCTGGCACTGCCACGCTTGTCCCCACAGCCACTGAGATGGGCACAGGGATCAGAACTGACGCTTTCCAGCCTGGCACCCACTGGGCTATTAGCAGGGAAAACCTGGTCCTTGGGAAATTGAAGCTCCTGCACTCTTTATTCATCTGCATCTAATTATTCATAGGCACAAGGAGGCAGCTCTGACAATATTCAGGCAGTTCAGGCTGAAAATCCTGGGTGACCTGGTGCAGCCCAATGCCAAACAGGGTTTGGGGGGGCTTGGGGATCCTGTTCTCAGGGGAGGTCAGGAGAGAGGGCAAATGGCTGAGGAGCTTGTGGGAAATGTCTCAAAACCAGCATGTTTGTCCAGCCTGTTTGGATTCTGCCCAAGTGGTGTTTCCAGCCCAAACTGTGGTTTTTGTCTGCAGCCTCCAGCCCGTGGCATGTGGGATCCATGAGGGCCACTCTGGGCTCTGCCCATGCCTTTGCCTCGGGACACATCACGGTGGGATCTGGGATGTCTGGGATGTCTGGGAGTTGATCCCCATAGTCTGAAAACAGAAAAATGATACTTGGCAGCACTGGGGGTGTGCAGAGGTTGAATGTTTGCAGGATGTGTCGGAAATGCTGTGGCCTCCTCGCTGTAGATAGATACAAAACCCACCAAGGCCGTTGGGAGTGGAGCACAGGCTCATTTTGGGACATTGTGGGTTAATGTGGTGGTTTTTCTGCCCTACTTTTTTTTCTCTTAAGATGTGGCAGGATGCTGCTGAAAATGTGTAACTCAGGGCGCTGGAAAGAATCCTGTGAGTTGCAGTGAATAAATGCAGAGCAGGGAGTATAAAATATACGTGTTTTTTAGTATTAGTTCATAGATTAAAAAGTCAATATGATGGCTGAGATGAATGCTAAAAACTTTTAATCAAACCAAAACAATAATGTTCTCGTTCAGTTGCCGTAGCAGCAGAGAAAATGTAGGTAAACATCCTTCTTTCTGAAAAATGATCTTGTTCCTAGCAAAGCCCACTGCCTCCCTTTCCCAATAGGAATGTATCATCCTGCTGAAGTGAACCATGAAATGACACCGTGCAAAGTCCTCGGAAGTCAGCGTGAGTCTTTCTGCTGATCTTGCTGGACGCCAGATCAGGAGGTGGAAAATTATCTCATTTCATTAATTAGTTGGGAGAAAATAAATCAGCTGATGCATGAACTGTTTAATGCTGATTTCCCCTCTCGTGGGTAGTCTGTGCCAGGGTCTGGGGAGCCGTGACTCCCGTGAGGCCATGCTCAGCTCAGCCTTTTCTAGGAGCCGAGGGTTGGGACCCAACCTTGACCTGCAGAGACCAGAATTTTAACCCTCGCCATGTTCCACAAGCCAGTGGAGCCAGGGTACACTGAATCCCTCTTACAAGAAACTCATTTCACCAAATTGTAACACATTAATATTAATAACATATTTCAAAATGAGGAGGAGCACCGAGCATCGTCTGCTCCTTTGGGTTCCATTGCTGGGGGGCTTCTCCCACCCCGGCACTGCCCGTGTCCATCTCCCACCACAGTGCAGGGATCAGGTGCCAGAGTGAGGGGATGGATGCATGCATGGATGGATGGATGGATGGATGGATGGATCCATGGATGGATCCATGGATGGATCCATGGATGGAGCTCCCTGCAGAGCTCACACCCAGCCCAGCAGGTGCCTCTGGCTGCCCCTCTCCCAGCTGTCCCCACCTTGGATGCTTCCAGGGATGGGGATCCACAGCTTCTCTGGGCAGCCTGTGCCAGTATCCAAAATAGGAACTCCACTAAAACTTTTACCAACCTGTCCAGTGTCTTCAGGCCTGGCATGGGCACAGTAAACCCTCCCCACCCCTGAGGGTGCAGAGCGTAACTGATACCTGCATTTAAAGATGCTTTATTAGCTGTGGGGGAGACCTGAGCTCCTGGATGTCAGAATTAGAAACCATTACTGCAGAGTTCTACAAAAATCAACTCAACTTCGACTGTTCATAAACATGGTCTGACATTTCCCTCGCTGGGCAGGATTTTAAAGAGTCCAACCCCGTATAAAGGCTCACTGTTATGAAAAATAATTTACATTGGTTCCTTTCCCAAATACATCAATTACAACCTCAATAAGAGCACACGGTGTTTGCATTTCCACTTCCCACCGTGTTTTCCTATGAGAGTGCACTGGAATACCTGGAGCACTTTATTCCATCAAGAGACCTTGGTATTCCCAGGTCCACTGGGCCTTCCTTATGGAAAAATCAGAGCTTCAAAATCAGTGTTCCTTTCCAAGAGGAGACAATACAAATAAAACAGTTTATATAATGCTAATGTCACCCAGGATGTTGGCAACTAGAATAGAATAACAGAGTCACAGAATGGTTTGGGTGGGGAGGGACCTTAAAGCTCATCCAGTCCCACCCCTGCCATGGGCAGGGACACCTTCCACTGTCCCAGGCTGCTCCAAGCCCCGTCCAGTCTGGCCTTGGACACTGCCAGGGATCCAGGAGCAGCCACAGCTTCTCTGGGTAATACAATGTAATATAATAATAATAATATAATTTAGCTTTAGGTTGCATTACATATCAGCAGGTGAAATACCTGTTTGCTCATTTTACCTTCAAGTCAGGAATAAACAAGCACTTAATTTACTTTCTTCGTTTACTTGTCAGCTCTATTCATTATAGATGCACATTTTCTAACTTAAGTATCCAGATTTCATGTCTATATTATAATTAGGACTGGAAAAATGTAATGGGTACAGGTATCATTTAGCATTCCTATTCAAATTACTCCTATTTTCAGACAGTTGTTCAGGAGGGGCATTTCCAGGAGGATCCAAGTTGCTGTATTTTCCTGCATCCCCTGTAATGATGCTAAAAGACATTTGGCCTTCTGCCTTCCATGGGCAACAGAGACCTGGCTGGATAAAACAAAACACCCCTGAGGGCTCGGGTTTGTGTCCTGCTCCATGAGACAGGAGCATATGGGGGGAGTGAAGCTGTGACGTGCTGATGTTCAGAGCAGTGGGGTGGTGTTCACAGCAGTGAGATGATGTTCAGAGCAGTGAGGTGGTGTTCAGGAGTCAGGTGATGTTCAGATGGGTGAGTGAGGTGCTGTTCAGGAGTGAGATGGGGTTCAGGAGTGAGGTGATGTTCAGAGGAGTGTTTGGGTGAAGCAGCTTTGCTGATGTTATTCCGTGAGCTGTCTGAGGAATAGATTGTGCAGCCAAATGTAAAGGTTGTGTTTGGAGGGAAATGAAAACTTTCCCAATCCAGCTCCTGGCTGAAGGATAATTGTGGGGGAGCTGTGTGTGGCACAAACACCGGGTTTGGGTTTGCTGTCCCTCCCTGCCAAGCAGGCAGCAGCTTTGCTTTGTCTTAAGGTTTGTATGCAGCTCAATTACCACACATGGTGCTGATAAGGAATAAGGAATATCAAAGGAAAACCAGAATAACAGCCCTAAAATTATGTAAATAACTGATTGAGGAGTGTGGTAAAGATGAACTTTTTTCATTTGGATATATTGAGTATTTTATTGTATTTGCGGAATCGCAGCATCTCCAGGGGCCTTTCTAACGCTGTGGTTTGTATGTGCTACACTCAAGCCTAACCAGCTGTCTGCATGCCAGGGACACTTTTTTTCCCTTTATAAATGACAAGATTTTGATTTCACACCACAGTTATATCAATATTCCAGTCTCCTGAGAGCCTATAATGAGATGACAATCGCAATATTAGTTCAGGCTGTTAATCCCATGGCTCCTGTATTTCAGCATCTCCCCAGTCTCATCAGAATTATATTCTTTCAAGAATATATTGTTGTGTTTATCTTCATATGTATCCCATAAATAATGCTGATGAGCATCCAAGCAATAGTCAGGAGAAGCTTCCAGGGTAGTGTGAGGAGCTGTATGTGGTACATTTGGCATCCTGCATCTGTCCAGGACAGGCTGTTTCACAGGCCAACTCTGCTCTGCTTCTTCATGTAGATTTCTTTTAGTTTTGGGATTGTTTTGGGGTTTTTTTTTCAATTGACATGAGAAGTAAATCCTGATTATAAAAACATCTTTGTCTAGAAGAAAAAAATTCCCAGTGCAAGTACAGGTAGCTGCTCCACCTCCAGAACACCTGTGAATTTAGCTCCTCTCTGTGAGCAATGCAAGGTAACTGTCCTAGGAAGGGAAAGCAGCTGTAAGGCAGATGTGAAGGGAATCACGGAGTAATCCCAGGCCTGGGCAGGTCAGCTGAGGGAAATCAGCACAGGTAAGAGACACTGAAAGGAAAAGAGTGTGTGTGTGTGTGAGGGAATCACTTCCAGGTAATTCCTATGCAATGCCATGCTTTGGACAAGCCTAACACAAAGTTGAGCTGTTCTTGGAGCTCCTGAGGGCTGGAACAGGCTGCAGGTACCTGAACATCCGGAGGGAGCCCCAGGCTCAGGCTGGCAAACAAAAGAGTGCAGAGGTGACTTTGCCTTTCGTAAGGGCCTCACAGAGAGGAATTGCCTGGTGCTCTTTGCAGTCTCCAAAGGGAGCCTGAGGGGGAAATCCTCACTGTGCTGCAGCCCCTCAGGTGGGAATGGTTTGGATACCTCCCTGAGAATTCCTGAGCAAAGCAAAACCATCCCAGTGTTATAAAACATGGGAGTTACTTTGGTGCTGTGCTTGTTGTGGTTTGGGGTTTCTTCAAAAAAAAAGTGGTTTCTGTGAATATTCTGTATAAATTTGAGTCTGCTCAAGGTGAGTTTGTGCTGGGTGAGGCTGAGTCCAAGGCTTTCCAGCCTGGAGAGATGTTTGTGTGTTTCTTTCTCACATGAAAGGCTGTGATTTTATCTTTAACCAGATAAAGTGGTGTTGCCTGAAGCTCTATGAATAATCTCACCTACCTTGCAGTGTCTTCTCTTCTGGTATTTAATTAGCCTGATTTTTTTTATGCTTCAGGCAGAGTATAGATCTGGCTGCAACTTTAGGAATACTGTGTGTAACTCCAGGAATAACACTGCTGAATCTTTGTGAGATGGTGCTGTGCCACAATTCCTCTGTGCTTCTGGGAATTTCACCTCAACTTCATGAATTAGGCAATAATAGAAGGAGAGTAGAGTAGATATTGCAGCATGTTGGCAAATCAGAACCAACACACACAATTGTCAGTGCATGCTGCCTTCATCTTCTGGCTTCAAATAACTTGTTGTTATTTAGCAGAAATAAGGGAATGTCCCTGGGAGGAGCAGGGTGGGCAGGAGCTGGCACACCCCCTCCATGCAGCTTGGGGTTCTCCCAGCCATGGCTGGTGGTTCTTGGCTGAGTAACTCCAGGTGTGCTCCTTTCTCTCTTCCCAGTTTGTCACTTTACAGGCTCTGTCCCCATCCCCTGCAGCCGTGGCTGAAGTCACGCTCTGGCTGCTCCTTTCTCACCCACAGCTCTCTCACACCTTGGCTCTTCTTCTCCTGCTCCCCTGCAGTGCCCAAGGGAGGCACAAAGCCACTCTCCTGGACAGAACACACCTCAGAGGGCTTCATTATGTCTTTTCCAGAGCAGCAGTGTTCCCTGAAGTGTCTGCTCTTAGTGCTGGTAATGGTCTTGCAGAGTTGAAAACTACTTTATTTTATATATATGTGTGTGTTGAAAGAAGACAGAATAGCTTCTCCCATACTACTGCCCAGGTCTGTCAGTAACTCAAAATATTAACCATGCCCAGGGCAAGTGGAGCTGCCCAGGGCTTCCTCAGCAGGCTGTGGGGGCCCTGGCAGGCAGGCAGCCTGGATTCCCTGTCCTGTGCAGGAATTTCACTGTATTTAAATCTTTGCACTGGTAAACAGGCTCTGGATGCATGGTCCTGAGCCCGTGCATAGGAAGTGACTCCCATTCCTTGTCTTTGCACAGAATAAAAATTGCATTCTCCTGCTCAGACTGGAGTCTCCAACACAGAACTTCATCTCCTTAGTTTAGAAAAAGAGATTGTTTTCTCCACCAGAATGGTGATGCAGTAAAGCCTTTTGTCTGTAGGAAAACCTACAGAAATACTTGCAAAGCTCTTTAGAAATTCTGCAAGTGGCCCAGAGCTTGCTTTGTCAAAGAATTTAAACATGTAGTCTTGACATGTAAATATTTCCAGAAATATTTCCTGAATAAATAAGATTCCTTCCAAGATGACCTCACCCCTTGGCAGCAGAGAGGGCTGTACTGTACATCTTCCAGAAGGATTCATCTGCTGTGCTCAGCCCTGGAGCCCCTGGAGCTGCTGCCAGGAGCTTGGCAGCTCTGCTGGGATGGGGCACGGGGTCTGCAGTGTGTCACCCCTGCCGAGCCCACAGCCCGCAGCTCTGAAGTCTCTCCTTCTCTCCTAATCCCATCCTCCTTCCAGGTCTGCAGCACCTCTGATCCCAGCCATGTATAGTCAAATGTGGGGAGGCAGAACTGAGCATCACTGGGCTTTATGGACCATAAATCATTTGGGTTTTATAGTTTCTGTAACTCGTCTTGCATTCCAGATAACCAGGGCTGGAAGTTGGTTTGCCTCCAGGTTCTGGGGCAGGTTTCTGGGGGCTCTGCAAAGTTGTTCCCACTGATCTGACCTTCCAAACCTCATGTGGGCTTTTCTCCATGTTATTTTTGGAGTTTTGCTTCAGGGTAAGTATCTGTCTCTGCAGCCTCTGCCAGCCCCCACCTCGAGTGCTCACAGCTCCCTGAGGGACAGGGAAAGCATTTCCCCCTCCACACCTGAGTGGGACAGGCACTCACTGGGGATGTGGGGACACAGCAGACAAAAATTAAATAAATGTTCCTCACAACCCTCTCTTAGTGCTTATTAGAGCTATTTCCCACTTCTCTGTCTGGGAATTTCCCCACTCCCTTCCTTCTGGCCACTCCATTTCCTCCCCAGTACTCAATTCTCCTCACCAAGGCAGCCCAGGTGTGTCATTACCTGTGTAGCTCCACCTCACCTCACTCCTCTGTCACGATATCTGGGACTTGCAGCCAATTTCTTGCTGTGCTGAGCAAAGCACAAACTATTCCTGCCAATTAAATCTTTATCCAATGGTCTTCAGTTACCTTCCAGTTGCCCAGAGAGCTGCAGAATCTCAGTTCCCCCTCCTGTGAGAAGGTTGGTGAAGGAGCTTTGAGGGGAGCAGCTCTGCCTTTGTAAAACACTGGTTTTTCTCTCTGCTTGTCTAAAGTTATAAAAATGATAAAAAACGCAACTCATTTCTTCAAGTTCGAGGAGAACATAAAGAGTTTCCCAAAGGGTATCTCTTCAGAAAGGGGGATTTTAAAATTAGTTTCATTTCTTGGCCAATTTGTTGCTCAGCCCTCACTGTGTTATCAAAATACTGTATTTGCAGAAGTGAGTAGGGCTGGCTGGAACACAAGAATGTCATTTTTTGGAAAACTCTTAAGACTGAAATTTGTTGGCAATGCACGTTGAACACAACCAAGTGCTTTTGGGGGAGGGAAATAAGGAAAATATGAAAACTGTGACTCTTGGATGGGCACAGTCATCCCGAATAAGAGCAGTTCATGCAGATCTGCCTTGACCTTTGAGCTGCTGCTGGTGGTGTGTGAGCACCGCTCGTTCCTCGCCATGGGAAGCCCCAGCCCACAGCCAGGGTGGCTCTGTGGTGCCACAGGGAGTGGGGACAGCTCCTGTCTGTGGGGACACAAACCCCTTTGGGGTGGCATGGTCCAGGCTGAGCTGTGACACCACCGGCGTTGGGAGGGGACCCCCAAGCCCAGCCTGTTCATCCTCAGCGACTGCACACATGGACTTAATCATAAATAGTCCACCCATACATGAATATTTACTGCAGTACTTCTTGCTGACCCCTGAAACCCCGCCTGGTGCTCCTGCAGAACACGAGCACTGCTGTCTCCAGGCCCCTCCAAGGACACGGCTGTGACATTTGTTTTCCACCTATGGCTCCGTGGCTTTTCCCCCTCTTGGCTAATTATTGCAGTTCTTTTTAGATGATGCATTTGGTATTGAACTATGGATTTTAAAAAGTTTTTATGCTTGTCTTAGCTGGAAATATGTTCTGGCCTGACTTGTAATTCCCTCTGCAGCCTTGTTGGAGTCAGGTAATATACCTCAAATATGAAGTCAATAAAATTGTACTATAAGTCACTGCAGATTTAAAGATTTTTTTTTTTTTAATAAACAAGAGTCCCAGGCAGCCAGAAATAATTTCAAAAAATTCCAAGCCCTAATTAAGGAAATAATTTAATAATATCTTGGGATTTAAAAATATGCCAAGGGCCTTGCCTGCACAGGGCTGTGGTGGGCAGGGACCCGAGCACAGCCCTATGAGGGCTCTGAGCCCTCATCCTCCTGGAGTGGGAGTGGGAGCGAGGGCAGTGCTGAAACAGTTCTGGGCAGTGTTAATTGGGTCCAGTGGATTTTCCTGCCAGCAGGAAAGCAGAGGGGAAATACCCATCCCTGTGCCTGGGAATTGTCACGGCTGGAGCCCATTCCGGCCTCCCGTGGCCTTTGGGACCCTGTGCAGGTATCACAGAATTTGTAGCCAGGTTAGAAAAGTGTTGGAAACAGAAGCACGAGTCTGACCCAGAGCAATTCCCAGCTCGGTTTGCAGCCGGGTTTCCTGTGATGATGAAAGTTTCCCATTTGAGCACTCGAATGCTCTTGTTCTTAAGCTGCCAGTAAAGTGTTGCAGCAAACCTGTGGCCCCTGGGTGACCTCGAGGCTTGGGCTGAGCGCCTGCTCAGGCTCAGGTCCCTGCTGGGAGCTGGGCAGGAGCTCCTGCACCCCTGGGACAGGCATGAAGCGGGGAGGGGCAGCCAGAGCTGGGCTTTAGGGCTGGGATCCCTCCCTTCTCCATGGAAGGATGCTGTGAGACAAACACAACAGAGCTTTCTGTGCCCCGGGGTGGGAGGGGGCCCAGGGAGAGCCAGGAGGGAGGTCAGAGCTCACTCTGAAATCCGAGGAAATGTCTTAATTTCCTTCCCCAAAATCCATCGTGATGCTCAGAGGCTGGGGAGCAGCTGGGACAGGTCCCGGTGGGGTTCCCACCTGAGCACATCCCGAGTGGGATATTGGGATAACCCCCTTGGGCACAGGGCAGGGATCCAGCTCTGCCTGGGTGAGGATTCCCCCTCATCCAGCAAAGGGCAGCCCCCACTCACGGCTGGGCTCGGGTGACCCTGGTTCAGTGACATCTCTAGAGCTCACCTGCTCTCAGGTTTTCTCTCCATCTTTGGCTTATCCCTGTTTCTCCTGCTGGTCCTGGCTGCAGAATCTTCTCAGATGCAGGTACAGAGAGTAAATTCCCTGATCCAGTGGGTGCAGCTCCTTTGGGAATACCTCAGCCTTTGGCCTCCAAAGTTTAGGGGACTGAAAGCAAAGCCAGCTCGAGGTGTCCGTGTTTCAGCCAACACCTTCGTGCTGGGGGAGGAAACCAGGAGTGTTTCAGGGCTCTGACCCTTCCAAGGGCTTTCCCTCTGGGAATGTACAGCAGGTAATGCCACAGGAGGGTTGTTTGCACTCACATCTAAGTGTGGTTATTTATACAGCCAAAACCAAATACAGATCTAGACCAGCGTGTACAAATTTGTTTTGTTTGGGGTTTTTTTCAATGGCCTTTTTTTGGCTGCTTCTCCCAGCTCGGGAGCAGTGGGAGCTGTGCTGGCACCTGGAAATAGCATTCCTCTAGGGATGCACCTTCCTGAAAACCATGGTGGGACACTTTAGAATTAATATTTTTGTTTAAAGATTAATTCAGTCTAATTCATAGTTCCGCTGACCTCAAGCACAGGTAAAGCCTTCCTAAGGAATGTAAGACATAGCTGTGGCTGGAAGCATCCGTTGTGTTATGTTTAACCAGAAAGTAATTTTTTTTACATAATTTGGAATAATATTTTTTGCTTTAGAGATAACTTGGAAAGAATAATTCCAGTAAAAGGATCTGTGGTTACCAGTTCATCCCAGCATAAGGCTCATTTCTTCAGTGATTACACTGATGGAGTCAAAGCTTATTTAGTCTCATAAAGCAAATGAGTGATTCACAGGCTCCATCTCTGCACAGCGACTCTATTTATATGATACCAGAATATTATATAAATACTGTGTTAATCATACATCTGCATTCCCTATGATGGCAAGGCAATTATTTCTCCCTAGCACAGTCCTGTTCAGCAACTTCCTAATGCTACAGAGATTAATTATTCCAGAAACAAATGTTAAAAGACACTTTAAATGGTCAACACCGTATTGCCTGTGCTGTCCCTGCCACCCCCACCCAGGGACAGGTGTGGCCTGAGCTGGCACTGCCCAGGGGTGACACCTCCAGTCCCGGGGCTGCAGCGGGGTCAGGCCGTGGGGATCACATCAAACAATCTTTATGTGGAGCAGGAAGGACTCAGGGGTGGGTTTATGGCATGGAAACACAGCCCTGGACACACAGAGCCCAAGGCTGGAGGCCGGGCAGGACAGAGGGCAGCCAGGGCCATACCTGGCTGTGTCTGCCCCGAGGGCACCAAGCTCCGGGACAGGGACAGGGACAGGGACAGGGACAGGGACAGGGATGGCCCCGGCACAGCCACTCCCCTCAGGATGCCCGGGCTTTGCTGGGAGCACCAGCACAAGGAACCACGAGCCTGTGTGCACTCAATTGTTCTCAGCAACTTCAGAGAGAAGGAAAAAAAAAGATCAAATCATTTAATTTGTATTTTTCTGTTCTAGGGCTGATGCACAAAATGTTCTCCAGGTTATTTGTGAGATATTTTTGTCACCATCGGGTGTGAGAGGCAGCAGGAAATGCGAGAGCGTCGTTCCTGTGGTGTCCCCACCCCGGGCACAGGCAGGAGCTGGTCCCTGGGCAGCGACAGCTCCTGTGGCTCTGCCTGGGGCTGAGGGGAGCCCAGGACATCCTTCCCCCCAGTTCTCCCCGTATCAGCCCTTCAGTTTCTGTTTTCTGGTCTCTGGGTTTTTGGGGGGGTTTGGGGGGTTTGTTTTGTTTTGTTTTAAGTAGGATTACAAAAAGGAAAATGAAACCACATATTTGTGCAGGCTCAGGCAGCAAAGTGGGGATTGGTGAGTGGGCTCCAGCATTGATTTTGTTAAAACACCAAAATGACTCTGAACCGAGCACTGAGTTTGCAACACAGAGTCAGGTTTCATTTTAAAATATCTTTTTCAATATCCAAGAATCACTGTTAGTCTAGGGCCAGTGGCAGATGTTATTTAAAAACACTTGGGTTTGTTTTGTGAAGACAAACTGTAAATGCTCGAGGTTTAAAAGCTGTTTTCTCTGAGACGATGCACAGAAATGCTAAAGACACGTTCTGGACCAGTATCCTGATTCCCATAAGTGCAATTTCATAATTACAAGCTAATCTGTAAGAGCAAAAGCAACAGAAACACAAAACAGATTCAGCTTTAGCAGCTGAAGGAGACCAGGGGGATGAAAAGAACACAGAATGCTTTAAATATTAAAAAGTGGAGCAAGGTCTCCAAGAGCTCGTGAGGAACTTTGGGGTGGTGCTGCCCCTCTGAGCCCCACGGAGGCTCCTCTCCCTCAGGGGTCCCAGGGGGGCAGGCGTTGTCTCTTTCCAGACCTTGCTGTGCCCAGCTCCCAGCCCAGGGCTGTGAGTACCTGGCAGGTCCGTGGGCAGCGCTGGGGCTGGGCAGCAGCTGGACACAGCTGCCCACATGGGAATTGAGGGGTGCTGAGGCTCGTCCTGGGGGCTCCAGGTCCCCTCAGATAGTGCCTCAAGCAAAGCCACCTGGCAGCTGTGGACAGCTTCCTCTGCTTAACCCTTATGGATGGACTTCAGAGTTCTTAACTTTTTTCAGCGATTTCTAGACGTGCCCACGGGAATATTTATGGAGAGTGGTTCACAACTTCCCCCAAAAAAGCAGCGAACCTCTGCTGGGAGAGCTTCCCCCAGAGCTGCCTCTTCCCTCGATGCCCAGGGCTGTGCAGTTGAGCCCCCTCTGTCCCAAAAGCAACTTGCTCCTGTTGATGGACATATACATGGGCAAAGAGTTAATTCTCCTCTGTTACGTGTCATCTGCACCCCCAAACTCTGATTTAATGCCCCATTTTCCATCCAGGCAAGGCTCTCATTGCAGTTTGTCAGGCAGGGGTCTGGTCTAGCAAAGCCCTGTACCCCGAGCCCCTGAGCACTGGAAGCCCTAGCAGCGACACCAGCGCTGTGCTGACGTCCCAGCTGCTGTCCCTGCCATCCCTGGGCCTGCCACCTGAGCACAGGGACCTGTCCCCAGCACATTTGCTCTCCTCACTGCCCAGCAATGCCATGTCCAGCCCACAGCACCCCCGGGCGAGCTCCTGCTCCCCTTGTGCCGCGGGCACTGCCACAGGTCCCGGTGCTGAGCTGCCTGCACGGCTCCATCACCCGACACACGGGCTCTTTTTTCCCTAAAGATGAGAAGAGCAGCTTCTTTAGAAGTTTCTTATTAAATGCATAATGTTGTTGAGCAAAACCATCTTGCTTTTAACTCATTGGGCCTTTCATCGCGTAGTTGTTCATGCTTGATCTACAAAGTGCTTTAACTTTTGCAGAATTCCGTGGGTGTCAAGGGTTGTTTTCTCAGGCTTTTGTCTTGGGGAGATTGGAATGGGAATTATTGCAAATGTCCCAGTGCCAGGCAGGTTCTTCAGGCGTTTGTGGCCTCAGACTTTGCTGTGTTACCTTCTCACGGTAAACGGGTCGGGGCAGTCCCCAAAACCTGGGGTACAGATGGGATCCCTCCTGTGCTGGACACGAGGCAGAGAGGAGGATTGAGAGTTTCAAGCCTGTGTTTTATTGTAAACTGAAATCTGGGACCTGGAAAATTGTGGATACCAAGCTGTTGGGTTCCTCCTACCACCCCAATGCCCCATCAGGGAGCACCCCTTCCTGAGGTGAGGGGGAACCTCATTCCCCTGCTGTCCCTGGGGCTGTCTGCATTCCAGAACAAATTGCACAGCAATTAAACCTGCCCTGGAGATGAGACGTTTCAGTTGCAGTTCTGTCTCTTCTTGTTCACCGTGCTGGGCTCTTGCCCATTGCCAGACCATCACTGGGATTCATCCCAACTCCATTTCTTGGAAAAGAGCTCTGCAGGAGTGGGAGCACCGGGCCAGGCTCAGGCTCCCCATTACGGGTGATTTACTGACAGCATCCTGCTTTGGCAAACAGGAATTTCTGTTATTGTAGATTCTTAAAGGAAAAACAGCTGACACCTAGATCAAATACCTAGGTCCTATCAAATATTAAGGTTGTTCAGGTACTAGTTTAAATTACTTAATCTTTATTTCTTTTTTTATTTTTCCCAGCGCTAATTAATATCTCCCTAAATAATATCTCCCTCCTTTGGAATTCATACAATTTCATATCTATTTTAGCCAGTCAAGAGCCTTTAAAAATATTCTCTACTGTGTTAAAGGAAAAAAAAAAGAAAAGAAAAACAGAAGAAAAACAATCTACCAAAGCAAGACTGTCATTAGATTATTTCTGCAGCCAGAGACCATCTTGCTCTTAAAATATATCCAAAGCCCCTCTCAGTGAATTGTGTACATTCTGTCCCCAAAGATCTCAGAGCAGCAGTGACCTCAGAGGGTCCCTGGAAGAGAAGCCCTTTATGTTTGAATGGGTATCCTGACATGTGATGAAGAGATTGCCATAGCAAATCTGCATTTTTTGCTGTAATCAGAGAAAATAAGTGAATAAACCACATTAGTCTGAGTCACAGACTGCTGCTCAAGGCTGTAGTAACCCTTGCTCCCAATGTGTGGTCAAAGCTTTTCTGATTTAAAAAAATAATAACAATAGATTGTTAAATTTAAATAAAACCATTTAAATCCAGTTGTGCTCCCTTTGCCTTGCAGGTTTAGAAATGTTCAATTACTGCACAAAAGAGCCCATCCCCAAAAAGCTGCTGCTGCAGCTCTCCAGCACACCCAGAGCAGCAGCCCCGACGGGCCCTTTGTGCTGAGCCCTCCTCGCCCGGGAGCAACAATCCCCGCGCTGGATGCAAACAGCTGGAGAGCACTTTGCGTTTGGCACTGTTGTCTGATTATACACACAGAAATCTGCTTATAGGCTTCTACCTCCACAGCACAGCCTTGGTTCGCAGCAATTCGCCCTCTCTGGGCTCAGCCCCTGCACAGCAGCTGAAATCCAGTTAACCCTCGGGACCCTGGGGCGCCTGGCGGGGAGAATCCTCATTGTTTTATCTAAAATATTGGAGTTTTGTTTCGTTCAAATGGTCCGGTCACCGGAAACGTTAAATTTTCAATGCACTCTGTATGATTCTGCCACCAGGCTGTGACTGTTGCTGTGTGACTCCAGGTTAGCAAAGTCCCAAGTCACTGAGAGGAGGAAAACGATTCCATTATTTTCTCAGTGGCAGAGGAACCTGAGACCTGCTTCCACAAGGAGAAGAAACAGGACCAGGCCTTAAATCAGTATATTTTTCAGTCTATAATTGGAAAAGTGAGGAGTTTTGATTACTAAAACAGGGTAAGAAAATACTTTTTTTTTTT
>VZTJ01004684.1:471902-482530 GCA_013397795.1 Orthonyx spaldingii | reverse complement strand
GGGGGAAGCACTATATTGACTCTTTTTTGCCTTACCTAAACTTCTCACTAAAGCATGTGAGTGATAAAATGTGCATGTGGCATAAATTCTGTTATAAATGCCAAAAAAAATTCTATGCAGTTTATAGAAACCACGACAGATCTTTAAAACAAATTATTTTGGGGTTTTTTCTTTATAATTTTGCAGTGCTGGCGGTTTAAGGAATCTGAAAATTGAATCCATCCATCTGGCACTGGGAAAACAAACAACGTATTTGTCCCTGTGTTCTCTCTTCACTCTGAAGCTTAAAGATGCTAAACACAACCAAGTAAATGTGACACGGGAGGGGAAGAGAGGGCTGAAATCACTTACCCCTCAGGCTATCAGCTTGAACAGGTTCTAAAGACAAGAGTTGACTCATTTACCAAAATTTCTCTTTGAAACTGAGAAATTTCAAAAATTATGGAACACGTGAAAAGTGCAATGTGTGTAAAACCCCAGGAACTGATCTTACAGTGCAAGGGTCGGGCTTGTCCTCTCGGATGCAGGGCTGTGTTCCTTGGCACGGAGCCATGGGGGACACACGGACCCACCCTGGTATCCTGCGCATTCATGGAGGCTTTTCCAAGCCAGGCTAAGCAGCAGCAGTGCTGCTCCCACGTAATTCTTTGGAACACAATAACCTGGAGCTGCTGCCTGAGGTGTCCATAGATGCTCTGCAGCGATGCTCTCACCCTCGGCATTCACCACCTCCTCTACCACGGCTCCTCAGCCATTTCAGGGGCTGATGGAGAGGTTTTCCCATCACTTGTTTCTCCTTTAGGATGTGGGAGGAATGGCAGGAGCAGTGATGGTGTCTCACCAGTGAGTCCAACTGGTCCCTGCACAAGATGTGCTTATCAGGAAAATGCAACAAGCCACAGATTCTCTTCTTCCATGTGCAGAATGAAATAGTTCCAGAAATTCAGTTCCCCCTGAAGTGACAGTTCCCAGATTTCCTCAGGGCTTTGTGCACTTGGCTGTCCCTGCTTCTACAGGTGATTTCTTTAATTTTCCTGTTCTGGGCTTTAACAGTTTAAGTCCCTGAGGAAAGCTTTGGCTGGGGAGAGCAGGTCCTGGGACCATGTGTCCCTGAGCCTGTGAGCTGGAAACCTCATGGACTGGGCTGAAGATGTGATATCCTCTGAGGGAAGGATAACCCTGACACTCTAGAGAAGGTATTCTGGTCTTCCACAGAAGGAATCACATAATTCAGACACTGATTACATTCTGAGGAAAGCAGGAGGAAACTGAGGTTGTCAATTTTCATACCTGGGCTCAGGCCAGTCGGGAATGGATTGTTGTGCACTTGCTAAATGCGAGAAACTGCAAAGAGTTAATCTTTATCAGAAAAGCATAAGCACACGTAAGCACACATAATGGCCACATTATTTCCATTAAACTCCCTCCTCCCATCTATAACCTTGGTCACATAATCAGGAATGAAAATCATTATCTATTTCGTTCACATCTGTTAGTAATTTTTTTGAAACCTCCTTTTAATCTGATTAGAACTTCTCCTCTAAACCAAACAAATTCTAAACTCAAGGCTAAAATATCAGGTTAGCTTAACAATCCACATAATATTTTCATTTTCTCTTCCTAATTGAATTTGTACATTGATCCAGGTTCCTGTTCTCCTGACCATTGTTATGAGCTGTTTACCAAATGCCAAGGGTGTGTGATGCACTGGGAAGACACTGACAGCACATTGCTTTTGCAGGTAACGTCCCTGTCCCTGCCCAGGCAGTCACCCTGTGTCTGCTCCGGCTCTTCCTCCCCGCTCAGCTCCAATGAGGATTTTTCTCTATAACTTACTGGAAACATTCCCTGAAATGGGAACTCCTGAGGACTGGCCTGGATGAGTGCTCTGAATGGGTGCCCCATCCCTGGAAGTGCCCAAGGCCAGGATGGACAAGGCTTGGAGCAGCCTGGGACAATGGGAGGTGTCCCTGCCCATGGCAGGGGTGGCACTGGATGGGTTTTAAGGTCTCTCTCAACCCAAACTATCCTGGGATTCTCTGATTCTAATTTTGAGGGAACATCCTGCCTGGCAGTGGCAGTACAGGTAGAAAGATAAGGCAATTTAAGGCACTTTCTTCATCTCCTCCTGAGTGTCCCCATTATTCTGCATGGCCCCAGGCTCACCAGAGCAGCGGGACACTGGCTAGAAGGAGCAGGCACAGGGAACATGCATCCCCTCTGCAGAGCTGTGGTTTCCTGTTTTCTCTGTCAGTTATTTGGGGAGGTCTCTCAATAAAAACAGCCACCAGTCCCTCTGGGGAGAGGCTTGGGTGAGCCCAGCACCCCGGGAGGGCCAGGCCAGAGCGTTCCCACCACGGGGCCAGGGCTACCCGTGCCAAGGGCTGCGAGGACGGACAAAAATAATCTGTGGAGTTTCACTTTCATTCTGCTGAGGAGAACAGATGCTCTCAGGCAGTTTCACTTTGTAGAAATCCCTTAATAAAGCAGCTCAAAACTCCCGTGTGAGCTGATGTAGCCCTTCAGGAGGGGCTGTCCCAGATGAGGCAGAAAACCCTCGAGCCCCTTCAGCTCCCAGTCCGGGAGCTGCGGTAGAATTTGCTCTCATCTGGCCTCCAGTTTTCTTGCCTCTATCTCAGCCCGTCAGGGGCTACAGGCATAGCAGAGTTTTGGCAAGAAGACCACGCTGTAAAGCTTTTATTTGCCTTTTGCAGTTGTTTCAGGTCCTGTTCCTTGTTAAGCAGTAATGAAAGAAGTCAAACACTGACCTTTCATGTAAGCACAAAAGAGCCTTTTGGGGCACTATAACAACCTCTGAGGACTCCTGTAGTTCTTCATAAGTCTGTATAAAAGTTATTGTTTGTAATCTGCTTTTTCCTTTCTCTGATGATGACTGAGTTATTCTAAAACTAGTATTTATCGTTTTATTAGTAAATATTTCTCAGTCCCATCCATTCATTGGGAGCATCCTCTTACACTGCTCATTCAAGGTGCAGGTGTCGCTGCCCATGGCAGGAGGTTGGAACAAAATCATCTTTGCTGACCCTCCAGGCACAAACCAGTCTGGGATTCTCTAATACTCCAAATATTTCCTTCAGCTTTCCCAAAAAGAAACGTACACTGTGCAAGAACACTTGGAATGCCCTGGGGAGCCTGTACCCATGGATCAGGGCTGTGCCCGTGGATCAGGGCTGTGCCCGTGGCTCAGGAGGCTGTGCCCGTGGATCGGGGCTGTGCCCATGGATCAGGGCTGTGCCCGTGGCTCAGGAGGCTGTGCCCGTGGATCAGGGCTGTGCCCGTGGCTCAGGAGGCTCTGCCCGTGGATCGGGGCTGTGCCCGTGGATCAGGGCTCTGCCCGTGGATCAGGAGGCTGTGCCCATGGATCAGGGCTGTGCCCGGGGATGCAGGTCCATGGCAGGGATGCTAACACACCACAAACCCCCATGTGATACCAGACCATCTCTTGCAGACAAATGATGCAGCAAGGCTCAATATTTGACTGCTCAAAGCACCCAGGGAGGTTCAACTCCTGAGAGACATGAGAAACTTGTGTATTAATTCCCAGCGAGTGCTGAGCCTCGAGTTCTCTTCATCTCTGCTAAATCCTATAAATCATCACACCTGCAGGACTGCTGCCATCACGCAGCCCCTTCGGCTGTGACAGCAGGGGTGTGGTTGGCTCCTACCTGCAAATTAACAAGGAGTTCCACACCATACCTGAAAAACCAGAGAAGACTTGTTTCACAGGAGAAACATTTTTTTTAGAAAGTTTTGCATTGATACAGGAGAGTCCAAACCTGCAGCTTCATTAGTGCCTCTAAGCCGATTAACCTCGCTCATGTTCTCTTGGGGACAAGTTTGCAAATTGAGGAGTTTAAATCCTGCAAGTGAGTCTGTGCTCAGACAAAAGCCCCGATTCCTCCTCAGTGCTGCAGCTGAGGGTTTCTGTCTGTCTGCAGGGTGAGTCAGGCTCCTGTTCCTCTCAGCAGGAATCTGGTGATTTCCTTGTCCTGACACCCACAGCAGAACTGGGTCCGTCATCTGTCTCTGCTGGGATTTCAATAAAAGGTCAGGTTCGTTCTTTGCTTTCTTGCCCCTTCAAGGCAGCTTTCATGTCAGACAAATTGAGCTGTCCAGGGAAAGCGAGAGGATCCTTTAAAGGGTCAAAAAGTGGTTAAAATATGGAAGCAAAGGTAGGAAGAAATAGATCATTTCACAGCTAAGTGGAGTCCCACAGAGATCTCTGCCATTCCAAAAACTCATAAATGACTTGGAAAAGGAGAGGAGGTGGCAGGAGGTGTCAGGAAGTGACAAAGTTGGCTGCTGAAAATAAATTATTCAAAGCAATAAACCCCAAATCTAACTGTAAAGAGCTGCAGAAGTACCTGACCAGTGTCTGACCTGAGAGTGAGCAGGTGATGAAATGCCGGGCTGAATTTACTGCCAGAAAATGATAATGCACACAAGGAAAAGCAACATGCACAAAGAAAAACATATGAATGTGTGCCATGAGAAGCTGTAAATTAGGTATTACCACTGGAGATATGGAGTTCTACTGAAACAAACTCCTTGCTGGCTGTCAGAAAAAAATCAACTGGAATGTTCAGAATGATGAGGGAAGGGAGAGAGAAGAGCTTTGTGTGACCACGTCTTGTGTATTGTGTGCACTTCTGGTCGCCCCTCTCAGGAAGTGCATCCTAGAATTAACAGGTATAGAAAAGATCAAGAAATATGATTAAGACAAAACAAGAGCTTTGGAGAGCATACACCCCTGCTTGATTCCTGGGTGCTGGAGACAGGGATGAGGCTCCTGTGGTTGTGCATCTGCCTCTGGGGAGCTTGGTGACACTGGTGTGACATCGGACACAGCCGTGCCTCTGTCCCCACATCCCGAGTGAAACTGAACGCAGCCCCAGCCAGCGCCAGCCTGGGCACAGGCTGCAGGGAAAGCAGGAGCTGCAGGAGGCTGCTTCCAGCCTTGTTCTGAACAAAAAGGGAGAGGCCCTGCTCTTTGAAATATTTCAAGTGAGGCTGTTTGTGACAGAGCTGCTGCTTATTTACACGAAGTGTTTCAGAACCACTCACAGGTCTGGGTTTCAATGCTCCTGGCAATGCAGAAACTCCCAGGTGGCAGAATAACCACCTGTTCTGGAGAGCTTTGTGTTACCAGAATGTTTAGGCTGTCTCTAAACTCACCTTAAATAAGATGAGACAGTATGATTTTCTTTTTATTTGTTTTTCCTTTTCTGCACTGATTTCTGTGATGTCAGTTTGATGCCAAGCACAATCCCACAGAGGAAATACCTTGGTAAGTCTTCTGGTTTTTTATTAGATCTCCCAACTAAATCACAGGAGAAACCTGTTTAAAACTGCAGTCCTTTCAAAGTTATATCCCTGTAAGTACTGGAACAACAAAACACAGGGAGTAAATAGGATGGAGCCCAGAGGATAAAGACAATTAAGCACTTTTTCCATAAGAATTTAAAAGATCAATACCTTGCATCAAATTAATTTCTACTGTATTCCCTTCTTGTCTCCAGAAAAAAACATTTTAATTTTTGTGCCCCATCTCCTTACCTAATTCCCTTTGAATTCCCCCAATTTGGATATGTGAAACCTTTTAGGAAAAGGTTAAAAAATCCTTTCTTCATATGGAGCTCATACTCCAAGTACAAGTATTCTGCCCCTTGGCTCCTGGGTTTGGTTCAGGCTCTAAATTAGGAGCCATCCAGGATACTAAACATGGCAGAGTTTGGAATTATGGCTTCAATTTGAAGAGGTACCATATCTCTTGCTGTAAAGGCAGATGTTTTAAAAGGTATGTGGCATTTCATAAAATACGCTTTTAGTGGTAACGTTTTTGTTTTGTTCCTACTTTTACTTATATATTTCACTCTTGCCTGAGCTGAAAACTCTCCCAGTGTCACAGCTGAATTTGTTTCATTAGTGAACCCAGCTGCACATAACTCTGCTTTATTGCTGACAAGCCCTGGATTTATAGAACATGATTTGAAATCACCAACATGGGGAAGTAGGACTTCCTTTAAAACAAAATAGGTGTCAGCCTCCTGCGTGGCGCACTCCTGCAATGGATCTGCTGTGTTGGAATCACGTGGGAATGCAATTCCAGATTCCCTGGGAATACATAGCAGTGCCCACTCTGGTTCCCAGCACGTTGGTGCTGCTGGGAGTGTGTGTTAATTTGCCCCTTTGCAGCAGCATCTCTCCCCCAACATTCCAAAACAAACAAAGGAACTCCAAGCACTGTTCTTCTTCATTTCCACTTGCCTGGCTCCTTACACTTGGCAATCCATGAAGCTGTCCCAGAAACTGGTGAGCCAGGTCCAGCCTTCATGGATTTACCTGTCCAGGTAACTTCTACCTGTCCCAAAGGACAAGAACCCCAGAAGCTCCCACATTGCCATTGGGTCTCTGTAACACAGGGAGCCGCTACAACCCTCCTGGCCACAGAGAAGCTGCTTTGGCAGCTCCACAGAGCCCAGACTCCATTAAAATCTGTGTGCCACTGGCTACTGGATTTCAGCAGGCATTGTGCTGCAGGAAAAAATACGGTTGCAGTCAAAGATGGTTCTTTTCTTGCAGGCATCCTGTAATTAGCTCAAGTTTTCTTTTTTTCATAGAGAGGTCTTGATGCATAAACCAAAAGTTTCCTTTTCCTTGCATGTTGTTGCCAGATGTTTCTGCAAAGCTTCAAAACAACAAAGTTGTTTGTGTGTACTTGCACATGACTTCACCCCATGCCTGTCACAAAGTGCTCATCTTCCTCCTCATCAATTAACCCAATTAATTCCTCTCCCCTTCCCCCCTCTGTTTCTGACCACTGCATTTCACGGTCTGTCTGTCCCAGCACCGTGCAGTTTCAGCCCTTTGTCACAGATCCCACAGGGATGGGATGAGCTTCAAGGTCCCTTCCAAACCGGGCCATTCCATGATTCTTTCAAGGGGAGGAACAAAGGGATTCAAGACAAAGCAGATCAATGCATGCAAAGAGGAAGGAGCTAGGAAGGAGAATGACACAGTGGAGGAACTACAGAGTGGTTCATGTAGAAACGAAGGACCTGGTGGGAAATCAAAGCACAAAACAGACCTCAACAGACAAGGGCTACCATGGGAAATACAGGAAAAAACATGGCAAAAAGTAGAAAAATTACCAAGAGCTATTAATGTGAGGAGGAGGTAGGAGAGCATGGCACAGCCCCTCTGGGCCTCAGTCTGTGACTGACCACAGCTAATGGCAAAAACACACTTGCAGTGAGCTCAGATGCAGGAGTCCCCCCTGACAACACGTGAGGGATGCTGTGATGTCCTGCTGGTAAAGCAGCAGCTCCTGAGCTGTGGGAGCCAAAGCTGGGGAACATCCTTATCCCGTTCTGGCTTCCCTGCAGAGCTATTGACAGGTTGCAGGCACTGGCTGAGGGACTTTGATGTATATTCAAGAATTAAGTAGAATTACTCTCAAGCTGATAGGAAACAAAACTGAGCTCCTTACAAGGCAACCAAGATCTTAAAAGATTTGGCCTTGGGAAGAGCATTAGACACTGGGCATGTCACTGCCCTTCTGTGAGAGGCAGCAGATTGCAGAGAGAGGAGCAGTTCCTCCTATAAACTCTGCTTTACATGAGCTATCTGTGGCACAGCTATGGAATTGGCATTTCACAGGAAAAGGCAACACAACCCTTTCTTTTGGAAGTGCTTCCAAGTAGGTTTAGGAACTTTAGGAGTTGTTGTGTGTGGAATCCACACAGTCTTTATTCCATAAGTGCGAACTCGAATCTTTCCCCGTGTGACTCCATACTGAGATGCTTCCTGTGCCCCATGTCCCTGCCCAGTCAGATGTGACATGATCTGCTCATCTCCAGGTGCCCCCATTGTCTATGCTGACCCCAGGCAGATTTATGTCAGCACCTGGCAGCCACAGGAGTTCCCTTCAGTGCTTCAGATGTTCTTTTTGACCTTTGGAACACTGCACACGAAGCTCGAAGTGGCTCCTACTCTCATGAATTGCCCGATCTCCTCTATGAGAGCCATAATTATGTTTTAATGATTTAATAATATTCTCCACTTCTGTATTTTAAAGTCTATATTTAGTGTTTGTTAAGGTCAAGGCTCATTATCTCTGCAGTATTATTACATTGTGGCATAGGAGTGTGCAGCCATTTATAGATCTTTGAAATCTGTAGTATGACGATTGGCACCACTCTCCCTGTGGCTCCCCAGAATTCCTGAGGTGCTGGGCTCCCACTAGACCTGCCCTTACATGAAAAAATTCACAAGTTTTTTAAAGCCTAACTTATTTCATGCATTTTTATAAACTAGCAGAGATGAGTTGTATTTAACTCTGACCATTATCACATAACACATTTTAAGTTGTTCTGTATGGGGTACACGTTAACGTTGGAAAACAGCCAGAACACGCAGCTTATCAACTTTTACATTACATTTATTTTTACAGTGCAGGAGTGTCCTGGGGAACACTTCTGTCTGAAGGAGAACGGGGGGAGGTTTGTTGGGTTGTTCAGCCCCAGAGGACAACTGCATGAGGCCACAAAGGTTTGTGCAGCAGCAGGGGAGCCCCGGCAGAGGAGCATCCCTCGGTCCCTGCGCCACGGGACGCTCCGGGCTCCTCCTGCCTGAGGAGCACCTGCAGAGATGACAATCAGGAACGTTCTTTTCCCAATTTTATAGCGAGAAGCAGAAGACACCTGGCATTTTTTATCTGCTCCATTCAGTGCAAAACCTTCAGAAGGGAGCAGATCTCGGGGACAGGATCCGTGCGGGTGCAGCACCGTGCGGACCCGGAGCGGCTCCAGCGCCGGGCTGAGCGCGGCCGGAGCTGCGGGAACAGAGCGGGAGTGTCACCGAAAGGGCTCGCACTGAGTGCTGCTGCACCTGGAATCGAGCACGAAGAGCCCTCGGGAGAGGGGGACCGGAACCGCTGTGCCCGGCCCGAGCCCCGCACACAGCGCGCTCCGCATCCCGCTGGGAGAGCCCGAGAGGAGCTGCGCCCGCCGCTGCCACCGCGGCACGGAGCCCGGCTGGGGCTGGGGAACACAGACAGACAATCCCAGCGTGGTTTGCGTTGGAAGGGACCTGAAAAGTCTCCTCATTACCACCCCCTGCCATGGTAGCGACACCTTCCACGGTCCCAGGCGCTCCATGCCGCGTCCGGCTTGGCCTTGGACCCTGCCAGGGATCCAGGGGCAGCCACAGCTTCTCTGGGCACCCTGTGCCAGGGCCTGCCCACCCTCACAGAGTACAATAAAATTCTGTATAATAATCTAAATTTTGGTTCTTTTGGATCAAAGATGACATTAAGATATAGAATTATTCATTGGAGAGTGTCCTACCTATTACCGCACAAAAGCAGCTGTAATTAAGCGTCTGAACGAGTATTTATATACAGATGTTCTCATCTAAATGTCTTAGAAATAAACAGCTTTGTTATTCCAGTTTCACCAAACTACAGGAGGAGCTACAGCTCTCCTCCACGGGCTGATGTTCTTCCACATGTACCCTAAGATTTGAGTTCCCCAAATTGCAGGAGTAGGAGGGGTCCCCAAATGCAAGACAGTTTCTGAAGCAGAACATTCACAGAGCAATAGAGTAAATTTTCCAGGTGTAGTCCCAGGAACACTTTAGGATTTCATGCTTTGAGAGACATCATTGCCTTTATTGAACAGTCAGGATCGCTGCAACACCCCTGCACTGGTGACAGAGGTTTCATAGTGGCTGTGAACACTTCTGCTATTCCGGTTCCCTCACATGGGAAGTAGCATTTCCTGAGAGCTGTAAATCCATTGCATCATTCAAAACGCACCAGAAGACAGTTTTGAGGGCTGCTTTAAACACATCTTTCAAAAATGGGGAAGAGCTACAACTTTTAGAACCATTTTTCATAACTTGCGGGGGAAAAAATAATGTTAAGCAAACATTGTGTGCATGTTTTGCATTTTAAAAGTAAAACAACAGCTTCCAAAAGTCAATGTGGACTGGAAAAAAACCTACGATTTTTTTTTAAAATGAGGGCATATAATTGTGCTGTAAAATCTGATCATCTCATCCAACCCCCTGCCAAGGCAGGGTCACCTGGAGCAGGGGGCACAGGAACCTTTCCAGGTGGGTTTGGGATGTCTCCAGAGAGGGAAACTCAATGCCCTCTCCGGGCAGCTGTTCCAGAGCTCTGCCACCCTCCATGGCAGGCAGCTCTTCCTCATGCTGAGGTGAAACTCGTTGTTTTTGAGTTTATTGCTCCTTGGCCTGTCACTGCCACCACTGAACATCCTCTGACATCCCTCGGAGATATTTGTATGGATTGATGGGATCCCCTCTGTCCTACCCGAACTAACCCAGCCCAGCTCCCGCAGGCTCTACTCCATTAGAAAGATGCTCCAGACCCCTCAGCATCTTCATGGCCTCCACTGGACCCTCTCCAGTAGCTCCTTGTCTCGCTTGTAGAGCGGAGCCCAGAGCTGGCCACGGGCTCCAGCCGTGCCTCCCCAAGGCCGAGCGGGAGCATCGCCCCCTGCCCTGCCCGCTCTGCCCCTGCCCGCTCTGCTCTGCCCTGCCCTGCCCGCTCTGCTCTGCCCTGCCCGCTCTGCTCTGCCCTG
>VZTJ01004684.1:408495-470949 GCA_013397795.1 Orthonyx spaldingii | reverse complement strand
AGGAGCGGGGGGCGCGGGCGGGGAGCGCAGCCGAGCCCCGCGCGGGACTGGTTCTGCAGAAGTGGGTGTGCCAGGAGACGGCTCAACAGGTCCCGACACATTTCTCTGAAAACTGTACTTTGCAAAGGCGATTTTATTGCAATCCGGCGGTTTTAAGTATTTGCAGCGTTTTGCGCCCTTGGGCAGACTCTCGCAGCTGATTTTTGACAAGTTTCCTACGCTGGATGATTCGCTGTTTTGTTTTTTTTTTTGGCGTTGGGAGAATTGTCAAATGAAGTAACCACCTTTTCCCTCCCCTTGATGTTAAAAAGGAAAAAGGCAGCGCTGGAGGTAGATGGTTGTATTTTTTCCGGTCGCTGTTGGGTGTCCACCTTAAGCGGCGCAGCAGTTCGGGGGTGTCCCGCTCCCGTCCGGGGCCGTGCTCCGGGCTGGCCGGGCTGCGGCTCCCCGGGCAGGACCCCCGGGACCCCCGCCCGAGGGGTGCCGAAGGCTCCTGGCGCGGAGCCGCTCCCGCCCGGGACGGGCTTCCCGGGCCGGAGCTCGCCTTAAGGACCACCTTAAGGTTTTCCCACGTGGGGCCTTTTTGTCGCTCGCAGCCTTCACTTTGCACCCAGAAATAGCGGCAGGTTCGGGGTGGCGGAGCGGGGCTGGCACCGGGCGGGGAGCCCTGCCCCTGTGCCCGCCGGGGAAGGGAAGGGAAGGGACGGGCTGGCAGCGGGGCATTGCCCCGGACTGCGGCACTGCGGGCTGGGCGCTGCCGGGGGACGCCGGACTCCAACTGTGTCGGAAGTTTGCCGAAGAATTTACAGCGTTTCTCCAAATATTTACGCTCTGCGCTGAAAAAAACATGTAGCAAATACAAACATCTGAAACTTACGAGGTTTGTTTTCAGTGTTGGGTGTGTTTGGAGAGTAGCTGTGAGCGGGTAGTATTGGAAGCTAACAAAAATCCTGCTTTATTTTTAGATAGCTTTTATTTATAAATTTGAGAGGTATTTAAAAAATTGTGCGGGGTTTATTACAAGATGGATGGGTTGCATTTTAAGACTGAACCCGTGGAGAGGTGACAAACGCTCCATTTCGTGCTGGGGAAGTCGAGTGGCTCCTGGGGAATGGCAAACCATGGACGTGCCGCCTCTGGGAGCTCCGGATCTGTTCTGGAAGGGGAGTGCTGACTGGGAAAGGTGGCAAATGCCCTTTTTCCCTGCTCAAGGTGTAGTTAAATACCAGGGAAATTTACCTCGCAAAATTTGTAAACCGGGTCCTTTAACAATTCTTACAATTCGTTAGTGCAGGGATGGGTGACAGAGCTGGAGAGTCACGTGCCGTAGCCGGATTCTAAGTTGTGTGCAGGCAGACTTACCCCTTCATCAAGGTTTAGCAAAGCTTTAAAATGCATAGTTCCTCCTCACTAGACAGAAAACAAAAACTAAAAACCCCTAAAAGCAAACGCAGGGTGTTTGAGAAACGTGGCACGTGTCAGCCCAGAGCGCGGTGTGCTGTGCCTTCACTCGCAGAGCAGCTGAGCCAGGTTTGCTAGGCGAAGGGTTTAGACTTTTTATTTTAAAGCTGTTATTCATGTGTCCTTGCCGTGCTGACTTTGACTGCTTCTGATCTTTTTGTAGTTAATGGTAAAGTAATGGATTCCAAAGAACTGCTTAACCCATTGGATCAAGAGGAAACCAGGAAAAATGCACTCATCAGTACCAAAGGAGGGATCGTGATGGACTTCCAGCCACCCTTCAGGGGTGGAGCTACTGTCCAAGCCCCTGTGTCTACATCTCCTCTCCCTGCATCTTCTCAGTCAGATTCCAGTCAGCAACCTGCTTTGGCTGACTTTCCAAAAGGATTAGGAAACAATGTGCCTCAGCCAGACCTTTCCAAGGCAGTGTCGCTCTCAATGGGACTGTACATGGGTGAAACAGATGCAAAAGTGATGGGAAACGACCTTGGATTTTCGCACCAGGGCCAAGTTAGCATCTCTTCTGGAGAAACGGACTTCAGGCTCCTGGAGGAAAGTATTGCGAGCTTGAACAAGTCCTCAAGCCTGGCCGAGGACGCGAAGGGAACCGCGTCTTCGGAGGCGCCGCTCGAGCCAGATTTCCCAGGCATGGCCGGGCGCAGTGTCCGTTCAGAGTCAGGAGCTGCAGTCCAGAGCCAGGTGGGCTCGAATGGTGGCACCTTGAAGTTGTTCTCTGAAGACCAAAGCACCCTGGATATCCTCCAGGATTTAGAATTGCCGCCAGTGTCGCCAGGGAAGGAGCCCAGCGGGAGCCCTTGGCGGCTGGACCCGTTGCTTGATGACGGTGGCTTGCTGTCCCCCATATCTGCAGACGACGCCTTTCTCCTGGAAGGAAGTCTCGGTGAAGACTGCAAGCCTCCTCTTTTATCTGACACTAAACCTAAAATTAATAACCGTGGTGACCTTTTACCCAGTTCCAAAATGCCAATGCCTCAAGTGAAAACAGAAAAGGAAGACTTCATTGAACTCTGTACTCCCGGCATCAAGCAGGAAAACATGGGCCCACTTTACTGCCAGGCCAACTTCTCTGCATCGAACCTGCTGGGTACGAAAGTCTCGGCCATTTCCATCCATGGTGTCAGCACCTCTGGGGGACAGATGTACCACTATGATTTAAATACTGCATCGCTCTCTCAGCAGCAGGATCAGAAACCAATTTTTAATATCATTCCATCTCTTCCTGCCGGGTCAGAAAATTGGAATAGGTGCCAGGGATCGGGGGACGAAGCATTGGCTCCACTGGGAACGCTCAACCTCTCTGGCAGACCTGCTTTCTCTAATGGCTATTCAAGGTAATTAGTTTTTGTTGCTCTTATTGAAACGCTACAAGTGTGTTTAGCACAACTCCATGCATGCTGGTTTGTTTGGGGTTTTTTTCCTTTTCCATTTGGTATGTGTGGCTGATCAGACATCACTGGGGAATATTTATCCCACAGTAAAACAGCAGCTTTGGCCAACTACTCCATTATTGGTATTAAAGGGAAGAAGAGTGAAGGGCAGCTGGCATGCTTTAAAAAGTAAATAAATAAAAATAAAACTTCCAAAATACAGCCTAGAGGGAAAATCAAGTACCTGGTAGTAGGATCCATACACAGGCAGTATGGAAGGAAGTATTTAAGTGTATACAAAAGCTCCTTCGTTCCCAGGGGTTGAAGGATCAATCATTGTGGGCTTTTTTTCCTTCCTAGCATTACTTAAATGTTATGCACAAAAATAACTTCGTTGCTGGGTAAATTTCTAGAATTGCATTTAAGCTGAACTTGAGTTTTCACTGTGCTCGGTATTGCATTTACCTTACATGGACAAGAAGATTCCGAGTGGGAAATACTCAGCAGCTTGTTCAATAACTGCGTTTAAAGAGATAAGAATATTTGCAGAGAGATGTAAACATACCTGGAATTTAACTCCTGAGCAGACTGGCAGGAAGGCTGCCGGGAGGGGGTTAGGGGAGCTGGTTGGTACCTGTGGCCAGTGCCGTGCTGGTTGTGTTTGCTGTGAGCAGTCCGGGGGTGCAGCTGTTCCAGGGAACGCTCCTGGGGCAGCCGTGCTGGGTGTGCAGCAGGAATGGTCCTGAGTCCAGGGAACAGCCACTTGTGTGTTTAACAACTCCTTGGGCGAGCAGCGTGCGGCTTCCACGGAGGAGGGGGATTTTGTGGAGGCTGTTAGAAAATGGCTCTGCAAGTCCCTGTACAGAAACTTGGTATTCGTAGGTTTTTAATGAAGGATCTGGTTTAACATTCTGGATTTTATTGCCCTGCTGACAATTGATCCCCAGGGTGTTCCCTGTCAGTCCCGGGGCTCTCCCTGCACAATGTTTGCTCCATTTTCCCATGGCTGGAATGAAGTGTGTGAGGATTTCTTCTTTGTTTCAGGAAGACAGCTTTTAGCTTGCTTTCGTTGTCAATTTCTTTCACAGATCATGATTTCTGTTGTGAATATGTATTTCTTTTTCTCTGAAGTGTTTAAAGCAATTCGTAATGTAAGAGATCCACAAAAGAAAATCCAAATCTGTGGATAGATTCCACCTTGATTCATGAATATTGAGCATGTCTTACTGTTTATTTTGACAGAGTGGAAATGCTTCGTGCTAACCTTTTGCGTAATTAGTCCAATTCCGTGTTGTGTTTAGTTTTTTTCATGGGGATCTTTTGGGGAGTTTATTTCCTCTGTTCTTACTGTATCCTTAATGATAATCATAAACTCTGTGTCAAAGCAAGAAGTGTTTCTGCGTTGGGGAGGAGGATTTCAGGGATGATTTAAATAAGCAGATTCCCCAGAGATAATGGAAATGTCACTTTTGAGGATGGTTCTGAGGAGGTGCTGTGCTGCCTTGGTTGTGTTTTGCAGAGCTGTGTGGGCAGAGCCCCACACACTCCTGGGGTGGTTACCACGGAGTCTGCCTGGCTCTGGGAGTCCCAGACACCGACCTTGTGTCCTGTGTGTGATCCTGGGGGGTGGAGAACTCGTCTGGGGGGTGAAGGTGGGCAGAGCTGCTCCTGGAGGGAACGGGCGGGCAGGGGGAGGTGTTTGGTGCTCTCTGGAGCCGTTTGGGGCCGGTGCTGGGGCAGCGATGGCAGGAGCCAGAGCAGGGCTGGCGGTGCCCGGGACAGCCCCGGGAACGTGCGGAGCATCCCGGCAGCAGCTGCCCCTCCACTGCCCAGGGTTAGCCACACTGGGGCTCGAGCCTTGACGTTCTTGCTTCCTGCAAGGTCATCTTATATTTTATTGCTTCCTTTTTGCCGTAAGATAATGGATTTTTTTTTTCTTTATGGAATGTGTAAAGAATTTTGAGGTGGCTCGTAGTTAAGCTTTGCATAAAAATGGATTACTCACAGCTTTGTGGAAGCTGTTCTTACTTCCCAGGGATTTTTATACACTTAAACTACAAAGTCCAGTTCTAAAAACAGCATTGTTTGGGTTTGCTTTATTATTTTTATACCATAACATTCAGGCAATTCCATCTTCCTTTTACAGGGTTTGAGATATTAATGAGCCCTGGGTTTGAAGCAGGAGTTTTCTTTATTTGTGAACCTTGCCAGAAATATTTGGTCTAAACTGGGTTAGTTTAAGGTGATGTATTGTGGATTTGTTTGTTTTTCTTGCAGAAGACTTAACAAAATTGGCATTTGTTTTAGAAACAAAGGAAGGACTCTCTTGCCAGGTTCCCGTGGTCCGGGGTTTTTTTAGGTACTAAACGTGAGAGGTGGAGGCTGGGATTCTGAGAAGCTTCAGGTTCCAGGAGGAAATACTTTTTGGTGTTTGTAGAATTATTTGTCTCCTAATAACATATTAGTTGCACACTGAACATATGGGAAGAAAAGCTACAGTTCAGTCCTGGTGTTCAGGTTGTGTTTAATCTGCCTGTTTAATGGGAAGCCTGGAATGTCCTTTTATATCCACTCAGGCTGGAGTTGATGTCATGCCAATTTTGAGTGGTTTTGCTCCTCCAGGTAGCCCAGCGTGGTGGCTTTAATGAGACAAATGATAATCAGGCCCAAGAAAACCAATCAATTGCAGTGAACTGCGGGAGGGATTCAGAAGTAAACAGGCAGAATGCAAACTTCAGGAATTTGATTAATGGACATAAATTGGCAATAATCAATAAACTGTTATCAGTGGAAGAGTCAGTCAGTGCTTGTGCTGAGCTGCAAGTCTTTCTGCTGGAACACTGAGCTGCAGCTCCTCAAACTCCAGATCCTGAGAGTGGGGAGGCTCTGGCCAGCGGGACAGCTTTGTCTGGCATCACTCCGGGGTCTCCCATCTGAGAGAGAGGAGTGAATGAAGGAGGTGGATAGAATAAAAGGGAGGGAAAAGTAGGCTAACAGACAGTTTACCTCAGATTGTCTTTAACGGCAGTGAGACAGCAGCTGGAAGAGGAGTAACTCACGCTGCAGTGCTTCACTGAGGAGCTGGAGGGGTTGCTGGCATCCATCTCTGAGGGGATGTTACTGTGATTTATTACACAAACCCAGGGAAAACTGTTCCATTTCAAGGAAATGGCTTTAGCAACACACACTCGTGGGGCTCCTGCGTGGTATATACATTAAGTCCTTCTCTCAATTCTTGTTGCTCTGATTTCCTGGAGATGTGGCTTGTTGTGGGGAGAGTGAAGGATGCCGAGAGCCAGCCCAGCAATGCAGGGTTTGCTCCTACAGCCAGAATTCACAGAAACAGGGCCCCACTGGCAGTGTTATGGCTTCTCTTATTACAGTTGAAATCATTCCTAGTACTTAAGCTTGTGGGGGATAAGGATCATTAAGGAAGTTTAAGAAAGGGCAAGAGCTCAGAGAAGCCATTAAAGAGGAGGAGAGTCTGGAAGGAGGAAAAGTTTTGCTGTTCAGTTGTGGTCCAAAGAACGTGGTCCAAAAGTTACCCTTCTGCCCTTCTCCCTTTAACTCTTTAACTGGGCTTCTTCTTGGACTCAGGTGCATTATGAGAAGGAAGGGGGGAAAAAAAGGATTGTTTGCCAGCAGTGGTAAAGGTCAGTTGTCCGTTTGTCTTCCCGTTTTGTTTCCCTCGGCTGCTGGCCAAGGCCAGTGGCTTGGCAGGGCTGGATGCAGTGCTTGAAGTGCTGCCTGACTCAGCAGTATATAATGTATGGGACATCCGGAACTGGGGCTTTTTTAATAATTCTATTTTGATATAAAACCCAGACATGTTACTTGGAGTGCTCAGGGTTCCAGTAGTCTGTGTTGTGATTTGTCAGCTTAATGTAATACTGTACTTGGGGGCTTGAGTCTGGAAGTACATGGCAAAAAATCCAGTTGTTTTGGCAGAAAGGAATGAATCAGGAATGTCTTGCAGAATGTGCTCTAAGGTACTGTGGAAAGGTAACTAGATAAATGACAGGTCATGTAAGATGTAATCCACTTTTCCCGGTTTGGGCTGATCCTTCCATTGAGCTCATAGCCAAGTAGGTTGTTGCAAGTCCAACTCAAATTGTCAGCTTCTGCAAATTCGTTTCTCCCTACAATGCTCTCTATTTTACACCTAATTCTGGCTTATAAAACAAGCTTATTTTTGTTGTCCATTCCATGTTTTTTATTTATCTCCATGGTTAAACCCCTTGTATTCTCCTGCTGCCAGTGAAGGCAAAGCTGTAGTTGAACAAGTCCTACTCACAAATCTTCTCAGAAGTGTGAAATACAGGTATTATACAACTCCTACATTGTATATTTACCATGCTAAAGCTTGCTTTTACAGGGAGAGCAATTTCTCTTGGGGGAAGTAAATTTCCCTTCTTGCTTTGATTATTGCTGCTCATTCTGGAAATGAACAAGTGGTGCATATTCTGTGTGTATATGTAACTGCAAACTGGAATTATTTCTGCACTTTAAAAGGTCCCCAAGTCCTCCTGTCTTCCTGGGTCCAGTTTTATAGCCACTGCTGAGTGTGGTGGTAGCTTTTCTCCTCCCAAAGCCATTGCTTTGGGGTAGCATTCATTTCTGGGGTAGTTGAAGCCTGCCCGAGCTGCTGTCCCACCCTGATGTGCTGCTGTAGTGTCACGTGTGCATTCTGCAAATGGTCCCCATGGCTTCTGTCTTGAGGAAAACAACATCGCAATAAAATCCTGTGTTCAGTTCAAGTTACGAGCAGTGGGAAAGGCTTTGTAGAGCCATAGTTACAATTACCTTGGGTTTGTGCTATTAAAATAACTACGAGGGTGTCACCTCTGGTGTAGAGAAATGAACTTGGAAATGCCTTTGTGAAGTGATCAGCTTGGAACTCAGAAGCACAGAACAACTGTGTGTGCTACAAGGTGCTTTCTGGGAAGAACACTTGGATGTGCTGAACGCTGTGCACCAGGTCCAGGGAGTTTGGGTTAAGCTCTCTCTGGTTTCCCAGCCTTTGTCTCCCAGAGTCTCAAGTATACACAGATTTTAATCTTATTTACTGAAGAATTAATGTGTGGCACTGTTGCGTGTACAGATTATTGTTCCCATCCCAGGGATTTTCTGGCTGATTCACTGTAGTATGAGATCCATTGATAACCATTTGTAACAGTCACTGTAGTGTGAGATCCGCTGAGGCCCTTTTATAACACAGCCTTTGCTTAAATAGCCAAGGCCCTCGCAGACCAGGAGTTAATCCTGTTCTCGGTGCTGGGTTCTGAAAATACTGGTCAGATGCTGTCAGTGGATGGCCTCATCCCCCTGGGACAGGAGTGAACCAGTACAGCTGGAATAGATGACACATGCAAAAAAAGAATAATTTCATCTCATTGTCTTGGCTCTGACTCCAGAGCAGCTCGTTGGGGTATCTGTGGGGAAAAAAGGAAACACAAAATCTACAGTTTCTTTGCCCATATGTGAGGGTGCAACAAATTGTGACCGTGGCATTGCTGGTCACCTGTGAAAGGATGTCAGCAGAGCGTCACCTGCACAGAGCGAGTGCCATGCGTTGGTTGGAGCACCTGGTACCACAGACTGGAGAGGCAGCTGGCACACTCTGGGCGTGCAGCCCTTGCTGCCTGTGGGCAGCAGAACCCGCAGGTGTGGGTTGTCCCCACGTGTCACCAGTCCAGCACCCGGGTCCTTACTGGGGGGTGACTGTGTCCCCAGAAGTGCAGCGTTGGGCTGGGAGGTCAATTCAGCACAATTACCGTGCCTCTCCTGGGGGTTTTCCCCCTTACCTCATCTTCACTCCACAGAAGGTGTTGTGCCTGCGCTTCCCACATCCTGCCCTGACTCAGGTCCCACAAACCTCTGCCGTGATGTTTCCAGCTGGGATTCTGTCCCTGGATGAAGCAATGTCTCCTTGTGCTCAAGTCACGCCTGTACTGCTTGAAATAGAATTATAAAACACCATAGCAAAGGATTTCCATCCCTTTCCCGTGGCCTGTCCCATCAGCTGTGTCACCTCTGTGTCCCAGAGGTGTCTGGCAGGAGCAGGAGGAGCAGCTGCAGCTCGTCTGGCTCAGGGAGCCCTAAACATGGAGCTGGGCTGTGGAATGGAGGAGATGGAGATGAGGTCAGGTTTACTTGCTGCTTGTGTGAGAGGCGAGTTTAGATTCCAGGACACGGTGTTACTTACCCAGGATATCATGGAGAGTTTTATAGTCCTGGAGCCTTAAATCAATAATCACCACAATTGTGTGGATTTCTGGAGGAAATGGTGCTCTTCAGAAGTCATCTTGACATCGTGTGTGGAGAATGTTTCTGTACCAGCCCACTGCCTTTCTAATATAAGCCAGTGCCAATAGGTCACCATTAAACCTCCAGATTCCAGCTGTACCTGTGGAGCTCCCAGTCCGTGCTAAATCTTCTTAGAAAATTACAATCCTGATGTATTTTGGAAATTAATATCCCACAAACTGTTGATACTTTGCTGTGGGGATGCAATATCATACCCAACTTCCCCTTTTCAATCAAATATCTCAGTTTTTGTGAGATTGCAAAGGCAAAAGTACTGTTGGGGAAAGAATTCTAAAATAATGATCATGTCTTTCTTGAATTCAGTTCACTGCTACTGTAATTTAGTAAAGAAAATGAGTTTCGTATTGGATTTTACAGTAATACATTTTTCATACTATTTGTAATATGTTTGTACAGTTACTGTGTGTCAGAAAACAGCTGGAGATCATCAAATTTCTGCACCACGGTCACACAAGATTTAATATGAAACTTGTGAGCTGCAGGGCGCCATTTGCTCTTGTATTGCTTTATTCAGATACTTCTTATTTCTGGTTGCTTTTATTTGTGTAGCTGAGTTTAGAGTTAGCAAGTATTGCTTGGGATGGGAGTCTTAAAAAAGAAATTAGGGCACAAATGAGTAGTTTGCCTCAAAGTACTACCTGGGCAACTCAGAAGTGTGCTGTAGAGTCAAGGAGGAGCAAATAATGAAGTATCAGTGAAGTCTGTCATCTGTTCAAGAAGTGAATAATAGAAGTGATTGCATAGCTCCCTGGCTTGATTTTATTTTTTCCAAGAAACCTGGGGAAGGTCCTGTCATTGTCCTTACTCAGAAGATCTCTTGTGGTACACTTCAGGATGCAGCAGGGACTTCAGTCTTTTCCTATTAGAAACTTTGTGGGCAGGGTTGATTTGGGGAGGTTTTTGTGTGTTCCTGTCTCTGAGTGGTTGAATCCCTGTTTCTGCTGGCAGTTCTCACGGAGACGAGGGGCTGGAAGGCCTATGACCTCTTTGCTCACAGGTGGGCAGTAGCCTGGCTGTGTCTCACTGGTGAGAGGGATGTGAAAACAGGATGTCTGGGGTTAGAAATTTGGTGAAATTTTTAGAAAATGAGGTTTTGGTCTTGGATGAGAATCCTTCAGGCATGACACGGCTCCTTTCCAGCTGTGTGAACTGGGTAGGACAGGGGAGGGCTTCCATGGATCTCCTCCTTCCCAGCTGGACATTTGGGAAGGACATGGCTGCTTATGGTGTGCGTGCCCCTGGCCTGACTTTGGGCTTTAGCCTCTTGAGAGCCCTCCAGAGCGGGCCTGGTGTCTCCTTGCCTTGCCCTGCCCTCACAACCTGCTTTGAGAACAGGACTGGGAACTTTGGGCGTTCTTGGGGATTTTTGTTGCCAAGCTCTAGCAGGTCCACTCTGCCTTCAGCCGGGAATGTGGAATCTGTGACAGAAAAGAGCAGCTAATGTGGTTTATTTTTGCTGTCATGGCTCGGAGAACCTGCTCCAAGGTGTGGTGGTGTGCAGGGATGTAGCAATAGGCTCTGGTGGGGCTCGGCGTGGCCGGGGAGCTGTGCCAGGGGAGCTGTGCCGGGGCCGCACGGCCGTGGTGCCGCCGGGCTGGTGCAGAGCGTGACCGGGGAGCTGGAGCCTCTTGGGGTGCCTGGGCTGGGCAGCAGGAGCGGGGAGGCTGAGCTGGGGCTGCTGCTGTGCTGTGCAGGCTGCCTGTGCCTCATCCCGACACCTCGGGGAGGGGAGAGCTCCTGAGGGGCCAGTGCAGGAGGGTGGTGTTCCCACGGGTGCAGGGCCTGGAAAGGGTTGGGGGATCTCCCCCATCACTTAAAAATGAGGGGGGAGTGTGAATACAGCTGTAATGTATTGAACTCTACATTTTATTTATGATTTCGGCAGCTTCTCAGTTGGTCAGATGGTGTAAATTCATAACACTGTGTTTTAAACCAACACACCCATCCACAGGCACGCTGGCCATTGCTGTGTACCCATATATGTTTTCCCTCTTGCTTATTTTGGCTTTTTTTCTCCTAAGAGTTTCTGTTACCTTTCTGAAGCAATAACTTCCTAAAACCATCAGCAAAGGTTTTGAATAAATGCGTGCTGAAAACGTGCATGTTCTGCATGCACATGTGTGGATTTGTTGTGCAAGAATGCAGTCCAGGCTTGTTAACTTCAAAAACAAAAACCAAAACTAAAGGAAAGAACTTGCAGACTTGATAGTTTCATGTCGATTTCAGTTTGCATGTTGATTTCAGTTTCCTTTTACCCGGCTGTTGTTTTCTCTCTTGTATGTTTTCTGTGGGTTACTTTTGCTACCAGGGCCTTCGATGGTTTATTTTGCCTGTTGAATTTCTATTAATCTTGTGTTCTGTATGAATTGCTCCCAGATTAATTGTGCTGTCCCTGCATGAGGGTGATGTAGATATAATTAGACTTTTTTTATTAAGGAGTCTGCATCTTGGCTCTCTTAAAACATGGAGTAGATTATAATATCAGCCAATATGAGAGAAACAGTCTTATTTGAAAACAGACTTTAAAAACAGCTTTAAAAATTACAAATCTGAAACTTTGTATCCAGAATACTTTTTAGATGCTGAAGATGTGTGGAATTTAATTTCACTTCACACCTTAATTTTAGTAAGATAATACATGTTTATTGAAATAATGGCATACTGGGGCATGTTGGTAAGGATTAGCAGTGATCCAAATCATGGCATTGGAGTGGCTTTTGGGGTTCCAAAGTCACTTCCAAGCAGAATCATTTGGGTTGGAAAAGCCCTCCCAGCCCATCGAGTCCAAGCTGTGCCCGATCCCCACCTTATCACCAGCCCAGAGCACCTGAGTTCCACGTCAGAGTTGTTTTCAGTATCTTACTGGGATTTCCAAACAAAAATTGAAATTAGTTTGTAGGGAACGATCTTACATCTTTGCCTTTTGATTAATAAATGATGTAATCCCTTTTGGGGGGAAGGGGAAACTTGTAATGTTTTTGGGGTTATTTGCTTTGATCAAACAATCCTGATAAGCTTCAGGTTTAAAAGAAAACTGAAGGTTAAATTTATGCTGTTATTTGGAGCAGCATGAAGTGTAGCCGTGACCCTGGATCACAGATAGGCTCTCCCAGCTGCAATAGCGCTGCTGCTTTAATCCATATTTCAGCAAAGGCTTTTTCTCTGACCTACTTTGTCCCAGCCCAGCCCAGGCTTTTGAGAGGTCCCTTGGCCACCCTGACTGTGAGGGAAGTTCTCTGGTGTAGGGTCTGAGTCCTTCTCTGGTGTGAGGTCCTTTGGTTTCGTTTTCATGTCACTTTATGAATTCTGTCCTTCCTGGACATGTGTTTCTGATAAGCCCCACACATCTGCCATTTTCTGAACTGAAAAGGAAGCTTCTCTGACACCTTCTTTTTTAACAAAACCCATCTAACAAGTTCTGTGCTGAATTGGTTTCTGTAGATGCAGAAGACAAGTCTGTTCTCATGCAGTGCCAGGTGATTTGCAAGTTCTGTGCATGATTTAATAGAAAATTTAATGCTCAAACTCCTTCATCTAAAATGTAAGTGTTGTAAGAACCTGAGTGCTTGGAGTTCTGTATTATGAGTAGCAGAGCATTCCTTTTTCAGCTCTTACTGAAGGGAGCCTGCATATTAGGATGCCTGCAAGACAACATCCTGAGTCATCGAGATACTTGACAGCTACTTTCCAACCAGAGCAACTGGTTTGACAAATGAGCTTGGACTTATTTTATCACTTTAAAGATAAATCTTTAAAGACTCTTTTAACACGTTAAAGGTTGGGACATCTGATATTTTATTAAATAACAATCTGGAGGTTTCAAAGTCCACTTATTTTTGTGCCTCAGCTCATTCCATGTTGCAGATCAAAGCCCCGGCTGCGTCGCACGGCATACCAGTGGGGAGGAGGAAGTGACTGGGTTTCTATTCCTGGCTGACCCCAGCCTCGGAACCGAGGAAGAGCTTTAAAGGAAATGCAACATTCAGCTCTTTGAATCTTTCCAAGTATTCATAAGTGCTACCAGCACTGGCTTCCTGCATGCAGCATTTCAAGGCGTAGACATCTTAAAAACTGTCCTAATTTCAAAAAGAAACGGGGAACAAGGGAAGCCCTAAAACTTTATGGAAATAGCAAAGCCTGCAATTCCAGATTTTATCCAAAACATCCTGGTTTTACTTGGCAGGCAGCTCTGCAAGCCCAGCCAGGGTGGGAGGTGGTAGAAGGAGCCCAGTGGGGCTGCTGGCACATGGTCTGGGCCCCTTCAGCGTGGCAGGGAGAGCTCCATGGCTTCAGCACAGTGCTAGTGATCCCCTGGGCAACGGTGGCTTGCCCAGCAGACCTGGAGGAGCTGCCAGCCCTCAAAGGTGTCTCCAGTGAACCAGTCACCGTGACAGGGCTGCTGGAGGACCTGGAGTTCCACGGGCCCTCGGGCACGGTGGGTTGGGAACCCAATTCAGCCCTTGGCAGAGGGGGAGACTGTAAACCTGTAAGGTCACTGAGCATGTGAAGGCTCTTGCAAAGGAGCTGCCCTTGCTGCTGGAAGGAAAACATCCCCTCATCCCATGTCCTGGGTTTCTCTGAGGTTGTTGGTGAGCTGTAAATTCAGTCGACCTGAATAGATTGGAATTGTTTTTTCTCTTTCTTTTAAGACTTTGACATGCTTCCTTGCCAGAGGCCATTTCACAAGAAAGAACCCAACAACTCCCCCAGGTTGTTATGGAACTGGAAGAGCAGTTCTTCTGTGGACTGGAGAGCTGGGCAGAGACTGGGAAGCGCAGGGCAGCATTTGGTGGTGGCCGTGGAGGCTGAGGAGTCGCCTGCTGGCTCCTGCGGGTCAGCGCCGGGGCTGGACGGGGAGCGTGCACAGGGGTTTCTGGGGGAGCTGCTACTGAGCTATTTTGGGTGCTGGGTGCCAGGCTGGAGAGCTCTGTGAGCACAGAGCCCAGCAGAGAGGGAGCTCCAGCTGGAAAGTGCAAGGCTGTGAGCCTCGGGAATTTTATCTGTGCATTGCCTGCACGGGGTGGAGCTCGGAGCTGGCAGCTGGGACTCGGGAGGGGGTTCTGGGTTGTCACTGATCATCTCGGGACACCCTCAGCTCAGTGTGCAGGACAAGCCCAAAAGGTGGGCGAGGGTGTTTGTCACGGAGGAGGCTGAAGGAGGAGCTGTGGCTGTTGGTGTGCTCCCATCGCAGCACTGCCCCTTCTGCACTGCCCGCTCCTGAGCATGGTCGGGGAGTTCCTCAGCGGCTGCCAGAACACTTCTGGGATGGGTTTGTGTCCAGGGCTTAAGAAATTGTCCCCAAATGCCACTGAGATAAACAGCCAAAATGGAGGGGGGAGAATGGCAAATCCAGGGTGGTTGTGGTAATGTCTTCCTGCACAACACTTTTTCCTTTCCTCATTTTTAATACTGGGATATCCACATGTGTGTGTATTCCCCCTGCCCCATGTGCTAAACTCCATACTTCATTTTGTCTTTAAAATTGCAAATAAATCAAGGTGATTATAGGAAGCAGGCTCTTCCAGATGCTGCCTGGGGAAATTCCTAAGGGCTTGAAAGCCATCCTTCACTTCTTTCATGCTGTAGTCATCATTCCAGAGACGTCTAGGAAATTAAAATCTTCTATTATAAAGATGGGTTACTCTGTCACAAATATTATCGTCAGTAATTTCCCTGGCTGTCCCTGTCGTCCCCACACGCTTTGGATTGCTGTACCAGCACTGAGGAATGTTGTTTTCCCTCCTATGCTGCTGCCACAGATGCACCACCAAAAACAGCCAGACCCTAGTTTGGCAAAAATCAAAGTTTTTCTCCAGCTTAACTGCAAGGAATTTGTAATAAATAGAATAAATATCAATTTTATAGAATTAATACAAATTTGTAACTGAAATGTAATCTTTAGAAGTATTTCTACAAACACAACACGTATTCATCCAGAAAAATGAGAACTTGACCGTGTTTTAGCCATTCCAGTAGTTTATTTTTCTTTATTTTCTAACTGCCAAGGATAGAACTCGGTGCCCTCCTCTCTCTTTCCCAGGGAAGGTGATTATGTTTGTTGTTTCTGTGTTAACAGTGTGCTGTGCTACTTCAGACTCCTGATTTTGAAGGTGCATTAAATCTGAGGGGTTTCCAAGGTGAGAAATCCAGCTGCTGGGGAGGAGCTGGCTCTGGGTCTGGGTGTGTTTGGAACAGACTGCGGCTGGGGTCGGGAGGGGCAGAGCTGTGGGGCAGGTCCTGGGACCCCAGGGCCCATCGGAGGGGGCAGATCCCCCCTCAGACATTCTCCTTGTGTGCAGTACATTGTGTTACTGCTGCACATTTCCCAGGACGATGATGAATCTTTAACAGTTTTCCCAGAATTGTAGTTTTAGTGAATAAAGCTGTTCTCAACGCTGGAGCAGGGAATGGTGTTGGGAATCCTTTGCATACTTCTGCCCTGAGGGGTTTTCTAATTCTTTCCAATAGAAAGTCATCGTGCCGATACTGCAGAGCATTAATTATTTGGACTTAGCCTCGCACAACATGTGAAAATGAACAGTAACACAAACAAGCTGCCGATGAGACGCTGCACTGGGAGATGTTGTGTTAAAATGGGAATTACTGGCTTATCCAGCCTGTGTTTTGAAGACCCTTTCGTGCCCACAAGTGACACCAGGCTGGGAGCAGCTAATGGCTTCGTACACCCTGGCTGCTGCTCTGCTCCGCTCCAGGGCACATTGCTTTGCTCTTATTTCTGCAGCTCAGTCAGGCAGGGCTTTCAGATAACTTCAAAAAAAGTATTTTTTTTGGTTTAAGTCAGTCTTTGGGCAGTGATGTCCCTGCTGTAAGATGCCACAGTTTGTTCAGAGAAGTGGAAGAGCAGAGCTGCGTGCCTGCACAAGGGAGCAGTTTCTCGGGGAAGAGCTGTTCCACTGTTCTCACTGCCCTGGACTCCCCAGGATGCTCCTTCTCACAGCCCTGTCTCTTGGCCTGAGCACTTACATTTCTTGGGACTCTTTGGACCTGTTCAAACCAAACCTGTTGGTTTGTTGCTGTTCTTTTCTGTTCACAGAACAACTGCAGACCATTATTACTTTCCTCTTTCTGCAGGTGTGTGAGTTGTCACCTGCCTTTATTAATGCCTTTGCAGCATCACGCTCACGAAGCTGCTGCTGTTTGGGGAGGGGCTGTGTCTGTTACCGTCCTTCATCTCAAAGAGTGGACTCAAGTATTTGATTATAATTTTGTAGCACTCCAGCACTGACACATTCACCTTTTATTTTGGGTGCTTGAGTTGATGAAGTCTCTACTTTCATTTTTTATTGTTGCTGGCACAGTGAAGACAGGATCATAGAATGACTTGGGTTGGAAAGGACCTTAAAGCTCATCCAGTCCCACCCCCTGCCATGGCAGGGACACCTTCCACTATCCCAGGGTGCTCCAAACCCTCTCCAACCTGGCCTTGGACACTGCCAGGGATCCAGGGGCAGCCACAGCTTCTCTGGGCACCCTGTGCCAGGGCCTCACCCAAAATCCCATCTAACCCTTCCCTCTGTCAGTTTAAAGCCTTTCCCCAGGCCCATGTGAAAAAGGAAAGCTCCTTTTGTCTCCTTCTAGGTAACCTTTTGCCAGTCCAAATTTCAGTTTTCAGGCGAGTCAGTCTGGGTTGTGCAATTGCCTTTGATAAATAAGCAATGTCTGGGTTTGCATTTGACAGAACAGGCGTGTTGGAATTCACTTGGTGAAGCCTTTTGGCCAGTGAAAACTGCTTCTTCATCCTAGTGAAGCTTTTTTCTGTTAAATCACCAGCTGTGGTTATATCACTTACTGTATGCAAGTACGTTTTAAATTTTCCATTATGAAACTTGTATTTATTTAGATTAGAAGGCACATATAGAAGGTCCACATTTGATGTTTAATATTTTTAGAGAGGTAATGTGTCAGTTTTGTCTCAGGGTAGACATGCAAATGTAAGACAAACACTTTGAGTCACAGGTTTGAAGGCTGTTGGTCAGGCCCAGCCTGTGAGACAAGATTAGAGTGTCTGGGTATGAGAGATGGTTGAGGACCGAGTCTTTTTCTCACCAAAGCCGAGGTTTTGTAACTGTGTGTGGAGAGGCAGGAGAGATCTCAGCTGCTATCACCTGCCAGCTCCTTATCAGCTCTCCTGCAGCCTGTGCCACTGGAATCACAGAGCAGGATTAGCACAGAGCAGGGCTGGCATCATGTGCAGCTGCAAATCCAGAATCCAGCCCAGCAGCAGCTGCTGCTCTGGGCAGGAAGGATCAGACACCTCCTCCTGTCTCTGTGCAGCCACAGTGCCCTCCAGGCTGGCCAGCACGGTATCCATGTGCTGGCAGTGGTTGTGGAACCTGGGCTGGGTTTATGCAGTAAGTTTGTGTTTGGCTCAACCTCCCAGGATGGGGGTGCTGGTGACAGAGCCCGTGCTGTCCATAGACCTCCCAGAGCAGCCCTCGGGGTGTGTTGGCAGCAGCCGCTCTGCAGTGCTCGGGGTCAGCGAGGGGCTCAGGCCCAAAGCTTCATCCTTTACATGACCACAGGAGAGAAGAAACTGCTTGGAAAAGCCACTGCTCCCTGTTTGTGAGGGTCAGAGGCACTTCCCAGAGCCATGTCAGGGCTCCAGCTGCCCATGGCACATGGCTGGTGAGGCCAGGACCTGGACTCCAGGACTGTGACTCCCAAATGTCGTGTGCAGTGGAGGTGCCGTGACAGTGACCTGTGTCCAGTACAGGACTTGGCTTTCAGCTTCTGGAATATTTGCCAGCCCCCATCAGCAGGGTTTTTTCTCTTGAATCACAAGATTAAACTTAGTCTTAAATAACTGAGAGCTCTTGGAAGGAAACAAACATCTGTATTGTGTGTCTGCTTCAGGTTTGCGTGTGCTCTGTACTTGTGTTTGCACGAGGAGCACAGAATCCTGAAAGCTGGAGGTTTACATGGGGGGCATGTGCATAGCAGCATTATTTTGCTATGATTATACGATTCCTACTTGTATCTAAATGCTTTTGCCTGTTTGATACGTTAGAGTTTTAATTTGACACTGGATTCTTTAATCACTGTATCTATTCAGAAGTGAGTGTAGCAGCCATCAGCGCTGAATATTTTTATCCTTGTCTGCTTTGTTCTTCCTTCCTCTCTGAACAGAAAACTTGGTTCTCTTTTGGATTCATGGATGCACTCCGGAGTTATCAGTGGTTAGACAACAAGTAAATACGTACTGTACATGGGCTGCTGGCCAGCTGGCCCTGGCAGCCGGCAGCTCGGGGCTTGCTTTCAGCCCCAGAAGAATGCCTGTTTGCTTGGTCATTTCCTTTCCTTTCAAATACAAAAAATAAAACTTTTTGCCTCCAATTAAATTGCTTTCCTGGCCTAAATAGTAAAATTAGGGATAGAGCTCCTCAGATATTGGGGCTTGGGCAATTTGGAAGGAGGCTTCTGAGTTTGCATAGACTCCCTCCAGAAACAGTCATACAGATGCCAGGCTAGGAAGTGACCGGGCTTGAAATTCATTTTTCTTTTTTTCCTTCTTTTTATGGGGGAGTTTAACACTGATTTTCTCTCCAGGGCTGAGGCCTGCATTATTTGTGGCAGCTGTGCATGCCCCAAGGGAGGTGTTGGGGCACATGGAGCCCTGACTACAGGCTGTGTCCCTGAGGCTGAGCTTCCTCTGCTCAGAAAATCTCTTTTCACAAGGGTGTTTTCTGCATGTTTTGAGTTCCAAGGTGGGGAAGGCCACTCAGAACGTTACCTAAAGGACCGTGGGACACACCTGGCCACAGTACCCTGGTGTTTTGCACCACTGTGACTAGTTTCCTTCCAATATTTGAGTGATCAGATTTCTATAATGTGGGGTTAAAAATGTCTGTTCTGTGAACTGGACAAAATTAGACTGAATGCATGCCTGTAATTGATTTTTTTTCTGGTGTAATTATACTAAAGAGATGCCAGGAAATTTGCTTCCTTTCCCACATCGCTTTCCTTCTCCCCTCAAAACATGCTCACAACCTCCAGAACAAAATCTTCTGCTGGGAAAGCCTCAGCACATGAATCGAGGCTCGTGGTTGTGGCTGCTTTCTTTGGCCAGAGGAGGATTTTTTCAAAGGCACCAACACAATGTGTGTATTATTCTTTCCAGCTCATGGGTTCTTCAGCCTGGGATGATGTATGGGCAGGTTTGGAAGGGGCTGCCCAGGGAGGTTTGGAGTCCCCATCCCTGGAGGTGTCCGAGGAACGGCTGGACGTGGCACTCAGTGCTCTGGGCTGGGGACAAGGCGAGCATCGGGCACAGGTTGGACTCAATGACCTTGGAGGCCTTCTCCAGTTTAAATGATTCTGGGATTTTGATGGCATCCTTTCACCCAGCGTTACATATACCAAGGAGTTATCACTCAATGTTAGAGTAAATCTGCTTTTGCAGGGAACTCTGCAGTAATCGTTTCTTACACAGCAGTCTCAGATACCAGCTCTCTTCTTGGCCTCTAGTCTGAGGTCAGAAAGAAATCAGAGGGTGCCTTGGCAATGGGATTGAAACAGGAGCACAGGTGATCTTGGGGTTAATTTGTTTATTCTACAGAACCCTATTTCAAATCTAATTTTCTCTCTTGCTCTAATCTGTTGTCTTTGTCCACGTAATGCTGTTTTGCAATAACAGTTGCATTTCTGGCAACTTCTGGGCTGGTTTTGCCTCCTGGGGTGACAGAGCTGCCTCCGCACACCTGCGGTCACCCCTGCTTGTGGTACAGTGGTGAGGGGAAAAGTCTGGATTGGAACATATGGAGGTGTCTTCTGAGCTTCTTGAGTCTAAGGAGAGATCCAACATTCTGTATCTTGGGAAATCAAAATAGTGAAGGTCTTCAGAAGAGTGAAGACCAATGATAGGAGCCACCTTCTTTTCCAGCTGCCTCTAATAAGTGTCAAGTAAAATGCTTATTTTACATAGCAAGGGTGTGAGGGAGTTTGCCTTTTAAAAGTGTGTGAAAACTTTCTTTTCACATTGTAATTCAGGATGGAATTTGAAGGCTGATTTTGAGAGCAGTAATACTTGGTGGAAACTGGTTTTGAGTATTTTGAATGGTTTTGTTCATTATTAATTTTCCATTTGAACACTTTAAAGCCTATCGAGTCCATTTCCCGTCTCTGTGATCAGATTGAGATTACTTGGTGGTTTCTCTGCTCTTCTCAAGGCCTTGCTTTCTGTAAATGACAGTCCCTGTGATATTTATAAAACTGTTTTTTACTTGGTGGTGTTATTAAAAAATGTTGAACACAAAAAGTGATTCTGAGCGGAATGAATTTGGTTATTTCTGACTTTGCAGCACTCTGGGGTGGCTCTTGCTGCAGTAAGGAAGAGGCTGGTGCTGCAGCAGAAGGGCAGTAACCACAGGTTTATTCCGTGTCTTGGGAGGTTTGTGGGGAAGAAAGCACATTCCTGGCTGCAGTTAAGGCTGTCATGAGTGCTCTGCCAGGCTGCCACGTGCCACCGCTGCAGGGCTGCAGGCACCCGAACGCGTTATATTCCCACAATACACTGAATATCTGGAGGGTACCTAGCCGTACATGTAGGGTGTGTGCAGGTGAGCACAGCCACAGGTACTCCCCTGGGGGCTGCTCCTTAACCCCCTGCAGCCCAGGAACAGTGGGCTCCATCATGGAGCTGGGATTTATCACCTGTGTTAGCACTGAGCCCTGGAATTTGTTCCATCTTTCATCAAAGTCCATAAAATATTTCAAGTTTTTCCTACAAAGCTTAAAAACACTACCAGGTCATGGTTTGAGGCTCAGCCTAATTGTGAGATTTAGTTGGTAATTTCCTTTCAAATACAAAAAATAAAACTTTTTGCTTCCAATTAAATTGCTTTCCTGGCCTAAATATTAAAATTAGGGAAAGAATTCCTCAGATATTGGGGCTTGGGCAATTTGGAAGAAGCTTTTGAAGTCTTTGAGGAAAAGTTGTGCAGATCACAGAATTCCAGAGTCACTGAGGTTGGAAAAGACTTCCCAAACCAGGGAGTCCAAGCTGTGTCCCATCCCCACCCTGTGCCACCTCCAGGAATTCCTTGGACACCTCCAGGGATGGGGATCCAAACCTCCCTGGGCAACCCCTTCCAAACCTGCCCATACATCATCCCAGGCTGAAGAACCCATGAGCTGGGAGGAATAATGTTTTCTTTTTCTTTTCTTTGTGGAGCAGTTTAAGCCCATTTTCCCTCCCTAGCTGAAATCAGAAGTGCTGCTTTGTTCTTTAGCTTTTCTGCACATACATTTCTCAGCTCAGAACAGATTTTCTGAGAAAAGACAGATTCTCTTGATTGTCAGCCCTTAAATGAAGCTGAAGGAGAAGTGCCAGATGCTGCAGGATTTGTGATTAAACTTGCAAGAATAAGCAATCCAGGGAAACACTTATCATTGTCTCCTTGGAAAGGCAGACCTGCTTATCTCCAGCACCAACTCCGACTGAGGTGAGGAACTGCAGCCCTTTGCCTTGGTCTGGTATTTCCTTATGGATTGTTTCAGGGGAAAAAGGAGTTAAGTTGTGACTTTTCCAAGCTTTTTGAAGCATCAGTAGCAGAAATAATGGAAGTTGGTGGATCTGTTCTTGTCATGTTGTCAGTTACTGTACTTCTCCCATGGTGCTTCCTGGGTTTCTCTTTCCAGATATAGGTTCCATGTACAGAGTAGGGGTGAGAGGAAGATCTGTATTACAGGTAGCAGAAGCTGTGGATAATGATGGATGTGTTCAGCATCACGAATAAGAAAATACAAAACTTAAGACATTCCTTCCTGTCAGTTTGATGATCATTTATATTCAGGCGTTGGTTAATCTCATCTAAATTCAAGTGTGCTGAGGACTCAAATTTAAGAGCATAATTATCCATAGTTCAGTTTTCTCCATGAGGCAGTGGGGAGAAGAAACAGGCTTGGATTGTTCTTTGCTGTTCAGTGTTTCTCTGTATTGCCAGGTAAGGGTTCATTGTAGCAATACTTCTAAAATTAGCACCTCTTTTGGTTCCTGAAGTGAGATGAAATTAATTTGAGGGGCAAATTGACCCTAAATTTTTTTTTAATATTTTATTCTTAGGATGTGTTAGTTCTTAGTTATTTTTACTTTTCATTTTCTGTGGTAGTGATTTTTTTGTTGGTAGTCTCAGTTATACTTTGCAGATTGGTCATTTGAGACACTGAAATGTTGCAACTGTGTCCATCCTGCATGATCCAGTTATTGCCTTACCTTTTAACCTGGTTCATCTCAGCCAGATCCTTTATTGCATTGCCACCAGTAGATTGGATGGTGGAAACTTCCCCAGGCAGGGTGGAAGGGAAAAGCCCCGTGTGTGGTGGGATGACTCCATAAAAACCAAGAGCTCCTTTTCTCCTGGGAAGGCAGTGGGGTGACTCCATAAAAACCTAGAGCTCCTGCTCTCCCGGAGGCCCAGCACAGCAGACTCCTGTCTGACACCCCCTGGGTACTGCTGGCAGCCCTGCACATGCGGCCACAAACCTGTGCCAGGTGAATCCCTTTCCAAACACGGCTTTATCTGCAGGTTTAAGCAGAGCCATCCCCACACAAAGAGTTAAGTGTGCAGTCAGAGCTGGGTTTGTTCCTGTTGCAAACATGTTTTGTCAGCGTGACCTTTGTTTAATGTTTCTCAGACAGAACATGTAAGTGACATAAGAGCAGTTAAGATGTTACCAGACATCTTTTTAGTGCAGCCTGGAAATACAGTGAGGCTTTGATCATACATGTATTTATTGCACCTTAAAAACACTCCTGGGGTAGCTGCACCTTCAGGGGGCTGTTCAGAACCTGGGTGGGAGCGCTGTGCTGGGGAGCCAGGCTGCTCCCAGCCCTCTGCCTTCGGAGCCCTGGTTGTGTTGATGTGTCTGGAGTCTCATGTGCTGCTTCACTCTGAGCCACTGTTACAAATAAGGAAAGATTAACCACTTTCTTGTGCCCTAAAGATGCTTTGTTTCAGGGTTAATTTCTCTAAAGCCCCACAAATCTGAGAGAAGCTTTCCAAGGGTAGAAAAGCTTTTGTCTGAGGGAACCTCATGCCAGCATTGGAGTTCACTGAGCCGTTGGACCAGTCTCTGTAAGATGCAGCAGCAGTTGAAGTTATTATACTGTTAAAGCAATGCAGAAATGCTTGTTTAAACCAGGATGTTGTGCTTTAGATAAAAGAATCTCCATGTGCTTTTCGTTTGAAAACATAAGACTTTCTGAATGCCAGCATCTCCTGTTATTTGGAGTTAAAAGCTTGTTCAGCGTGTGTGTTTGCACCTGTGTTGGGATCTGCACCTGGAAGTTTCAGTGCTGCTTTGATTTTTTTCTCTAGTACTTGCTGCTAAAAAAGCTGATTATAAAACTGAGACTGAGTTAAATGCAGTTGTACCCCAGTGAGGTCTTCTCAGTAATGTCTGATTGAAATGGATTTTTTTTTCTCCTTTGCTTTATGTTAATATTTTTTAAAGGTAGGATTGTTGGATTGACTGATCATCTGATGGGTTAAAGGAATTGACAGATAAACTTTTAATTCTTTCCCACCCTATCCTGCATCTAGCTTTGTCAGATTTCTGTCTCTGATACACTCTTTTCATGTTCCCATAGCTTTGAAACCTTTCCTAGCTGCAGCTCAAAAAACATTTTTTGGTATTTTTGTGTTGTATGATTTCATCAGTAAGATGGGAAACTGATGCCATACCTGTTCTGTCACCTCCTGTGTAATTATGGTTATGTAAGGAGAGAAGGACTTAGGGACTAATTCATAGTCTTAAAAATTGAATTAAACACCTGTTTTCTTCAGGTGCTGAGTAGAGTGAGCTCACCTTCCAAACCCAGGATGCAGTGAATTCTGCCTTTCCCATTTTTCAGTAGTAAACATCCAGTAATTTTTCCATAAGGAATACTACAGCTCTCTTACTGGAACAGCGTCTTTAGATGACTTCAAAACTTGTTGCAGCTATGAATGCAATATATACTGCATTGAGTAAATCTTGAGTAATGACCGTAGTTAAAATGTTTGATCTGAGCTGTTGTGACATGTTCTAATTTAGGACAAGAAAATAGTTTCCCAGCAGGAAAGTTTTTCATACTTTTCTGAAAGAATGTTGGAATTGCTGCTGTTGGACACATGCAATGAGTTCAGCCCTGAAGACACAGGAGGTGCTCTCGGGGAAGAGGGATGGTGTAGAGGTCTCGGGGTCTCTCTGTCCCTGTCGTGATGGTTGTGTGAGAGAGGTAAACAGCCCATTAATGAAGTTTACAGATGGAGTTTAATTGGGAGGGGTTCCCAGTGCTGCTCAGGAAGAGAAAATACACAGAGGCAGAGATGAACAATGTGGCCAGGAAGTGGTGTGAGGTTCAGCGAGGAAGGAATAGAGCTTCCTTCAGCTGACAGGGAGGGGAGAGGACAGAGGAGAGTGGGTAAAATAATACCAGAAACCCAGGAGAGAGAAGGCAAGAGCTAAAAGTATCATGGGGGGAAAAAAGTAAAGTGCAAAGAAGCCCAAACCCGCAAGGTGAGAATTGCTTGTAAAGGCCGGGTGTGGGCAACAGGAGGGATGTGGTGAAACATCTTTATAGTCTTGAGTGTGTGACATGGTTGCCAAGTGGAAATAAAAGCAGGTAATAACCTACCGTGTGTGCATGTTATAGCAGAAATTGTATCTGTAATTGCTTAACAGTGTTGACAAAAGTAATTACAGCACTACTGGATAATTCAATAAAGTTGACTTAAAAGTGCCATGGAAATTACATACAGTATACACGTCATACAGGTCTGGGTGCTGTTCCTTGCTTGGCCGTCTGAGAGTATTACACAAGTTTCTGTGGCTGATTTTGTGTCAATAAACAAACTTACGACATGCTTTTTTTCCTGTTCATGTGGGGAACAGTGGTTTCATATTCGTTCTTTGCATCCACTGTGTCAGAGGCCAGTTAAAATGGAGTGAAATTGTGTTCTGAAGGGTAGTAAAAGTGGTTGTAAGAGTTTGGGAAATGCTTTTTAAACAGGTTTGCTCAGTTTTAAGCTCTGTTATGTAGACGCACAGATCTGGATATGAAAGATAAAATGCACCGAAAACCAAATGTAAAACAGGAAAGAAAAGCTTTTGGTAGGGTTTGGGGGGAGACCTCAGCCACTCCCTCAGGGCCCTGAGCCATCACTGTGCTCATCCATCAGCAACTCTCTGATTTTTAAACGCCCAGGAATTTTGAATTTGCTCCTTATCTTTCCTGCAAGAATTCCTGTTCCCTCTGTGAGATGGTAAAAAAGAATCTTTACCCGTTCAAGTGACGTCAGTGCTCATGACTAAATGGGGAACGTAATCCACACGAGTTGGCGCTGCACCTCAGCTCGGGCCCGTGGCGCTGACAACAGCTTGCAGTCGTCATCCTTGTGACTAAGATCTCAAAATCATCACGAGTATTTTTGTCTTCCAGCAAAGTACCCAGGATATGATGTTTTTATTGGGTTTTGTTTGTTTTTCGTGCTCTTGGAAGCCGTCACGAAAGCTGATTCCATCCTGGCTGGTTTACTGTAGCAAAGCCCAGTTTCCCTTCCCACTGCACTTCTCATGAAAGCCAGCTCAAGCTCCTCCTCGGCTCATTTCTTTAGCTGCTGAGGAAAATATGTGGATATAACAATGAATTTCCCTCCCAGGGGATGAAAACATACCTGAGGTTGGAGTGGAAACACAGTGAGTTGAATAAACAGTTTGCAAACAACAGGAATGAACCTTCAGTACAAATTCCTGTTGGTAAACGCAAATTGTCTGTGTAACGAGTTCATTTCATGTCACATCCATGTGTAAACAAACCAGTACAGTTTATGGGCATCTCTTCTTCCAAACAGAAGTGTGTCTTCAGTACTGAAGCAGTAACTTCTGGGGGTTAAATCTTTTCAATTTCAGTTGTAGGTTGAGCATTGACAGAAGCAAATGACCAATGTGCTCATTGACCATCCAAATTTTCAGGAAGATATTACTGTTAAAAATACAATTCTCATTCACCAGTTGATTTGTTTTGGGGGAAAAGGTTTGCTTTCCTTTCTACAGATATTGGGACTATAACAGATATATTTTAAATCATGAGGTAGATGTTGATTTTTTAGCAGTTTCTGCTAAAAGCAAATGTCATTTAAGGAGAGTATTTTTCTTGCTTACGTGCCTTGTTTAAACTCTGTTTTGGCTGCTTTCTTTTTGGTCCACCAGTGTTTTTTGAGCTTCTGGACTCCTGTTCAAAGTTTAAAGAACAATAACCAGTCAAATGTAAAATAATGTCAATTGAACCAACTGATGACTCAACAGTCAACCAAGTCATCCTGGACCTGCACCAAATGGACCGAGGCCAAAACCTAAAGTTGGCACCGGTCCCCATCCCTCTTCTCCATAGATGTGCACTGAGGCAGAGCCCGGAGTGCAGCATGTTGGTTAATATTCCATAATAAAGTGCTGCACGTGTAAATGTGCCCTCCCATTGACACAGCCCGCAAGAGGAGGACATGGCGTGCAGGGCTCCCTCCACATGGGCAGGGGAACGGGGAAATGGGGTTTGTGCACCGAGAAATTCAGCAGCCTCAGTTGCCTCAGTATCAGTTCCCCTCTGAACAGAGCTTCCTGGAAGGGCTGGAGAAGGAATGAAGGAAGAAACATTCATTTTTTGCTTCTCTTGCCCTCTCTTCATCTTTCCGTTCTCCTCTTCTTCTTCCTGCTCAGAGTTAAGGTTTTATTTCTACTCTTTTATTTGTGTTTGAGTTACATTACTTTTACTTTCTTTCTTTATATTTCTTCAGATTTTTGTTGTTGTTGTAAAGCAGGAATTAGCTGTGCAGTGCTGCCAAAAGCACAAACTGGTGAATAAGCCTGTGTGTCCACATTGATACAACTCCAGGTCCAGACAGACCACTGTTAGATGTTCCACAGGCAGCATGAGAGTCTTGATTTTATTGTGTTTTTTCAGAATAGAAGAAATGAACTTCCTAATTACAAGTCTGAATTTATTTATAGCTTGAAGGACAGCTTTGAGGCTTTTCAGCCTGGAGAAGAGAAGGCTCCAAGGGACCCTGAAATCCCTTCCAGTGGCTAATGGGCTCCAAAAGAGCTGGAGAGGGACTTTGGACAAAGAGTGGCAGGACAAGGGGAATGGCTTTCCACTGCTAGAGGGCAGGGTTAGATGGGACATTGAGGGTGGGGAGGTCCTGGCACAGGGTGCCCAGAGAAGCTGTGGCTGCCCCTGGATCCCTGGCAGTGTCCAATGCCAGGTTGGACGGGGCTTGGAGCACCCTGAGACCATGGAAGGTGTCCCTGCTTGTGGCAGGGGGTCTTTGAGATCCCTTCCAATCCAGACCATTCTGGGATTCTATGATTCTACTGCAGTTTAGTGTAATCTTTTACTGCCTTTCTTTCTGTACCATTAATATTTTTCCATGTACATTAGAATCAGCTTTCCAGATGTCTCTCTCCTTTCCTAGCAGCATCATTTTGGCAGCCTGCACACAGTTCTGTGATTGACACTAGCACTGGACATGGCTCACACTGAGGTCATTAATGGAACAAGTCCTGTTTAATATTTTAAGTTCAGTTCCTCTGGTACAACGTTAATGTGTGCTGGAATAAGGGGTCAGATCCGATATATGCTGACTGTGTAGGAAGAGCCAAAATGCTGTGGCTGCCCTGAGCTCATGGATCTCTTGTGATCACCACAGAATGTCTCAGGGCAGTTCTGCTGCTGTTGGATTCTGAGTGCTGGCCCATGGAATTGCTGTGTTAAAGGGTCAGTGTTAAGACAATGCATGTTTGGGCGGTATCTTGGCTCTTGGTTAGTTTGCAAGGTTCAGAAAACTAAAAACCTGCTTCCAAGACAGTCCCACAGGTAAAGCACCTCTGAGGCTGCTGAGATCTGAAACAGAACCCCAGAGACATTGAGGTTGAAAAATACTTTTAACATTATCAAGTTCAAGCTGTGCCAGATCCCCACCTTGTCCCCAGCCCAGAGCACTGAGTGCCACATCCAGGCCTTCCTTGGACACCTCCAGGGATGGGGACTCCAGACTTCCCTGGGCAACCTCTTCTAATGCCTGACCACCCTTTCCAGGAAGAAATTCCTGCTGATGTCCAACCTGACCCTCCCCTGGCACAGCTTCAGGCCATTTCCTCTCATCCTGTCCCTGTTCCCTGGGAGCAGATGCCAAATCCCACCTGGCTGCCCACTCCTGTGATGGAATTGTGCAGAGCCAGAAGGTCCTCCCTGAGCCTCCTTTTTTCCAGGCTGAGACATTTCTTGGGATGCACTGAAAATAAAAAACCAAATCTAATTCTACTCAGACTTTTGCACTTTATTGTACAGCGTGTTATTCTTGCAGCTGTCCTAGTTCTGGCTCACCTCAGTCTGTGAGCCCCAAGTGTGCCCCGTGCCTGCAGAGCGCGATGTGTCCCCAAGACCGAGTCTGTGAAAGGCAGGTTTGAGATGATCCACAGTCTGTACATACATGTAGATCAAATGGCTGTTTTGTCTTCCAGCAAAGCGTAAACAATTTGTATGGCCCAAGATAATTTGATTCCATGTTTTTATGTAAAGTTTATATTTAGGTATAAAGGTACTGGCCTCTGTCTGGCTCTTTTTTTTGCTGCCTCTTTATTTAAGGAAGCAAGAGTGCACAATGAAATTAAAAAAGCAACACAAAGATTTGGAAAAGTATGCCTAAATTGATTCATACAGAAATGAATTCTACCCTTGAAGGTAAGACTTTTTGGCTGCTTTACTGGAGCACTGTAATAAATATAAAAGTTTAGAACATATAATTTAATTATCATATTCTGGCCATAAATGCTTTAGGTCTGTAGTACATTTGAAATCCCAAGAGCTCTGGCTGAGGTTGCAGCTGCAACATCAATTACCATTTATCCATTCCAAGAAAGCTTTGCCTGTGCCCTTGAAACCTTTACGTTCTGGAGGGGATCCAGGGGAGCGCGGCCGCTCCGGCGGCGCTCCCGGTGATGCCAGGATGGGAGTAGGCGCCATTTCACAGCAGGACAAGGGCTGGCCGTGGGGCCAGTGCCTCTGGAACTGCCAGCTGCTCCTTGGTGCTTCAGAGGGCTCAGAGTCACCTTGGCAGGGTGCTCCTCCAAGATTTGGGAATGGACGTCAGGCAGGCTTGGAGAGGGATGGAAGCACTGCTGGCTGTGGGGAGCTGGCGCTGTCAGAGTTTGCTCCGTGTGTTGTGTTTTGTGTTCCTGTTCTGCTTCCATGCTGTTGGTATTTGCCAGCAGTATTTGTTTGACTGTGCAAACTCACAAATCCTGCAGTCGGCTTTAGTTGTATGAAGGGATGGTAGAAGGTGTGTTCTGCAGGCGGGAGGTGATTCTGAGACTTTGCTGCTTTAGGAATGTCTTGTATTTTAATTTTTTCTGTAGGTTAAAACCTCAGTAGTCGCCCGGCAATAGTGTTTATGGGGTCAGGAGGAGGGACAGTTCCTGCCCCTCTGACTGCACACCAGGAGTTTCTCTGCCATGAGTTTCTGGCTCTGGCAGCGAAGGAAATTTGGCTGTGACCTTCCGGAGTGACGCATCCCTCATGGTGGCATTATCTTGGCCGTGTCATAGACATGTTGCACAAAACGAGACCGTTACTTCAAAATCTGATTTCCTGGCTTGTCAGGGATTTTTTAATACAGTGTTTATCTGGGTGTGTGATAAAGGAAACCGTGTTAATCGTCCTGGTTCTCGGAGCAGCTGGAAACCAGAAATATTGGGGGCTTTTATTCACAGGCTTTGGTTAAATACTCCAAAGGAGATTTTTCATTTGTTATGGCACCACTGAGGACATGTTTGTCATCAAGACCAGCACTCCTACCAAAACAATCCAGGTCTCCATTTAAACAGAAAATAGAAAAGAGAACTGAAGAATAGGTGGGTCTGTAAGGAGGTTATGTGGAGGGAGGATTTGTGGCTTTGTGAGCAGTCAACACCCCAGGACACCTTGGCTTGGGGTCTGTCACCGCGCAGTTTGTGCCTCTGGCAATTGCTCTGTGCCCCCTCCATGGCACCCAGCCAGCCCAGGGCTGACTCTGTGTCTGCAGAGTTCAGGCAGCCTGGGAGGAAAACCTGGGTTCTTACAATTTTCAGTCTCTTCAAAATCAAGTGAAAACATTTCAAGAGACGGAAGGAACCAATGGTTCAGGTTCTCAGCAAAATACCTTTCTGGAATTATTTCCAGTTGGCAAACATACTTCTATTTTAATAGTCATGACAAGTGTAGGGTCAACAGCCTTGGATTAAAATTTTTTCCTGCTTGAACTGAAAACTACTTCCCTGCCTAAGAGGGTATAAAAATAATGAATAGTTTCTCTAGTTAATGAAGAAATAAATAAACAATTCAAAAAATGTAATCAGTCGGTGTCCACAGCCTAGTGTTTACACTGTTCTCTTTGCTAGAAGATAAGGAGGAGGCCCAGATGGCAACGACATTGAAAATGGTTCCTTTACTCTTAGTTTGGTGATACCACTTACACCAATAAGTAACTTGCTTTTAGGAATAGGTTCCCAGTAGTTGGTTCAGTTGTGCTGCAGAGCCAGGATGTGTGGTTGGCCATGTTTTGATGTCTGGGTATATCAGGAGTGAACTCCTGTTTGGACAGAATGTGATCCAGACTGACCATCTCAGGCTTTCATGCACTGGTAAAAAGAGGTGCAGGTTGTAGGCTGGAAATGATAGTGATGGTTCGTGAAAGTGTTCACCTTGTCATTGTCTCACTAGAGTTGTTTTTCATAGGATCAGAGAATCATGCAGTTGTTTGGGTTGGAAGGGTCCTTAAGAATCATCCCATTCCACCCCCTGCCATGGGCAGGACACCTTCCACTGTCCCAGGCTGCTCCAAGCCCTGTCCAACCTGGCCTTGGACACTGCCAGGGATCCAGGGGCAGCCACAGCTTCTCTGGGCACCCTGTGCCAGGGCCTCACCACCCTCGGGGAAGAATTTCTCCCTAATATCTAATCTAAAACTACTCTTGAAAGTTCCATACTTCTGTGATTTTCATTTAATAATGCAAATAACAGCAGGGTGGTATATTTTCTTAATTATATTGCAGTGTTAGTAGGTTCAGCACATGGGGCTGTGCCCATTCTGTGTGTTGGGGAGGTTTCCTGTTCTTCACAGTGACAAGGAGAAGAAGAGAGACAAGCAAACGTTCTCCTCATTGGTGCCCACCTGCACTGGGGGGTTACTTCTTCTGGGGAGTGAATCCCTCCTCCACCACATCTTCTCCATGTCCATGGCTGGTGGCAGGGCCGGAGCCCAGTGCTCCCTGTCCGTGTGTCCCTGCTCCCTGTCCGTCTGTCCTGCTGCCTAGGGCTGTGACTTTGACCATCCCCCGGCAGAACCGAGACAGGAACCCTCCCCAGAGCCGTTACCACACCCGGCTGTGGTGCAGGGTGACCCTTGAGCTGGGGTTGAAGTCTCTGGTGAATGATTAACGCTGAAATGGCTTTGGTTAAACAGCCTGATTTCTGCAGGGCTCGTTACCAGGGCGGCATCTTCATTAAGCCTTTCCATTTTGTCCCCTTCATTAAGGCTTCCCATTTTGCCCCCATATATTCCCTTGACTGGAAACAATAAACACAAATCTATACAAAGAAATAAAATCAGATTGTATATGAATAGTTCCTGAAGAATACATAGGAATGTACTAAGTTTAGTACCCCATAACAATACCTTGCCTCCCAAAATGAAATGTAATCAAAATTCTTACAGGTTTGGAACCCTGAAAATTGGGAGGTTTTTCCTTCTCTCATCTATGCTGCTTGACTTTTGTCTAGATAAGACTCATAGTTTATTAGGGTTTTGTTAAGTTGAAAACAATTTCTGTAAATACTGAAAGGTATTCTATTACTATATTATCTCAGAGTGTAATTTCCCTGCCTTACCTCTTCCTTAGGAAGTGGTCATTTACCTTTTACTGTGTATAACTTTATAGGTGAGAGATTTATGTTAAATGTCGGCCTGGTTAGCTGTGGCTCTTGCAGGAGCCCTGCTGCCCTCCAGTCTCTCCCGGGGGTGTTTTACAAGCGGGGCTGTCTGGCAGCTCTCCACACGATTAGTAAATATTGCCCTTATCTGATACAGCCAGGCTGGGAAGATATGCCAGGAGCCCGGATTAGATTGCTGGCTACTGCTTTATTAATCAATGTAATAATTTATTTTTAGTTTTTGAAGTCATATCATCTGTTTTCTTTCTCATGTTACATTTTCAGTAGTGCTGGTACAGAAAATGAGCCCTGTTTAAAAATTAAAGGTGATTGAAAAGTTTCAGTGGAATATGTTGGCACTGTCATGGTTTCCCTGACAGCTGATGAATGTTTCCTTAGAAATGCTTTTGTCAGAAATTTGAGAGGTATAAAGAGTTTTATTTTTGTATCTAAATTAGCTGTCTTCAAAACTATACATAGAAAGTTGTTTCCATCTTTTTCTGGTTTTAATAATGAAGTGAAATTCTCAAGTTATATATTCCTTATTTAAACTCATAGCTCCCAGCCTGTACTTCAGTGTTTAATCTGAGATATTTAGTCTTAGAAAAGGAGCTACTGGTCCTAAACCTTTAGAGAAAATAAGGCATCTTAGAGTAGCTCTTGACCAGACAGTGACTGCTGATTGTAGAAGGGGTATTGCTTGTTTTTGAGATAAGTGTTGGGTTTTTTAATTGGGTTTTTTTGCATATGACACTCCAAAAGTAAAGAAACAATTTAATTTCTTTTTCCAAATGCATCAGTAAGCTGGGGAGAGAAGGGGAAAAAAAAAAAAAAAAGAAAATAATACGTGTATCAAATGAAAGGTAGCAAAGCTTTGAGGTCAAAATTATTTGTCTGATTAGATAGGAAAGCTATGAGAGAGCAAAGAACCAAGAATGGCTCTCAAGCCTGAGGTTCTCATCTCATCTCTGGGTTCCTTCTGAAACCTCTGTGGAGCAGCAGGTCTGCCCAGAGCCAGCACAGCAGGAGTAGGGTGAATCCTCAGCTCCTTCCCCATGAGCTCTGTGCTCCTGCAGCCCGTGCAGTGCCCTCCATCCCCCAGCGCTGTTCCTAGAGGTCTGTGCACTTGAGAAAGGCAGGATGAGCCTGTAATTAAAGATGTGTGTTTGTACGGACATCAAATAGATGGAACTGGCTTGAATTACATTCTGCCATGGCTGGATGCTGAGGGCTGGATTGTGCAACCAGAGGGGTTTATTAAAGCTCGCTGCTCTTTAAAAGAAGACAAATGAATTGGGAAGGCAGAAGAGCCATGCCATGGCTCCTGAGCAGGGCCGCAGTCCATGGTGAGCACCGCCCGCGCTGACAGACGCTGCTGGGGCCGCAGCCTCGTGGCACAGCCGTGCAGGAGACGTGGTGCAGCATTCCACAGATATTTTCTGAACGCAGAGGAGCGATGTGACAGATTTCAGTTCTTTTCCAAGTTCTGGAAAGAAGCATTCTTCCCTTTGGGAAAAGAGGGGCCTTTTTCTTCCCCTTTTGCTCAAGTGACTCGTTCTCCTCCATTCCTGCTGCCAACCTTTCATGCTGAGGGCTTTGCGCCACCTGTATTCTCTGCTCTCCTCTTCCCACTGCTCTTCCAGCATGTTGAAGCTGTTGCTGTGTTCCTGTCTGGTGTTTTCTCTTCTGCACAGCCCTCTCTGCTCTGAGACACAGCTCGGCTCCTCCCCAGCTCAGACATTGGTTTTAGGGGGTCTACACCTCCCTTAGGTCTTTGCCTGCCTGTGCTGTCTCATTTTTTCCCCCTAACGCAAGTAATTTTCACTTCTCTCTGCCTTCTGGTTCCATTTTTGTCAAAGTGAGAACTTCATTGACACATTTATTCTGGTTTGACTTTGATCCCTCTGTATTTGAGTGGGAGGATCCTGCTCCTTGTCTTTTGATTGCCTCAATCCCTATAGCAAAGAACAAACACAATGGCAAAGTCCTTTGAATTGGTGGATGGGCCATTTCTCAGGTGCTCTCTGGGGATGGGACGTATGGACCTGTGCAAAAGCAGAGCTCCCAGGTGTTGGAATGTTTTAATTTGGGATGGAGTTTTAAGGTTTGCGTGAGCGTGTTAGAACTGTGGGTTTTTTAAAATGTGTGATGAAATCTGGTCAGACTTCCTTGAGGAGAGGAAAAGGAATTTTCCATGCAAAAGCCGTCCCACATACAAATGTTAAGCCCACATCAGGGAACGTGGATGGTCTGGAGAGTTTCCAAGGAAAGGCACCAAAGTCTTAAATAAAAGTCTCATTTGTCTGGCTTCATCTGGAGAGTGGCTGGAACCCTGGCGAACAGGATTTTCTGTGAAAATCAGTTTCAAGTAAAGCAGATGATATAGAAATCATATTTTAGGGGTTTCAAACTTAATTGGAAACCACAGCATGATTGGGGTTGGAAGGGACCTCTGGAGATCCTCCAGTCCAACCCCCTGCCAAGGCGGGGTCACCTGGAGCAGGGGACACAGGAACGTGTCCAGGTGGGGTTGGGATGTCTTCAGAGAGGGAAACTCCATGCCCTCCCCGGGCAGCTGTTCCAGTCTCTGGCACCCTCCATGGAAGGAAGTTCTTCCTCATGTGAAAGTGGATAAACTCAACATTAACTGGGCCTCTCCAGGGGTGCGGAGCAGTGCCGTGGTTGGGGCTGCAGCTCCATAAGATCAGCCCCTGAGCTCTGGCCCAGCACTGCTGGGTCGGCCCTGATGATTAGGAGCTGCTCCAAGGTGATTACGATGGATTGCTTGTTGTTCTAAGAGGGATTTACTTTTTTCTTAACAAACCAACCCTGGGCTGGGTGTTTACATACAGATCCTGAAATGAGGAGTATTTCTCACTCTTCTCCTAAACTGCTGGGGTGAAATGATCACTTGTTACTGTGAATATTTGTTACTATATGGCCCAATTTGCACTGCTTCTTGCATAACAGTGTCCCAGTAGAGAAGCCGGTGGTAGTGCTGGAAGGGGAGCCCTTGTGCAGACTGCTGGAAATGCAACAGTAATGGAAACAATATGGAGTAAAAACGTGTTTTAAGAGTCAGTTTTAAAGGCTGGGATAATTGTGCAAGAAACTTGGCTTCAGAAATATGTAAGGGAAGGAATCTTGATCCAGCCAAATAGGCCGTGAAAAATCCATACACTTTACTGGGGTTTTACAGAAGTCCCTGTTTAACTGCTTGTGGTGTGTTCTGTGTGCAGAACTGTCCCACCACAGGGGGAGACGAGCCATTCCTGGCGGGTTCAAACCCTGTGTTTGCCTCTGTACCACGGATCTCAATTAAAGATATTTTTCTGCTTCGTTTCAGCCCTGGAATGAGGTCAGATGTAAGCTCTTCTCCATCCACGACCTCAGCAACTACGGGACCACCTCCCAAGCTCTGCCTGGTGTGCTCCGACGAGGCCTCCGGGTGCCACTACGGGGTCCTGACGTGTGGCAGCTGCAAAGTGTTCTTCAAGAGGGCAGTGGAAGGTAGGACCTGCTTGGATGAGTCTGCAGCTTAAAAATATAAAATCCCCACACATGTCATCCATTTTCCAACCCAGCACCCATGGTTTTGCTAGAATCCTACTGAACATCCCACCCGTTAGATCACTGATCTGGTCAAAGTAAATTACGTTGATAATGGTGCATTATCCAAAGTGTGGATTCCATTCACAATGAAAAAATGCTCCCATTCACTCTGTGTAAAAGAATTTATTGTTGTCTTGGCTTTTGTCTCTTTCATTTTCTTTCACTGTTGTTTTTGTTTATTTGTCCCATTTTTATACAGATATTTGTCTGTGTGCAATAGATTTGTAAAGTTCATGATTTTTCAATTTAAGGTTAGTTGGTTTGTGTAGAAAACTTACATGAAACTTGGTAAATGTGTTGTATGTGAGGTTATTGTAGTTTTACAGTTTTTCCTGTAAACAGTGTTTTGTTTATTGCATCCATATCCCTGAGTGATATTTGCAGGGACACTGGGTACCAGGAACATGTGTGTGGAGTTGGATCACTGAGATTTCTCTCTAGTTCCGATTAGAGAAAATCATTCCGGAAAACAGGGATGATGAAAAACTAAATGTGAATAAGAACTGTGTGATTTTGAAGTGCATCAGTAGCCATTTTGTAAGGGACTAGGTTGTACTTCAAGATCTGACTCTGCTTCAGGATCAGATGCAGAAAAGCTGGAGCATATTCCCAGTGTTTCTGGGAAGATGATTCCTCAGGTCTGAAGAACATCATTCTTAGTTGTGGCCCTGAGGGTTTCCTGTCTCGTGCCTTCCTCGTGCTGCCCTCACTGAACCAGGCTCTTTCTGCTGACATTTGTGCAAGCTGGGGTCACTGGAGGAGAGGGAAGGTTGTTTGACAAAGACAAGCCACCATTCAGTCCTCAGAAGCAGCACTTTCCCCCAGTTCCTGGCTCACCATGTGCCATGGGGAGCTCCATGGATGTGCAGAGCCTCTCGGAGGGATCGGGAAAGTCAAGTTCACCTCGTGGTTTCTGCTTGTCACAAAGGGAGGTTGGCTTTGTGGGAGCTGAAGTATAACAAGGCAGTATGAGCTCAAGTACACAACAAATAATCATCAGTACCTTTGATTAAAGTACAGTCAGCAGAGACCCCTCAGAAGACAATTTATATGGCAGCTGGACATGTGCCATAGCCGTGGATTTGCCTGTTCGCAAGCTCAAATAAATCACAAAAGTATTGATACAGGAAGGAGTCACCCCAGTGACTCCTTCTTGTCAGTGATATGGTTTGACACCATAAATCAACCGTCTTGGTATCAAAAATGTCAGCAGACTTATGGCAATCAGTTCCTCAAGGCTCACCCCTGCTTCCATTTTGATTGTTCCACAAATTATCCCACCCTTCACAGAATCCCAAAATCATTTAGATTGGAAAAGACCTCCAAGATTATCAAGTCCAGCCTTTGACTGATCACCACCACGTCAACTGGGCCATGGCACCAAGGATTGAGCCCTCTTAATCCTTCCATTAGATGTCATGGATGTTTTCAGGACTGCTTTCAGGATCTGTTGGTCCCAGTCTTCACTTCAAGGAACAAATAATTTGGTTTTGTCTTTTATAGGCATTTTTCTTATTAGGAACACATGTAAAAAGAATTTGTTTCTGCAATATCCTTTTTATTAGTGGCTGCCAGGCACCTGTTAGTGTTCAGATCAAGCTGACTCTGCACACTCGTTATCCAGCCTTTAGCCAAAGCCGTTCTTTTCACCTTTGCCTCCAGGCATGTGTACTGTGACAGAAATAGTCACAGAAACTGGAAGTGTCAGTGTCTAGGAAGTCAATATGAAGTGCATTTCTTTCAGCAAAGAGTAGAACCAGAGGAGAATAGGAAAGGTGAAGGTGGGACAGCAGCTGTAGATTTATGTGCAGTTCTTCAGGCCTTTCTTGAGGAGCCCAGGCTGGCCAGAGATACCTTTTTCTAGCTCTGATTTCATGGCGTTCCAGAGCCTGGAGCCCTCGTGATTGAGTTTCTCCAGCCTCAGAACCAACCCTGTTCACCTCCCAACACTTTACCCAATACACCAACATGGATCTTCACCACTCTCGCCCACCTCTGCTTCCGCTCCTCGGAGCGGCTCCTCACACCTCCCTCCACTGCAGATTTCCCAGCACCTCTCCCTGCTGCTGTGCTCCAAATTGTCCTTGTTCGTCAGCAGTTTTAATTCCACCTTCCAAAGTCCTTTGTGTGTAATTCGCACCCTTTTTCTAGGCCAGTGTGCTGAAATGGGCACAGAGGTGTTGGTGCCACAGCGCACCAGAGCCCCGGTGCCAGGGGGGCTGTGGACAGCATGGTGTGGGGATTGGCCATGCTCTGACAAATGCCCCTGTGTGCCCCAGATCCCCTTGGAAGCATCTCCATTGGCTCACTCCTGGTTTTTACCAGAGTATTTGTGCAGTACTTTGGGTTTGAGCAGCAGAGAGAACAGAAGCACATTCCTTTGGCCACAGGCACGTCCCTGGGCAGCAGTTGGAATGGAGCACCAACTTCCCTTCATTTTCCCCCAAAATAGTCATGTGACAAGGTTTTCCTGTATTGTAATACAAAGAAATAGTGTAGGCTTATCCTAGAAGAGGCAAGAATGGGTGAGCAGTGAATATAAGAAACCAAACATTCGTGGAGAGGAAGCTCTTTGTTAGGAATAAAATGGAGCAGCTCAGGAGAATCCTCACTTGCAGTGTCAGTATTGATGGGTGAAACTGTGGTCTCATCAAACAGCTTGGAGGGACATGGAACTGTTGTCTCTGCTGCACTACAGTGCTGGCAAATGGGCATCAGTTCGTATTTCGTGTGTGTTTCTATGTATTAGGATGCTAATGGCAACCAGAATGGTGAGTCGAGGATCTGGTGTCTGAATTCATTAAACACAACGCTGGCACAAGGGTCAGGAAGGCTCCTCTTCCCCAAATAGAAAAGGTGGGAAGGGATCATTCAGAAAAACGTTCCTTGGAATATCAACTTGAGACACTTCACAGGGGAATTTTGGCCAAACCTGTAGGAATAGACTCTGCATGCCCATAATTTTCACAGTACTGACTTGTAAGAAATTCCTTCCCCAAGCTGTTTTCCTGTGAGAAAACTCTTGGACTCTGTTGTTAATAACTCAGTATTTGGAAAATATATTTGTTTCTCACAATATTGTACTGTCAGGACTTTGCAATACAGTGTAAAAGCCCAGGCTGCAGCTTTCTGCCCTCTGGAAAAACATGCTCCTTGATCCCTATCTGGGAGAAAGATCTATCCTTTGGTAATACCTTTCCCTAAATAAGTTACATTCAGATATTCATTCATATAATTCAAATAATTAAGAATAGATGCTTGTGTTGCCCTGCTCTAAACAGCTAAGAAATACAATTATTTTCATTTATGTACTTCAATTTGCCGTGTTTTTAGGGTTGGTTTTGTTCTGAATCTGGAATCCATAAAAATGTCAGAGAACCTGGTTTTTCCAGGTCAGGCTGTAAGTTACAGGAAGGTTTCATGACTTTCCAGCTGACAAAGCTGTGTCTTGTGCTCTGTAGAAATGCTTACAAGTGTTTTCTCAGAATGTGTTTATGCATGTTACTTTTGTCTCTTGTCAGACTATTTAGAGAAATGGGAAACCTGCTGTAGAAGAAGGCTTTGGTAAATGTAAGGGGAAGTAGTTTTAAAAATAGAAGTTGCCTGGTGTTGACAAACAGAAAGTATGATTTCTACCTACATGTATTGGCTTTGAGGTCTGAACATGAGAAATGGGTTTGGATATGGGAAATCAGGGGGATGTTTTTGCAAGACACGCAGTGCAACAAGTAAAGGTTTTGTATGGTCCTTAACGGCACTGAGGGAATGGCTGACCCGTGCTGGGAGCTGATGTTTGCTGTGTTTGTGCCCAGGGCAGCACAATTACCTGTGTGCCGGGAGGAACGACTGCATCATCGACAAGATCCGCAGGAAGAACTGCCCCGCGTGCCGCTACCGCAAGTGTCTGCAGGCGGGCATGAACCTCGAAGGTAACACAGCCCTGCTGGCAGCTCAGGGCTGCGTGTTAGCAGCAGTGAATGAGAGACAGGAGGGTTTGTGCTGAGATTTCTCCTCTCTGTGCTCAGTTGCTGTCTCTGTATGTTCAGCAGAAGTGAGTCATGCACACAAACCAGGGTTGTTTTTCATTCCTATCAGCACATACATCTCATGGCTGTTTCATGGAATGTGAGACAGCAGAACCCTTGGGGAACACTTGGAGGGAGGTGTAGCACCTGTGGGAGGGTGTGCTGAGTGACCTGACACTGAGACCACGGAGGAAGGGACAGGAGTAGGGATTACATCTTCAAGTTGAATAAAATGGAAGTAAGTTTGTTCATGCTGTGGATGCTTCTTAAATATCTGTCAAAATTTCTCTAGAAAAGATTGGTTAAATTGAACATACCAATGCGTAGTTGTTCTCTGCTGAGTCCTGAATGGCTTGTGAGAATTCGAAGGCCACATCAACCAGAGATTTAGTAGCAGTTGTAATAAGGCATAAAACACTTTTATTAGTGTCAACTTCATTTTATGTTTGCTATTTGTCCCTGAGCAGCAGAGATTAATGCAGCACTTACTAGTGCAGTTATCCTGGTGGTACTTGTATAATCAAAATTGTCAGATAAAATAAAAATGTCAAAGATGTATTTGTCAGCTCCAAGGATGAACAGAACTGCATTTCAGTTAGTGATAATATCCTTGGTGAGGTGTAAGTGATGAGTTAAGTTAAAGAGATCAATGAGGTACAGATTGGAGTCTGTGTTAGCACATCCTGCCTTCCTCCTCTGCTCCCAGCCTCCCCCAGGAGGACACAGCACCTCTTTTCCTGGGCCGCAGGGCACTGTACCTGCCCTTCCGGGCACATCCCCTCCTTCAGGGTGGAGATTTGCCCAAGGATGGGATGGTGCTGCTCCTTTTGTTGAGCTGTTGTCATGATCTGTGTGCAGGAGGGGAGGGAACAGCCAAAACCTATAGTAGTGGGTTCCGAAATAAATCCCTAAAGGACATGAGGTGGTCAGTGGGTGTCTCCCAGGAGCTGGATTTGGGTTTTGGACACTCCCAGTGGGCTGGATCTTCAGAGGTCAGAGCAGGACAGGGCTCTTGCCTACTCCTGGTGTGCATGGGGACAGGTCGCTGCCCTGCCAGTGTGGCTGGGAGCACGGACAGGTAACAGCAGAGCCTAAACACAGCTTAAATAATGCCAAACCCCACTTGTTTGGTTTTGAGGTGGAAAAAAAATTCATTTAGGTTTAAGGTTTATTTCTGTTTTTTCTCTTCATAGTTGTTTTCAAAATACGTCTGTGATATTCATATATTTATCTATGTCACGAAGTACTCTCATAGTAAGGAATAGTTCTGTAACAGTAAGGTTTGGTACTCCCATTATAGCTTTTCCCCTCCTGCATCACTTTCAGTAGACATGAGTATCGCTGTCTCAGGCTGTAGGACATGGGATCAGGGAATCCTGGAGTGCTTTGGGCCAGAAGGGTCCTCAGAGCTCATCCAGTTGCACCCTCCACTAGCCCAGGTTGCTCCAGCCCTGTCCTGCCTGGCCCTGGCACACTGAGCTGCCTTTCTGCAGCACAGAACATGCAAGGGGATGATGTTGGATTCTTGTCACCCCTCCACATGTAGGCTGGAGCCCTTCCAGGGTAGTTTGTCTGAATTTTGGCACAGAGAATCTTAGAGAATAGTGAGGTTTTGCAGGATGGATTTTGTTATATAAATTGTTGGATAAGGTGAGGAGAGGGAAGCTTTTATTGCTGAGAGGGAAAAGGAATCTAGAAACTCAACAGCACAAAATGGAAGAAGCCAAAGTAGTGTGAAAGGGTGAAAAACACCCTGAAAACAAGGATTTTTGGGACAGATCTGAACAGATGGAGAATTGGTCATGCAGAAAAGCAAACTGGGAGGCAGCATAAAGTGCAGAAAAGACTAAAATCCAGTTTCTTTTATCTTGTCTGTTTTAGGGTCACAGTTCAGGAATGACTGTTGTTAGAGAGAATTAAATTTGCATCTTTTTTAGACAGTAATTTCTGTTTGAAAAGTCCCCAGCTGCATCCTCAGTGCATAAATAATGTTATAGCAAACCAGTGAATGATCAGAAGAGATCCCAGTATCCAGCCCATCAGTCCTTGGGCCCCTTGCACTCACCTGACTTCCTGCTGGACTTTTTCCAGGACCCTGCCCCATTTGGGCATCTCTCAGTTTCTCATACCTACAGTGGATTGCACTGTTAGGTATTGGGTAGAAAACTAATTTATTTTTAAATTGACTAATTAATTAATTCATTCTGTCATGCAGTATTTTAATTCTGACCTGTCCTTGTCCTGAGTTAAAAGTGGCCCTTTCTAGTCACTTGATAATTTTGTATTAGTCTTTTTTACCATAAAATCGTGAACATTGGAAGAGACCTCAGGCCCATCAGTCATCCCTTTGGCCCTGCTTATCATCCTTTTCTGGAACTTTCTTTTTTCTATTGCATGTTTTTTTGGGCATGGGGGACTGGAAAAACATCAAACTACCAAGCTGCAGGTACCAGACATTTACACAGCACAATAATGATATTTTGTGCTCCAGCTTTTATTTCCTTGAGTTCTCATTTCCGTTCCCACTGTTAATTGGTGTTCCTTGGCACCCTTTGTCTTTGTGATGTGCTGGAAGAAAAGATTTATTGTTAGGTTTTATGCCTGTAAAGAAATGGTCTCATAATTTTTTTGGCTTTTCATGCTGCATTTTACACTTACACTTGGCAATTAATGAGTTTTTTCTGCAGTCTTCACTTGGAATTTATTTCAGATTTTTGAGGTATCTTTTGTTCTTTCTGACTCTTTGCCCTGCTCCACCTGCAGTGGGCTGGATCTGCTTCCCAGTTCGGAAGGCCAGAGCCCGGTGCCCGTGGCTGCCGGGGGCGGTGGCAGCTCCCTCGCCCACCTGGCTCAGGTGCTCGGGCCATCTGCCACCGGGCAGGGAGGAGGAAGCCCCTGCAGCCTGGTGGATACCACACTGCAGGAGGCTGGGCCTTGGGGGGTTTTGTTTGTTTTGAGCAGAACATCTTGGATGCTTTTCTCTCCATGCTGAGTTTATTTGTGGGGGTTATCTCCTGTAATGTGCCCTAAGGAGCTGGCTTTAAATTAGTGGTCTTTTTATTATTTGAAAATTAATTGCAAAGAAATACTTTATCTCAAACTTCTTTTTTTTAGTTTGTGTTTGAGGTACAACTGTATATCTAAGTCAGGACTGGTAACAGCCTAATAAAAATTCTTGCATAATAATTTGTCTTATCAGATCTATTTATTTTGATTATAATTTTATCAGGCTTTCTGGGCTGGAAATACTCCATCCAGGTGTCTGCAGGAAGCTGAAGGCATGTGCTTCTAAATTTAAGTCAAAGCAGTTCATTTGCTCTTCAGAACACGGATACTGGGGCAAAAAATGCCAGAATATGAAAGGATTTTGAAGCAGCCATTTCAGAATTGAGACGAGAATAACAAGAAGCTCTTTGCTCCAAGGAAACAACTGTTGCTATTCCCTCATGGCAGGCTTGGCACATGTGGCCAGTCTACAAAACTTTGGGAAAATGCAATTCATACAAGGTCTGTAGAGGATTCCTTGTCTTTGGCAGTTGTTTTCGGAAGGTTCCATTGTAGCCAGAGGGAGAAGCGGGTCCAGGAGGGGGTTTTGTGTGCTGGCACTGCGGAGTTGGTGCATTTTGGGTGCTCCAGGATTCTGAACAGGTCAGGAGGAACTTGGAATGCACAACCACATTACGTGATGCTTTTATGGGCTCCGGATTTATCTCGGAAGTTCCAGAGCAGAAATCAATTAATTAACTGAGGCACCCAGGGCAGGAGTGGAGCTCATTTGGGCTCTGTTGAACAGCGAGTTCCGTGTGGCCGCCTGCATCCAGGAGGGCCAGAGCCAAGCAGGAGACTCCATTAGGGACGAGATGCTAATAAAATTGTTGCTCCAACTTTTTGTAGTTTACAGTTAACATCTCTGTGTGATGTTTTATTTATTTGGCAAATGAGTTTTATGGTTTAATTATGCAGCAGTGATTTATATGCAAGAGAGCTGGCAAGAGAAAAGCTCCTCCTGCCCAGCATTTAAAAAAAAACCCCTGTTTTCCCTGGCTTAAGAGATCCAGTAACTTCTTACCCATTAAATGTATTTTTTTCCTTTCTTTTACGTAGTTTCTACAGTTATTATTTTAAGGAACTTTTAAAGTGTGCGGTCCTGCAGATGTTTCCAATGGTGGGATTGGACCTTGTATTTAACCTTGTAAGGTACTTGTAGACATTACTGAACATTTTGAAGCATTGGCATAAATGTGACTTTCATTAAAATGTAAAGTATTATTTTCACTGAAAGTTCACTTGGAATGAACGTGAAATGACTGAATTTACAAACCAACACCATGCAGGTTTCACTGCCCCGCTGCCAGCTGTGGGGGGAGGAGAGCAGCGTTTGCTCTGCTGTGTTTGTGTCTGTGTGGTCATTTCCATCGCTCACTGTGCTCCCCCCCTCCACAGCTCGGAAGACCAAGAAGAAGATCAAGGGGCTGCAGCAGGGCGGCGCGGTGGGCACGCGGGAGGCGGCGGAGGCAGCCGGCAGCAAGAGCATCGTCCCCGCGTCGCTGCCGCAGCTCACGCCCACCCTGGTGTCCCTGCTCGAGGTCATCGAGCCTGAGGTGCTCTACTCAGGCTACGACAGCTCCCTGCCCGACTCCAGCTGGAGGATCCTGTCGACACTCAACATGCTGGGGGGCCGGCAGGTGGTGGCTGCAGTCAAGTGGGCAAAGGCGATCCCAGGTAATGCACAAACCTGGGGAGTGCTGCTGCAGGCATCCCACTGAACCTCAGTCCCTCTTTGGTTTCCCCCCAAGCTGTACAGGTGAAGTGTTGGTAATATCTGGGCTCGTTCATGTCTCAGGTACTTCCAGAGCAGAAAAACAGAAAAAATGGCAGATACAAACGTTTATTTACTACAAATGAGGTCATTCTACTTGAACGCTTTGACCATTGAATATTAAAATTCTTCTTAAAATGGGTATTTGTTGTAAAAGTATTACAGAGAGCTATTTGCATTAGCTCCATCTCCACTTCAGATTCACAGAATGCCAGAATGGTTTGGGTTGGAAGGCACCCTAAAAGCCACCCAGTGCCACCCAGTGCCATTGGCAGGGACACCTTCCACTGTCCCAGGCTGCTCCAAGCCCCATCCAGTCTGGCCTTGGACACTGCCAGGGATCCAGGGATAGCCGCAGCTTCTCTGGGCAATAAACAATTATTTCTTTAATATTTTTTGCAATGAGGTTCTCCTGCCTTCTTCAGACCAACATCACTGTGCTGACTCATCTGGGTCTGCATTCATGGATGGTTCTTTTCTGACTCCTCTTCCTCACTGTCCAGCTCCAGGTGGAAGTCAAGATGTTGTTTTCTCTCCAGCTCTGTTCAGACTGACTCTTACCTGGGCAAAGAGGGAGGTTTGGTGCTATTTTGGCTCCCACCTAAAGACACAGTGAGACATGAAAGAAGTGATGTCAGATCTCAGCCTTGGACGTGACACATGGCATCTGTGTTGGAGAGGCCAGGACCAAGGGGAGCTGAAGATGTTTGTTCCTACAGAACAAAGCCCAGTGTTTATCTCCCTCTCACCCCTGTCAGTGCTGTTCACTACCTGTTCTCAAAAACCCTGGCAAAAACACCTCCATGACGCATAGGTTGCCCAAAAATAACATCACAGAACAGGTCTGCTGAAAAAAAAAAAAAGCCTGATAATGAGATTTATGAGTCATAACTGGGTCTCTTTGAGCAGGGGAAATAAATTAACAGTGGGGAAGAAAGGCTGTAAAACTCAAATACCTCTATGTCCAGCAGAGATGTGACTGGAGATGTTTGTGTGGGGTCTGGTTGACAAGGTGGAGCAGGTTGGACTCAAGACTTGGGGGACTTTTCCAACCTCGGTGTTTCTGGGATTCTGTGTCAAGGCTGTTTCACTGGGCAGTTGTGCTGAATTAGCTCAGTCTGCTCTAGGAGAGGTTCACATGCGGAGACTTCCTTCTGGGACAGGTTTTTGAGAGACCATCTGGTATTGCCAGATCCAGTTTTTGATTCCATTTTATAAAGCACTTCTGTGTTCATCATCTCTGCTGAACAGTTTTCGTAATTAGCCAAACCCTTCAGGTTAGAGCTTATGCTCTCAATGAAAATGCCAATCTTCTCTTTAATAACTACATTAATAGTAACTATTCTTATCATTTTTATCTCCTTTCTTTTGTTTGCTGAGGTGGTTCCTCATGAGTGTTTAATTTGTATATCCTGCTCCTGGTTGTAGCCCATCAGCCATGCTGACAGCACGCCAGCATTCCTTGCCAAGCCCTTCAGTTGGGATTTCAAAATAACCTTTTCCTGGGGAGGGTTTGAGCACAGATTTCAAGGTTTGACGTAGAAAGATTAGAATCACTTTGAAACCCTTGCTTTGTGTTTTAGAGGCAGTACCTGGTCAATCCTGCAGGCTCCAAAGCCAGGGGCTGTGTTTAGACCCACCAAGTTCATTACATGTTTATCCACTGGCTCTGTCTGTTGGCACGGCTTCAGGAAGCAGCTCTTTAGATGTTATGAGCTCTTTAGATGTCAGATGCTTAATAAAAATAGATAAAATCAACTTGTATTCAGGCTCTAATAATGGCTCTGTATGGCATGATAGTTCCTTGGTAAGTGTAGGCTGGATCTGATAGGAACTGGTGCTGCAGATCCAAAGCTGGTGGCATTTTCAGACTCTTTGAGGGACCAATTGTCAGGTTTTACTCGTTTCCTCCTTGTTCACTTGGCTCTGTTCATGCTGCATATGAGATTAGAAGCAGTTAATGCTGGTAACTAATGCAGTACTTATTCTGTAGGTTTAGTGTGCAAGTGTTGAATAAGAAGAAAATTTTATCTTAAACCCTTTCTTGTCTAGCAGATTGCTCTGGTGAAAAGTAGCAAACCCTGTTATTTTTGGAAGGCAGTCCAGTGAATTACAGAATATGTGAAATACAATTGTTGCCTTTCGTGATGTATGTGACTGACCATCAGTTCCAGATAACCACACACGTATACACTGTCATTTTTTAATATTACCTCCCTTTTACTCCCTGTGGTACCTGTGCACTGATAACAGCAGTTGTGCTGCTCCTTTTCAGAGTCACGCAAGCTTTTTGTCCTTTGTTGCTTTTTTGCAACTGACACCAACCCCCCTCAATTTTTATTTCTCCAGGTTTCCGGAATTTGCACCTGGATGACCAAATGACCCTTCTGCAGTACTCTTGGATGTTCCTGATGGCTTTTGCACTAGGCTGGAGATCCTACAAGCAGTCCAATGGCAACCTGCTGTGCTTTGCTCCAGACCTGATCATTAACGAGTGAGTAGGACCTGCCAGTGCTGGGCTTTGCCTCGGGGTGAGTCTCTGGTGCTGAATCCTCCCAGAGATCCCATACCAGCCTCTCCTTTCCCACTTGTTTTTTTCCAGCAGCTTGCTTAGCATTTCTCACTAAGTCAAACAGAAGGTAATTGAGATATTAAGTGTATTTATATCCAGAAGTTTTTGTGGGAGGTGTTTGTGCTTTAACATTCCATATTGTGACTGTTCCTGCACCATTCACTAGAATCATTCATTTTATCAGAGCCAGCACAGTCAGAGCTAAAAATATGCCTGGGATGGAGAGAAAAGTTTGGCAAATTGCATGATGTTCTGTCTGTTTAGTGTATCAAAGTGGCAATATGGCCCTACCAGTTTGCCAGAGTGAAACATTTCTATCTGATCTGATGAAATTAGGGCTGAAAAGACAAAGACGGAAGAACCTGCCTGATTTATATTTTCTTGTTGAACTCTGTTGTCAGTTTTCAAGCAAAGTTGAATTTGGTGGAATGTTTGAACATACTTTTTCTTGCACCACACAACTTTTTCCTTGTCTTTTTCCAGATTTGTGTTGTGCAGTAATTCTGTGCTGTAGAGGAAGGAAAGAGGGAATTTGGGATTGTTGAGATGATTAGATCTTATTCACGTCTCTGTTTTCTGGCTTTGATATGGCAGCAATACCATTGGCCTGCTCTGGCAGTTTAATATTTTTGGTCCTGTTTCACTTCAAAATCAGATCTCCCAAATATTTTCTGTGTTTTAAAAAAATACAATAATTGTTACATTTTCTGTGAGATCAGCCATTTATATTTCATGTTTGCTTATTCCCTTGCTTTTTTTTTCAGTGTAAATATTTATCCAGGTTTTTATAAACTGTAATCATTGCCTTATGATAGTAATTTTTTTTAAAAAGCCCTAGGAGAAGATGACAGGTGAGGGCCCATCTGTGTACTTGTGTTTATTAAAGTGCTGAAAATGTGTCCTTGAAGCAGAATAGTCTCTATGTGGTGGGATTGAAATAATTGATGTTGTCACTAAGTACAGTAACATCTAATTTGCTGTAAGTCAGAGATCTCCTGCTGTTCCATCAGTGGGTCAAAACCATAGAGCTTCACTGCTAGGTGTTGGTACTCTTGAAAACCCTCAGAAGTGCAAGGGTAATGCTGTTACAGCAAACAGTAATTCCCAAATTCCTTCCAGCTGCAGTTTGGTACATAAATCGTAGATCAGAGTGACATTTGTTTTCAATAAAACACTGAGCCAACTGAGAGAACTGCAGTTCTTTCTCCACTGGGCTACAGGTTCTCCATAAAACTCTCTGGTCATAACTTTTTATGTCCCATTCCTCAATAAAACAGAGCTACCACCTCGGGGTAAAACCTGACAAACACCAAGTGAGACGAGAGTGCTGCACAGAGAGAGCTGGGGGGTAGCTGGGCAGGTGGTGGACAGGCAGAAAAAATACACCTGATTGTACAGCAGGAAAAGAATACACTTGGGTTTGAGTGATCAGGTGTGTCTGTGTGGATAGAGGAGGTAAGAGCTGGTGAGTGGTGCTGAGCTGGGGCTGCACAGCTGCTGGCAGGGGCAAAACCCACACCCGAGCACAGAACCACTACCAAGGCTGCAGAGGAGGGCAGCTGTTCTGGTTTAATTCTCTCTAGGTTTTATGTGGGGTTCAGAAACTATTTATTCAGTTCCTAAGCTTTCAAGACTTATCCTCATATTTGGTACAGTTCAATGTCTTCAGCTTTAGGAAGGGAAAATACTTCTTTGAGGGGTCTCCAAGACCTGATGGTTCAATTGGACATAACTGCATTTATTGATTGATTTCTTTGTGGGACTAATTAGATTTTCTTTAACTTTATGTATCTACTCACGCATCTGAGCAACATCAGTCCTTCATGCTTTTATCCTTGTGCTAGCCCTGCCCGGTGCGTTCCTGTGTAGTTACTGTTACCTACATGGAATAGCAAGATCCAGTATCACAGAGTCTGTGGTGGGAAAGAGGATTGAATTCTCTTCTGAAGTCTTAAACTGGCAGATTAGTCATTTGTTCAGTCTTCTCCTAAAAATTGAATATTTATTGAATATTCCACTTTTATGTCTGTTCTCCTATAATTTATTTATTTTTTATGGAGGTATGTCTATACTAGCTGGCAGTTTTATATATATTATACATGTTTTTATACACACACACATGAAACTTGATTCAAGCTGTTGAAAAGTTTGGCAGCTGAATAAATCTTAGGCTTTAGGCCATTATTTAGTGCTTGGAAAGGGTTTAAACCTGTGATTTTGCAGTATTGTATAACTGTTTCTCCACTTTGTGATTCAAAACATGCCCTGCTGGAACTGGCACTGGTTCTGTCTCAGCTTTCTTCCTCTGGGTCTGTCACAGTGTGCCCAAAATCACAGTGAGCACAGTGACAGTGCAGAGTCATGTTCATCAAGCAGCAGATGCCATTTAATTGCTGTCCAGCTTGAGACACAAGTTCCTGGAAGTCCTGGGCCTCAGGATTTTGACTCTGGTGCCATGCTCGTCACTGTAGCTCCTTGCTGGGAGGTGTGAGGTCACTGGTTTGTCCTTGTGATCTCATCTGCTATGAAGGGCAGCTGTGCTGCTGGGTTTGAATAGGAAAACAATGAGTGATGTCAGTTCTATAAGCAAAGTCTTGTCAGTTCCCTTCTTCCCCGAACTTTTCCCCCAAGATTCTTTTGTAACTCCTTGTGTGGAGTCAGTGTCATCTGGTTTTCAGAAGAGCAGCATGTTGTTTGCTGGGGTTTGGTGCTGTCCCGACTGGGTGACTCAGAGCAGTTGAACCCTGCCGTGCTCATCCCTGCGCTCCAGGCGCTGCCGGGCTGGGCTGGAGCACGGGGGGGATATTTGGGGAGCAAGGAGCAGGTCAGGGGGGACCAGCCTGGTTCCATGGCAGTTCCAGCAGGGAAGGCAGATGTGTGGTGTCCTAGAGAGTGCTGTGTCTGTTGTAATGAGCTGAGTGTAGCACCCCGTGCAGTGTTACCCTGATGTCCGTGTGAGGAATGAATCCGTGGGCTTGGTGAATGCCCTGTGCAGGGAGGGGAGCTGGGAGCCTGAGCAGGCAGAGCCCTGAGCCCTGCCCTTGTCCCGGGCTGTGTCCCTGATCCCCCGGCCGTGTCCCCAGCACAGCTCCTGTGCCAGCTGAGATCATCTGATGTGCTCTGGCCAGGATGGGGCTAGCTGGGCCCTTGTCCCAAAGCGTGTGCCAGCGCTGGGACCAGGCAGTGAATCACCTCCTCGTGCTCTGACACCAGCCGCAGGCCGTGGGGCACAGCCACCCTGTGCCCACACCTCGTTGGACACAACGCTGTGGCTGCTCCTGTGTTTTGGGAGCTACAGCTTGTGGAGCCTTGGCACTGCCCAAAGTCTCCATGTATTCCTTTGGATCCTCAGCCTCATGGATGGGGTTGCATTCCCAGCAGGCAGAAACAAATGACAGGCTGACCCCTTTCATAATGTTTATTTTAACCTTCTGCCCAGAAACGGGCACAGTTTTACGTGAGGAAAACTGCTGAGCCCTGTCAGAGAATGGGTTTAAATTACTCAGTTTGAAATATGTGAGATGCCCTTTGATACAGCCCAGAGGGGCCAGGACAGCGTTTGCCACCAGGCCAAGTGGTGACTTTGTGTCAAGTGCCCTGAGAAACATCCCAGGGCCCAGCATTGCGCTGACTCCTGTTTCATGAGCGTTACCTTGAGTGCCCTTGGTGTTCATGCTGTTGCTCCCTGATGGTGGAATTCTGAGGTAAAGCCAGCGTGTCTGGGTTGGTGTCTGTGCCCACATGCTGTGGCAGTGCCACACATGGTCCAGTTCCACTGGAAGGAATTGTCCAGCAGCTGTGTTTGGAAATGCTGGAGTTTGACACTTGTGCTTGGTCTGGTTTAGTACAGTTCAATGGTTTGTATTTCTGTGTTTCAGAAGCCATCAGAATTCCCCCTGGTTATTGCACTATGAGAAAGGGCTGCTCCTTGTTTCCACGCAGGGTTTCCCAGGATGATTGTGAGGGTACATTGTATAATCCTCCATAAGGGCAAAGGGAGGGAGAAGGGAAAAGTGACCAGCTTTGGAGGTAACCAAATGTTACTCGTAACTCCCACAGGGATCCCATTTTGTCTCTGTATAGATTATAATGCTGTATAGGTGATACCAAGAGAAGGTGACACATCATTAACAAAAAATGATGTGCTGGCATCACTGCAGAGAGCTTGTGTACTCATTGCACGAGGCTATTTTGCTTGTCTTTTTCTCTACAAAAGAAATCCCATGGAAAAGCACAAATCTGTCTTATACCCTTCAGAATTAGTCTCTTCTTCATCTCCAACTCAAAACTAATTCTGCAATATTCACAGTAACCAGCTGTAAGAGCACACATAAGCAAGATTGCTGTGTCAGACAAGGTATTAAATAAAAGGAGTTCCTGTCCTAATGGAAGGCTTCATTGAAATAGGAAAAAAAAAAGAATATATAAAAACATAATGTTTGTTACTCTGATTCCAAGAGTTGCCTTTAGTTGTCAACATGACTTTCCATTTATGGTTAGAAACGTGTTTATTCCAGTACAGAAATAATGAAGTTTAATTGCAGTGCTGATCATTACTTCAGGAACATAGATGGGCACAAGTATAAAGTCACTTTGGAGTGACTGAGAAGTTACAGGAAGATACTGCTAAATATATAAATATGCGTGAAATTAGGTGCACTTCTCAAAAGTGTTGAAAGAATTAGAAAAATCCCAACGCTAGTGTGGCACTCCATCGTGTTTCCTTAGGAAGATGAGATATCGGGAACTGCCAAGCTGGGAGAACTCGGACTGAACTTGATGTCTGTGTCACGTTGGTGCTGTTGATAACAGAGTTTGCTGATGAGGCCTTGGTGCAGACAGGCTCCCTTTGCAAAGACACAGGGACTCAGGAGGTCACCAGGCTCGTCCTGCACTCAGGGCCAGCGTTTCTCTGTGTCACCAAGGCAGTCACCTCAGGGGCTCACTGGGAGCTGGAGCAACAGCTCATGTACAGCTCCTCAGCTGCCTCCACTCCCTGCTCTGAGTGCGGCGTGGAAAAACAGATCCAGAACATGCAGATAACCAGACATTTCACTAATTCCTGTGCTTTTATTCCTCAGGCAGAGGATGAATCTCCCATGTATGTATGAACAATGCAAACACATGCTCATGGTGGCCCGAGAGCTCTCCCGGCTCCAAGTCTCCTACGAGGAGTATCTCTGCATGAAGACATTGCTTCTCCTCTCTACAAGTAAGTGAACAGCTCAATACCAAACTTTTTGGATTTGCATCTGTAGAAGTATGTGGTGGGTTTACAGTAGATATTGTGAGATAGATTTATACAATATGCTACATGCTGGTTTTTATCTTTGGGTAAGATATGCTGGAGTTAAAGTCGCAGCTTAGTAAATTCTGTCTGTCCTGCATGAAAGCAAAGTGCAGTGTCAAAAATAGTCCTCTTAGAATATAAAGAAAAAACTAATCTGAGACAACGTAACTAATATAAGTGATTATGTGTAAATACCTTTGACAGTGTTACTTTTCCCCTCTGTTGATATCACTGGTAGCCAGTGACTTTGTTCTCCCTGTACTCCCTGAGGATCTCCCTGTACTCCCTGAGGATCTGAGCTCAGCCCGGGCTCGGCTGCAATCCAGGGACTCAGCAAAAAGAAAGAGAGAGAGAGAGTGTGTGTGAGTGTGAGTGTGTACTGGGGTGGGTGTGAGCCGGGCTTCTCGCTCCAGGACAGCCTCTGTGTCCTGGGAAATCCCATCCCGTCCCATCCCACGGTCACTGGATCCTGAGGGAGCTGCCTCAGGCAGGGACTGACGTGTTCCTGCTCCTGCCTGGCACGAAGGATTTGGTTCAGAGCAGTGACAGACGTGCCAATGTGTTTGAAAGGTAGCAAGAACAGCAGAGCAAGTGAAGATTTGTCAGTGTACTTCAGTACTTGTGCATCATCCTGATCGGGTGGTTTGGCTTGGAAGGGACCTGGAACGTGATGAAAAGTAAATATTATTAAGTTTATTACACTGAGGGTGTAAACATTCCCTATCTTTAATGTTTCCAGTGAATAACAGCATTGATTCTGATGGAGAAATGAGAATTTGTTCACCTTGGGCATTTCCCAGATAGGAGCAGGAGCAATGGGAACCCCAGCAGTGCTCACGTGTCAGGGCAGGGGGTGATGGGTGTGAGCAGGGCCAGTGTGAGGGGCACACTGGTGCCATGGTCAGCTCCCCCAGTGCCCCAGTAGCCTGGCAGTGCCCAGCACTGCCTCACTGCCAAGCCCAGAACTGGGACAAGGGCTCTTTTCAGAGGAAACTTTCAACCTCTCATGGCCGTGGGCTTTGTAGGAACTTAAAACTTCCCTGAAACTGCAGATTTCAAACAGTTCCTGTTTGATTCTGAAATCTCTCCCAAAAATTCCTCAAGTGTTTTGGGTGTGGTGTAGGCCAGCATTCCTTACAGGAGCTGGAAATTTCCATAGAGAAATTTCCATGGCAGAAGTGGTGAGGAGGCAGCACTGGCAGAATTCAGCCCTTGCAGCAGCGGGGCTGGGCAGGAGCTGGCACTGCCCAGAGAGGCCTCTCTGCTCCATTTCCAGTGGGAGACAATTGATCTTCATTTTGCTAAGTACATACATTGTGTGAGTGGTACATCGTGGGACTTTGCAGATTGAACAGCTGAAATTTCTATAGCTCTTCAATCCACAACTTGACAATTTGAATTTGTTTATTGTGTTTCTGGGTTCAGTTTTCCAAGAGAAGAGGAGGAGGAGTAAAACAGGAATCCCACACAGGTCTAGACATGTAGCTCATACACAGACGTAGCTCAGAGACCTTTTCCATGTGAAGTATTGAAACAGTTGACAAGTTTTCATCTCCTGTGTAGGCAAGGCAGACAAGAGACTTCATTCCAGGATCTCTCAGGTACTGACAGTGCAGGGAAGGTTGGATTTCCTAAGGAAGGGAATGTCCTCTATGGCCTCTGTCCTCCTCTCGTGCTTTAGGTCGCCTTTGTCTCCCTTCTCTGTCTTCAGCTCTTCACTTCCCCGAGGTGGTCAGAGGCTTCAGAGCAAGCACCTTAAGGCCCTCTGGAGTCGCCGTGCTCCATTTGTCCGGGTTGGTCCTTGGCCTTTGGAAGGACCATCCCCATAGGGATGTAGGCACAGGGATTTTCCCTGGATTGCATCCCCAGGCCTTGGCTTCCTGTCCCCAGCTCCTCACCTGCCCAACACTGTCTCCATGTCCCATCCCTGTCCCAGACAAGCTCTGTCGGTGTCCCAGTTTTGTTTGCTGTCCAGCCTGTCACTGCCTTGCCTGGGCCCATCACTTGATCCATGTCAGGAGGCTCAGAACCAGATGATCTTTCAAGATCCTTTCCAAGCCAAGCCATCCTGTGATCCTGCCCTTGCTCTTTCCTGGGCACGCAGAATTTTCATGGAACCTTCCAATGTCACATTTCCCAGGATCTGGAGAATACAAGTGCTGCAGCCCTGGTGGTTCTCCATCAAAGTGCTTCCAGGGCTGGATGTTGTTGCCTGTGTGGTCCATTTCCCTTCCCGCTGTTTTTTAGTGGGATACCTTTGAAGGTTTTTTTTTATTTTGCAACATGCCTGTGCTTTGTGTGCATCTGGTGATTGTCCCATTCTGCTCTCTCCTTGTCTCTCTGCTGTCATTTCAATCAGTCCAAGTCCTTTTTCTTTTGCTCATTTTCATAGAATGGATTGGGTTGGAAGGGTCCTTAAAGCTCATCTCACTCCAGCGTGGCCTTAAACACTTCCAGGGATCCAGGGGCAGCCACAGCTTCTCTGGACAGCCTGTGCCAGGGCCTCCCCACCCTTACAGGGAAGAATTCCATATTTTAGCCTAGATTTCCCCTCTTTCTCCTCATCCTATCACTACAGCTCCTGGTGAAGATTCCCTCTTCATGCAACTAATGTAAGAGAACTTAAATAAAGATGCAGTTGAGTTGTATAATGTTTTAAAGGTTGGTGTCTGTGTTGCAGTTCCCAAGGAAGGCCTGAAGAGCCAGTCACTGTTTGAGGAGATCCGCATGACGTACATCAAGGAGCTGGGCAAGGCCATCGTCAAGAGGGAAGGGAACTCCAGCCAGAACTGGCAGCGATTTTATCAACTGACTAAACTGCTGGACTCTATGCATGGTGTAAGTCCTGACAGGAATGCTGCAGGCATTCCAGAGAAATACGTGTGGGGCGGGGACAGTGATCTCCTCCAGCGCTTTTTATTTAAAGGGACAAATATCGGGGAGGAGGAGGAGGAGGGAGGTCATGCTCCTCTGCTGTCTCACTAAAGGCAAAATTGACAGCCTTGAATATGGTCCTCTCAGGCTGCCTCTGCAGAGCAATCCACAGCAATTAATTATATAATTAATCTAATTTTCAGTCTCTCCAGTTTTTAAAAATTACGTTGCTTTTAAAAAGAGGAATTCAGGAACTGTAACTGACTTCGCAGTAGAAGCAGAAATGTGACGTTTAAAAGCAGTGTTGCCTCAGAGCCCAGTGAGTAAAGAATTTGTGGAATAGTTTGAAATTCCATTAAAACAATGCCTCGGCACTATGTGTCGTGTTAGGAGTGATCTAATTTTGAAGGAATTTCCAATTCAGATTGTTTCCTTTGGCAGTTCAGTTCTAATTACACATGTAGCACGAAGCAGTGTTTAAGACAAGGGAAACTTTGAGACCTCAAAATTACCAGTTTTTTTCTTGTTACTGTACCAAGCGCCTGGAAAGATCTCATTTAGCTTATCCATCTGTGTGTTATTTATCTGCTGGAATGGGAATTGGTACCAAATCTCCTCAGTGTTTGTAAAGCCTTGCACAGTCTGTTTGGTTGGTTTATATCAGAGTGCCATGGACAATAATTAATGAACTAAATGAGGATTCCTGTGCACATTTTGCCTGAGCCCCATCCTGTGGGCAGGAGTTGGGGAGGAGGGAGGTGAATGTTCTCTGAATATCTTCATGTGCAAGTAATTCTTTGTCTTGTCACTCGTAGGTGGTTGAAAATCTTCTGAGCTTTTGCTTCCAGACATTTTTGGATAAATCCATGAGTATTGAGTTCCCAGAAATGTTGGCAGAAATCATCAGCAATCAGATACCAAAATATTCCAATGGAAATATCAAGAAGCTCTTGTTTCATCAGAAGTGACTGCCTTAACACAAAGGGTTGCCTTAAGAAACCGTCACACGATAGCTTTGTTTTGTAAAGAGAAAACCTACAGAACTTGTTCCTTTTGTCCTCGCAGGTGTTTCTTTTGTAATTATGCACTACATGTGGTTTACAGAGGGCCAAGAGTTAGGCTGGAGAAGCAGCGGATTTCTCACGTTTGGGAAAGAACTGGGGAGAAAGGAAAGGAAAAGAAATCGGTTTTGGCAGAAATTTTCTCGCTCCCCTCGTGCACCATCCCTGAATGTATCAGACCACAAGTGACAAGCTCTGAGGCTGTTACGAACATTCTGTTAATTAATTAATTAATTGCTGCAGTTGGCTGGAGATGATTTTTTAGGCCTTTTTTTTTTTTATTTTAGTAAAGTGTTTTGAATTTTTTTTTTAAAGTTAAGGTAGTATTTTGGTTTATGCATGTAACCTGAAGAAAGTTTACAAGTGTATATCAGAAAAGGGAAGTTGTGCCTTTTATAGCTATTACTGTCTGGTTTTAGCAATTTCCTTTAACTTTATATACCGTGAACTCGGCTTGTTCAGTTTTTCTTACGTAATTTTTTTGTAATACTTTAAGATGCCTATTGTACAGCTGGTTTTTTAAGGTGGGGCAGCTCATAGCTTTCCTAAACGACCTCTAGACAGTAAATACTCAAGTAGATTCACGTGAAACTCGGTTGGGCTTTTCTAACCTAACGCTTTTGACTGGCAAAGCAGCCATAAAAATTGGGCTTTTTCTAAGGGCCAGGGTGGGTGGGAGAACACTCTCAAATCTCATTTCAGTAGATCCTGGTGAAACAGATCCTTTTGGTATATTGCAAAAGTGTTGGATATGCAGATTCATAGAAAATTAACCCAGTCCTAACTGGATGTAAATGAGCAGGTTATTTTATATATTGAAAAAAAAACAAGAAGCCTGATTTTTGCATATGATGCAACAGCCATAACGCAGAGAGTCACGGGCTGCATTGATGCCAAGAAGATCAGTCCTGACTGCCCATCAGGAAATTTTCAGGAAAATATGCATCGCTTCAGAAAAGTTTACTTCTGTGTGGGGAATCTCAGTTTTCTATACTCTAAAAGCTGCCATCACACAAGTATTTCTGGAGACCCCACGGACAGAGGAGGACGTGTGAGCGCACCCAGAGCTGGGGTTGTTCTTCTGCAGGATTCCGGAATCCTCCTCTCCGGGGACTTGTCCACACAGCTGGAACTGGATCTCCCAGCTCCAAACTTGCCTGGTTAGAGACCCAGTTCCACATCTCCACCCTTCACTGACTGCTCCATCCTCCTTCCTGGAGAGCAGGAGAGCTCCGCTACTGAGTTCGTGGTCTTAGAGTTGTCTGTCAAACTTTCTGTCTTTGTAAGGCTGCAGCCCTTCACATTGAATTCCTGGCGTGCCATAAATTCCCACAGGCCTTGTGGATTTCTCCTTGTTGCCATTGATGAGGATATTTTCGACATTTAGAAGCTGTAGTAGCCTTTTCTACATGCACCTTAACAATTTTCTGTATCTCAAAACTGAAATATTTACTAAGCCACTCTAAAATTTGAAGTGGCCAGATCGTTTGTGTAACAGAAATGAGAAAGATCATCTGAGAAAATACAAAACCTAATATATTTTTATATTTAGTTATAGTTTCAAATATGTATAATCGGTATACTCGCTGATCCAAGAAAAGAAGGGAAGGGCTACTGCAGCTTTAAAAGCAATTTATTAAATGATTGTAAAATAGCCTGTATAGTGTATAATAAGGATGATTTTTAGATGACAGATTGCTTTATCATGATACATGTAATTATATTTTTTGTAGGGGTCACAAATATGCCGAGTGGGAATTGTTCCATGTGGTTTGGCCGGAGGCAGCACCGGGGCTGTCGGTGTTGGTATCCAAAGAAGTGCTCTGTTCAGAGGGAAAACCTGTGCTCCATGGGTGTTTGTAGGGTTAGGTTTGTGTTTATTGAATCACTGTGTACAAATCCCGTTGGTTTGGGGTGGGATACTCCTATCTGTATGGTCGGGAGCTGCTCCCGAGGCACGGCTGAGCCAGACCCCGCACAAAAACTGTCACAGCTCTGACCCGGGGAGTTCAGGCACAGCAAAAACAGCTCCCACGGCAAAAACATCTTAGAAATTGGGCAATAATCCACATCCAGGTGCCAGCAATATGTAAATGCAGAGCGTGGGGTGTTCACAGCACATTTCTACATTGAGCAAACCTTGGTTTCCAACTGAAATAGGAAACTCAATTCTCATCCTTTCTTAAAGCTCTTTTTGAATGTTATACCTATTAAAAAGGATCCTATATTCAGTACTTTGGAGTAAAATAGCATCTTTAATAAAAGAAAATAATCGCTCTCTTCTTTGATCTGTAAGGAATATGTACGTTTTGTAATAGGTAAAGGTCAGGATTTTAATTACAACTTCCAGCCCAAGTCATAGGGAATCTCCCACACCCGTTTGCGATACAGATAGGAGTTTGTACTGGTGGGGCTCGGAGGGGGCTCTTGGGGCCAGGGGAAACCTGCTCTTACTTTGGAGAATGTTTTATAAACCTGCATTTCCAGAGCCCTCAGTCGGAACCTGGGGACAGCGTGTGCGGGTCAGGATGCAGGGACCCCACATTGTCACATTTGCCAGCAAAAGCAACTGCAGTGAACTCCCAACAGACGATGGACTCGGGAGTTGGAACTGGATGAGCTTTAAGATCCCTTCCAACCCAGTTCTGGGATTCTGCGATCCCCTCGTGAGAGAACCGGTCACATAGGAGGAGAGGCTCTCTGCCCCTTGTGTCTGTTTGCCTGTATATTCATTTTTAGTCTCTGGGTTTAAGGAAAAACAAAGGAAACTGTGATGTTAGAGGAAGAATCGTCCTGTACGTGCTGTTCAGTTCTAGACTTCACCAGTGAGAATCCGTAGTGCTGCAGTGAGCAGTCGTGTCCTGTTATCCGTATCCGTGTAGCCGTGGGCAGCCCCTGTGCCCCGGGAGCGCTGGGGATCTGGCGTGGGCTCTGCAGTGCCTTATCACGAAGTGCACGGGCCCGCCGGGGCGGCGGGGCAGCTCAGGACTCGCAATGGCCTTAGGGGGACACGGGGGACGCGGGGCACGAGGGAGGGCCGGGGAGGGGAGGGGGGCTGGGGACTGGTGCCAATCGATGCCGAAAAACGACCTCGCCATTTCCACAGGAAAGGGTCGGGAAGAGGAGGAAGTGCCTGGATGAACACGGGCTGTGGGAAACATCCCGCAGCTGAACTTGGGAGAGGGAGGTCTTCAGGGACATGACTTAGAGTGAGGTTTTATAAAGATTGTATTATTATATCCCTGGGAGTGTTCAAGGCCCGGTTGGACGGGGCTTGGGGCAGCCTGGTCTGGTGGAAGGTGTCCCTGCCCGTGGTGGGGGGAATAGATGAGCTTTAGGATCCCTTCCAGCCCAGTCCAGTCTGGGATTCCATGGACACAGACCAGTCACGCTCTGCCCTCATCCCAGTCTGCAGCCAGGGCTTGCTGAGCCATCGATGTCTCATAGGAACCAAATTTTCTGTGAAGGCCGAGGGCCTCTCCAGCCGAGGCCTCGTGCCAGGGGAGGGCTGTGAGTGTGTGGGAACACCCCACCTCCAACACCCTGCCCAGCAGCAGAGGCAGCGATGGGTCATTACTCTATTTTGTATATTAAACAAAAAGATATATACTGGGGACAAATCCTATATCATACCAGTGTATGGCATTATTAAAAAAATCATTATTTTTATCACAGCAATTTTAAACAGCATTAAAAAAAAAATTAAACCAGTGACTCCTGTTTAAGAATAAAAGTTGTAGTTTTTTATTCATGCTGAATAACTCTGTAGTAACAAGTCTGTAGTTTTCACCTACTCAGTGAAATGTTGGACTGTAAAAGCTTGTGTGGAATTGTTGAACATTTATTTTTTCATTTAAATTTGCTGTTCTGGTAATACAAAGCCACACATCTGTACAGAAGTTGCAGTAAATGTGAGCCATTTACAGCAATGACAAATAATGGACAGAAACCATATAATAAAATTCTGCTTTTTTCATTAAATGGCTCCAAAATGCTTCCGTGGACTTTTTGCTGTGGTCCTGGAGAGGGTTGGGTCTGAAAACACGTTGGTTTGGTTTTGTTGGTCTCGTTATTCCCCTCACATGCAGGAATTACTGGGGGAAATCCCTGCCATAGTTACTGTCTGGAGGAGGAGAATTTCTGATGAGAAAGTTCCAATGAACACTAAAAATTACTACTGCCCGTGTTTGCCTTTGCGTTGTAACATCTCTTTTCAGGAGGGGAATTACCAGCACAGTTCTCTGATGGAATCCAAAGCAGGAATGTATCCTGGAGCAGCCTGACCTGTGCCCACTGGGATGGGCTAATGCTGCCAGGATGGTTCAGCTGAGGAAAACACAAAATATATTAAATAATTGATTTAGGTTGCCCAGAGAAGCTGTGGCTGCCCCTGGATCCCTGGAAGTGTCCAGGACCAGGTTGGACGGGGCTTGGAGCAGCCTGGGACAGTGTCCCTGCCCGTGGCAGGGGTGGGACTGGATGGGCTTTAAGGTCCCTTCCAACCCAAATCCCTCTTTAATTCTATGATCTGAAATGTATTTTGTCACTGCAGTGGTTCTCAGCTGTCTGATACACATCAGAATGTGATAAAAGCTCCCTCCCAAGGCAGGTGCCAGCTGCCAAACATCCGTGATGGAGGGAAATAAAATGGAGAGGCCCTGGAGCTCCCCAGGTGTGAGTTGGGACAGGGATCCCAGGCAGGGGGCTGAGCTGCACTGGGCCAGACGGGGTCCTCTGCAGAGACAGGATTTAACCAAGGAAAAAGGGAAAAGGACTTGGTGAATCTGCAGAGCTGAAAGGAGCCTCTCTCTAGGTGTGAAGATGTTGCACTTGGGTTCAGAAAATCACAGCCCTGGAACACAAGATGCTGCCATGAAGCTCCTTCCCTGCCATGAGGCTGTTGAGAGTTTTTGATGTTTCCAACCCCTCAATCGCTGAAACCGCCATGGTTTTCCCCCAGCACAGCTCAGCCTTTCCCCCCTGAGCCACAGAGTGAGTCGTGCTGTAATAAAATCTCATTTAACTGCAGCAGAAAAGGCCGAGTTCCCAGCAGGGAATGATTTCTTTGAATCATTTGCAATTAAAACAAAGCTCACATAAATTTCCCTTCCGTAATTCCCAAGTTGGATGGCTGTGGATGGGGGTCAGAGGAAAGACAAGAACGGGATTTACAATAACCACGTTTATTCGTGCAACAGTTGTGGAAAGATGCTGTAAGGAGAGCTACCAGACACTACGATAAATAACTGCTCCCGGGCTCCAGCCTCATGGTAAGTGCATCAAGTCCTCAGTGTGGTCACATTCCACCCAAAATCCCCTTTGTCCCATTCCATTTACAAAAACACTGATACCAAAAGCATCTGTGGCCCAGGATCTGATTCCTTGCAGGATTTCTGCCCCTTTCCTCTGCACCCTCCGAGCTCCGTGGCCCTGGGGCTGGGCCAGGACACGGCTGCAGCCCTGCCTCACCTGCCACCTTGACTGGCTGTTCTTTGCTTCCTTGGGCTCCATCCTCAGCTTCCAAGAAATCCGGGCAAAGCACAGCATGTGACTGCAATTCGTGATTTCTGTTGTGTTCACATTATCCCACTAAAATGATGACATTTCAGGCTGGTTTGGAAAAGATGCCATTAAATGCCATTTTTACAGTTTTGACATTTAAGATTGGAGCTTTTGAGCTCGTGTTTGCCCCTGGGGTGGTCCCCAGTGGGCTGGGTTGTCCCTGACTGTGTCCCCTCTGCAGCGTGAGCTCGTGTCGAGCTCTGGGCACACGGAGCTGTGCCATGTCAGGCACAAATTCTGGGGTTTTACAGAATGGAACACTCCTTGCCTGTAGTTACTGGTTATCCCAAAGGGGCTCCCAGATGTTCTCGGTGCTCTGGCCAAGCTCCTGCCAGGGACCAGCAAATCTGGTGCATTTCCTTACCAGGGTTACTGTTAATTTCAATTATTGGTGGACCTGGAAATAATATTATATTATATTATATTATATGATATGATATTATATTATATGATATTATATTATATTATATGATATTATATGATATGATATGATATGATAT
>VZTJ01004684.1:301569-408461 GCA_013397795.1 Orthonyx spaldingii | reverse complement strand
TTTATAAGTATATAATTATATACAATATAGCATATAATATAGCATATTATAAAATATACTATATTATATATAGTACATAGACATTTCAAAATAAAAATTATAAATATTGAACCTGTCAAAATCTGGCTGGAGCAGCAACAGGGAGAGGAACCATCAGTAGGGAGTTCATTGATGTCCAGTGCCTGAGCCCATGGATCAGCTTATAAAATCCAACCTGGAGGAGGGGTGATGGCTTTATCCAATCCATCACGGGCCTGGCACAGCTCTAGAGATAATTAAAGCCCGGCATTTTCAATTCCTCATTTCTCCCCTGCCCTTTCCATTTTCACCCTTTTTGGCTCGCAGGCAGAATTTCTCCAGCTGGGCTGCAGCCGAGCTGCACGTGTTCCTACCCCAAACAAACACAGGGCTGGCCTACAAGGCTCAAACAGAGCAATTACTAAAAATAATTTTAAAAAATCCACCCAGCCCAACCCAACCCTTGGCAAGTCAAAGAGAACCCGAGGGATGTGGCTTTCACACCGTCGCCTCCTGCAGCCCCTGCCCGGGGCAAAGACAGGTCGGGGGTCCCCCCTGGGGTCCCGGGGGGCTCCTGATGCTCCTCGGCCACAGCTCGCTCCCCCGGGCTGCTGGATTTGCTGAGCATAATGGGCTGAAAACAGCTCAAAGCTGTCGGGCTAAATATATCCCCGTTGCTGGGGAAATAAATAATAAACAGCGGCACGATGGGGATGGCGTGGAGTCATTGGTTCTGCTCGGGGCTGCAGCTCCCGGTACCGACACAGGGCCACAAAAACCTGAACCAAACCGAGCAACGGTGACTGAACAAAAACCAGCCAAACCCAAACTTAGCAAAAAATAACCAGCAGTAAAACAGAGGCAGAAGCAGCACGTGCATCTCCCAGACTCGGAAATATTTATGAGAGATAATGGCTGCAGCGAAATTAATAAGCTTTAAAAAGGAACAAACCATCTTCAGGATCTCTGGGAGTGGAAAGGGGGGGCAGCTGCACATGGGGCAGAGGGGCTGCTCCATCCCCGTCCTCTGCGAGGGCTCCTCCGTGGCACCCGGGGTCCGGCGGAGGTGGCACTGTCCCGGTGCGGTGTCACCGTGCTGTCACCGTGCTGTCACGGCCCGGCTGCGGGAGGTAACCAGGGTCAGAACGAGCCTGTTTGCTCAAGAGCTGCTCCAGCAGCGCCTGGGAGGACGAGTCACAGCCGAACCCAGCCCGCGGCGGCCGCAGCAGCAGTGGCAGGTCCCGGCCGGGCTGAGGAGGGGCCCCGGGACCCCTCGGCTGTGCCCGGCACCTCCTGCCACAGCAGAACCGGCCAGGGCAGCGCTGCCCGGGGCAGCCTTGGGAAAAGCTCCTCGCTGGCTGCCAGGACAGCGGGGATACCGTGCCATCGGCTGGAAATTAGGACTTCCCTTTGGGTGGTCGTGGAGAGGGGTTTGGACAAGGGCATGGACAGGACAAGGGAACAGCTTCCTACTGCCAGAGGGCAGGGATGGATGGGATATTGGGAAGGAATTGTTCCCTGTGAGGGTGGGGAGGTCCTGGCACAGGGTGCCCAGAGAAGCTGTGGCTGCCCCTGGATCCCTGCCAGGGTCCAAGGCCAGGCTGGACACTGGGGCTTGGAGCAGCCTGAGACAGTGGAAGGTGTCCCTGCCCATGGCAGGGGGGGTACTGGATGGGCTTTAAGCCCCTTCCAGCCCCCTGTGCCAGGGAGATGCTCACACCAGTGGTACCTTCACTGCCAGCCACATTCCAGCCCTTCTGGGGCTCACCCCAGAGCCTCTCCCATCACCCGTCCCTCCTGCTCTGCTCTTCACTCACAGATGGCTGTGAAGGAAAGCTCTGACCCATCTGCAGATATTTCATTATCTGATTGCCCGGGGTAACAGCTCAATCGTGGGCAGGGCAGGTGTGGGGGAGCAGCCTGGGGGTTGTGGGGGTCTGCCAAAGAGATGGGGACACAGCAGGGACACGGAATTCTCCCTGGGGAGATGGGTTTGTTCAAACTCCCCCACATTCCCAGCTCCAGACCCTGCTTTGCCATACCCATCTAATCCGAGCCAGGCTGGTCTCTGGGGCACCCGGCTGCTGCAGATTTTTTCCCCTTCCTGCATGCGTCAGTGAGTTTAGAGCCCAGGTGTGATTTTTCTAGACCCTTTTGTCTGAGGTTTAGAAGCAGAATAAGCTTCATTAGCAGAAGGGAGGATTTACAATAAGTAATAGCTAGGTGCTATCTCATGAGCCGTCAGCATCGTGCTAAATTACCAGCTGAGCCCATCTGCAAACAATCAGCTCCTCACCCAGAGAACAGAGCTTTAAACGGCTATTTCTTTAAAAACCTTTGCTTGTAATCTTTATTTCCCAAAAGCTAAAAATCTGAATTAGCCCAAATGTACAAACTGTAATTGCTTTGAGGTTTCTGGTTCGTTAGGATAATTAAACCACCATGCACCCACTAACACATCTCTCCATCCTCGGGCTCTGGCTCTGTGCAGGTGACTTCTCCCCTTGGCCGCCCCTGACCCATCCATGTGCTCAGCTGCTGTCCCTGAGCCAGGGCTTTGGCCTCTTCTCCAGGCAACCAATGACAGCACAATGGGAAAGCACCCAAGCCAACCCCAATCCAACTGCAAACCCAATTGAGCCCAATCCAACCACAACCCAACACCGAAGCCAACCCAATTAATCCAACCACAGTCCAGCCCAGTCCCAGCCCAAACCCAAATCCAGCCATGACCCAACACCAAACCCAGCTCAACCCAACCCCAAACCCAGCCCATCCCAGCTAATCCAACCACAGCCAAACCCAACCCAAACTCACGGCACACTCGTGGAATATCGGCCATTGATGTGAAATGTAGCAGGGCTGCACCAAGAGACTGCTGATGTCAGTTCATTGCACCACCTTGTTTTTTTGGTTTAATGCCCACAGTGACCGGCCAGGGGCCACGGGAGAGGCTCTGCCCATCAGCAGCATCACCACCCAGCTTTCGTTTCATTTTGACTGGTGACTTTAATATTAAGCATCAAATGCCATGTCAGGCTGGTTTTAAAAAGTATTTCCTATCTTTAATTTCTCTTGGAATAAACCAATGTTTACTACAGTATTAAAGCTGGCCCAAAATGGGAACATTTAGTAAGTGTTCCAGACAAGTTTGTCTTTTTGGAAGGTTTTAATTTAAAAAAAAAAATTCCTCTGGCTCTCCTGTAAGAGCAATAACTTCTGCCTTGGTTTGATTTCCTTTCCTCCAGGATTTACATCTTGTAAATACGTCTGCGTGGGACTTTTGTTCCCAGAAACTCTCTAGGTAGCACATCCAAAAGCTCCCATGTGCCTCTGAAAAGGAATTTACTCTGGTCTCAGAGTAACTGGAGTATCCAAGGAGTCGAAGGGGGACCGTGCATGGAAAGGTTTTGTGGGGACACGGCGGGAGCAGCGCTGTGCTGGTGCTCATACAGCATTGCTAAGCAGGTCTGTAAATGCCATGTCCCCAAATGATGTCTTTTGGAGTGCTTCTGGCAGGTTTGCAATTCCCATTCATCCACAGTCCTCTCTCTGCTCTGGCAGCATCCCATGAAGGCAGGAGGGAGTGGCTCAGGACGGGACAGTCCCACACACAAACAGTGCTGACAGATGAGATATAAAGGGTTTTTTAAAATCCTTTCCATTAGTCCTCCCCATCCCTCTGTACCCCAGGGAGGGGCTCTCATGCACCTGCCCCAGGCAGCGCCAGCCCGAGGTCCCAACACCAGCCACAGCCATGGAGTGATGCCAGGGCTGGAGAAAGCCTGGCCTCATCCTTGGCTTCAGGAAAGCCAAGAAATAGCACAAATGTTGGCTATTAAATCCAAGGATGGAGATGAACCAGCAACATGCCAGGAAAACACCGAATTTTATCCCTACAAACCTCACACCCTCTTCATCCAACACCTCAGAGCAGAGACCATGAGGCAGTCTGGGGACTTCATCCCTGCCCAAACCACACCAGCCAGGTGAAGGGCCCAGAGTGTTCCCCAAGGGGTCAGAGTGTTATGGAGAGGGTGTGATCCCATGGGAATGAGCTCTGCCACCCACCCTGGAAAGCAGGAAAAAAATGATCGCCTTTTTCCTCTTTTTTTTCCCCAAGACAAAAGCCCAGGAAGTTTAATTACTGTGGACAAAACATGAAGAGGGCTGAAATTTCAGCTCCCTTCTCTCTAAGTGACACCACGGAGTGAACAAAGCAGCAGCTCCAGGCTGGGGTCAGTGGGTTTAGAGCCTCTCGGTGACCAGCTTCAAATGTCCTTTGCTTCTCTCGTTACAGTTCTTCTAAAAATATCAAATATAGATCTTTTCCTGATAATGTTTTAAGATACTCTATTTATACATTAATTCTTTCAAAAATAAAAAGTGACACATAGAGCAATTCAGTCACTCAGAGTCTTTAAAACTGTTACAAAAAGCCACGACATCCATCCCCAGCACCACGGGCTGAGGGCTCTTTTGAGACTTTCTTTTATAAAATATGATTCTAGCTGTCAAAATCCCAGCTCTGCAGTCGAACAGGGCTCCTTCTCCCACCCTGCCCCTTCCGGATGACCTGGGATGAGGAGGGACTTGCACTCGCCCTGCCGAGCCCTCGAGGTGTGTCCACAGAGGCAGGAGCCGGGCTGGTGGCATCCAAGGGCTTGTCCTGGGCTCTCCACGGCCCCACCTTGGCCAAACCAACAGCAGATGCGGCGCGAGGATGGAAATAATTCACCTGGCACAACCAGCACTGCACAGACTTGGCATGGACGAGGCTGCAAGCAAGGGGAGGCCTGAAAACCAACGCTGGTGAGAGGCAGCCGCAGCTCCAGCACGGCACATCAGCGGCCTGGGCACGGGCTGGAGCTTGGCTGTGTCTGTACAGTGGGGTTTGGGAAGGGGAGGTACCAAACAGCCAAACAACAGCAGTGGGGTTTGTCTGGGGCTGCAGCGGGAAGGCAGCGTGGGCTGCTCACCTCGCACAGACTGAGGGTTACCCCACAGAATCAGAATCTTTAAAATAAAAAAGAAGAGTTTGAGAGGTTTGGTCCAAAACACCCTCTCTGCACCGAGCAGGTGCCTGCCGAGCCCTGCCAGCCCTGAGCCCTGCAGAGCCCACCTGGGGCTCGCTCTCGCCCGCAAGAGCCGGCACAAGGAGGGGTCACTCCGGGGCTGCCCCGGCCACCGAGGAGCCTCAGCCCCCAGCCCTGCCCCTGCCCCAGAGCTCCCCGGCAGCACCGGGAGTTCTGCGTGGGGCAGTCAGGGAAGCACAGGGAAGGCTCTGGGAGCACAGGACTCGGCTGCTCCTCCTCGGTGGGACACGGCAGGCCCGGGGCCCTGGGCTCTGCGATGCCCTGCACGGGTGGTGAATGTCCCCTGCAGGGAACACCCGGCTCGGGGGTGCCATTCCCAGTCTTCAGCTCGGCCCCTCGCAGCACTCGGCCATCCCTTGGCTGGTCTTCCATCGCTGGGATGTGGGCTTGAGGCACCCCCACCTTGGGGCTGGGGGAGTCTCTCATGTCCCCAGGGCCACTCCCAGCATGCGCGGCAGGAGCGGGAGGAGAGATCACATCTGATCCACACCAACATCCAGCAGTGGGCACAGGGATGTCCTCACCCCATCGCACGGTGGCAAAGGGTACAGGGGCCTGCAGGACTCCCCATGGATACCATGGAATGCTCAGCAGTGGCTCTGTGCACGCCCACGGTTATAGGAACTCGACGTAGTTCTCAGGGATCAGTCCTGTCTTGCCGTTGAGGGTCCCTTCCAGCCAGCCAGGCTCCTGGGACGGGTGAACTGCAGAGAGAAGGGAAGGGCAAGGGAGACCTTTAATTTGTGTTGATTTTAAAGAAAGGAAACTAACAGAGTTAAAGATGATCTTCAAGGTCCCTTCTGACCCAAACCATCCCAGGATTCTGTGAACACAAGGGGCTCAGACAGCTGAAGTGCTCTGGCCTTGCCTGCTCCCTGTGGGACTCCTTGGCCTTTACTTCACCAAGTGAAGCCCACTGCAGGACCGAGTGAGTGGCAAGCTCCAAATACTCCCTGGGGCTGCTGGGCTGAGGGAAAAGAAGTATTTGGGATTAAAAACAGGGGCTCAAAACTTCCTCCAGATTTGGACCAAGATCTCTTGGAAGTTGGCGAAAACAAGGTGAACTCCATTACACCGTAACCCTGCACATCCTGGCCCAGACTGGGAGGGAAATTGCATTAGGGAACAATCCCGGCAGGGAAGCAAACCCTGCAATCTGATTGTGTGCAACCAGAAACCTGGTCAGTCCTCAAAAGCCTTTCTTTATCCAATCAACTCCCCAAAACTTGCTGATTTTGGAGGAGCCAGGCCAGGGCTACACCTGCAGGCAGAGGAATATCCCCCCCTCCCTCAATAATGGTAGGAAGTCAGTGTTGCAGAGCTCCCTGGGGCTCCTGGGGCTCCTGTGACTCCGCAGGTCTGGCGCTCACTCCGTGGCTGGGATCAGCTGCACGAGGCACCAGCTGAGCTGGAGCTCTCAAAGTGCCACTGTTGCCCACATGGGTGTTGCTCTCTGTGGGCAGCAGCATTCCCACACCCCACCTGGATCAAGCTGCTCCTCAGCCACGTGCAGCCTCAGAGCAGCTCAAAGTCAAACTAGAACCTGCCTCCAAATATTGTCAGATCCCTTTGCTTTCTCTGGGGTTTGCAAAGCCCCTTGATCACAGCAAGACTCCGACCAAGCCAGGCGGGTTCTACCTCACGTTCTGCAGCCAACGTGAGCCCCGGCTGCGCTGACGAGTGACTGGAGCACGCTGTGTACTTTTTCCCTTGAATAATCCATTGATTTTTATCAGCAAACATAATGTATTTAATTCAAACTTGTTCCCCTCCTAGCTGCTCTGATTCCCACGGGCTCTCAGAGGGGAGACCATGTTTATTTATAAGATGACTACGGAGCTGCTTCGGAGAAGGATTGTCTTTAATTCACATGTATTCCTTCTCCTCCCCTTTCTGCTGCATTCGCCTCTATATCCGACAGCAAAACCAATGCCTGTGGTAGCAGCTTCCCAAATGACAATGCTTAACATTTAAAAGCCAAGAATTACTTGGAAAGTAGCAAAAAGTCTTTTCTTTACACTGAGATCATAACTAAGCCAGAGCTGCTCAGTTCCATGGGGTACGAAGTCTTGGTGCAGGAAACACCAAATGTGTGTTCATTAACGTGGTCTGTGACTGAGCAAAGCCCACCTGCTCCAGCGCTCATATCCAGAGGGAAAAAGCACACGTTGCTTTCCCATCTCCTGCACAAAACATTACAGCAACTACACCGAGTATTTCTGGTGCTGATACCTGGAATCTAATCTCCCCTTCCCAGAAGCCCTCTGGGAACGGCTGTGTATGGTAAACACTGGGGCAGGCACAGCTCGCCAGCTTCTCCCTTAAGCTTCGAGGAGGGGTCCGGACCCAGGAGAGGGCAGTGGAGCCCACGGGGTCCGCACGGTGCCACCCTCCTGCAGCCCCACCGTGGGACAGGCTGGCAGCGCAGCCCGAGCTGTGCCCTGGCAGAGCCCCAGCCCAGGACTCACCGTTGTCGAACACGGTGCCGGCCGTGAAGGAGAGCTCGGAGTCGTGCTCGGCTTTGCAGGCGTAGAGCGCGCGGGCCTTGCGCAGCGGGGAGCTGGAAGAGAGGCCACGAGTGGGCACAGAGCCACCCCCACGGCCCTGCACGGGCCTGTGGCACTGAGGAGGGGTTGCTGCTCTGCCGGGGACCTTGGCTACGCTGCTCAGGGACGGGGAGAGAGACACCACAAGAGGCTGAAGGCTCTCGGCGATGAGCCACATTTCACCACAGTGCAAATCCCAGTCTGAGCCCAGCTGGCACCACCTGGGCTGGAGCCCACATTGGCGTCCAAACAGCATCAGCCCAAGTCAGGGGACCCCAGGAGAGCTCCAGGCTCTGGGTTGGAGCGGGAATGTTCTGTATCTGAGGGGCCATCCCTTACTAGAGGTTGGCACAGAAAAATGTGGCAGCGGGTGCTGGCAGTGACCCACTGCCACCGGCCCCGCTCTGCCAAACCCATCCAAGTGCAGCTGCAACCACAAGGAGAATTTCACAAGGAAGAATTAGCACTTGGGGCAGGTTATTTCAAAAGAGAAAACCAAGCAGGTCCATGAAGAATTTGCTGCACTACTTTAAAGCCTGTACCTTAAGGTAAAAAAGATTTAACAGCCATTAGATTTTGCTGGAAGTGTCAGCGTGCCCACGCTGTGGGGGAGGGAATCGGAGCAGGGAGAGCCAGGAATGGAGCGAACTGCCAGCACAGAGGGGAAAATGAGAGACCTCAGGGCTCTTCACACACAGCACAGGAACACAGAGCTGTCCCTGCACCTGGAATCCCCACCCTCCTTCCCAGTTTTAGGCTGGAGTAGGGCTGGTGGAAAGCTGGGACACTGCCAGGCTGCGGTGATGGTGACAGTGACAGTGCCAACCTGGCCAGGCCCTGGGCCACTCGAGCAGCCGGCCACATCCAGCACTGCTGCTCAGCTGTGACATGGCCAAGGGAAGGGATGAAGTGCCCCCAGGAGCTGCTGGGGTGGGGAACAAGGTGTCACCGTTCTCAGATTAGTGGTTTTACCAATTTTTATCTTTCCGAGGACTCGAAGTTCCTCCGAGTTCCTCAGACAAGCCCAGGGAAGCAGCAACACTTCATGGCAAGAGCAGTTCCCCTTCACACCAAACTCCAAACCCAGGAGCTGTGAATGGGTTTGGCTTTGCTGCAAAGAGAGCCCCAAAAGGGCGGTCTCTCCTCTCCAAATTCCAGCTGCCTGACACGAGCAGCTTCCAAACACTTAAAAACCAGGATGGGCAAACAATCCTCCCACTGCAGAGCGTCCTTCACTGATGGGGAGGCACCGCTCACACAGAGTGCTTGAGACCACCAGATGAAAAACAAAAGGTGTTTTCAGACTCACTCATGGCACAATGGCATCGCCGGTGCCAAGGGCATGGGACCCCTGGGCAGTGCCTGCTCTGGTGCCAGGCACCCCAGGGCACAGGGAGACCCCATAGGGCTGGCACAGCTCAGCCTGACTCGCTGTGAATCCTGCACTGGTTCTGCAGCTTCCAGGAACAATCTGCTCCAGCGATGCCCAAGCACCTGTGGCGTGGGCACCGAGCAGCCTGTGCTGCCCCGTGTCCGTCACCCTCCTGGGATCCCAGACGAGGCAGTGGCCACAGAACCAGGATGGCAGTGCTTTCCAAAGGCTCCTTTCCCCCTGCAGTACACTTCTTACCTGCTGCAGAGCAGAGCAAAGCCAAGGCAGGAGCTGAGATGAGCCCAGCAGTGACACCAAGCACCACAGCCACAGCTCCCACTCCCCTGACCTGGGGGCTGCAGGCTCCAGGGTCAGGGCTTGGGGTGTTCCAAGGGCTCTCCTGGAGCAGGAGGGTTTGAAAGCTCCCCTCTTGCTGAGTGCAGACAGCTGTGTTGGGACAGTCCGAGCAGGATGCCAAGGGAAAGGGAAGTGAAGTGCGGGAAACCGGGGAAATAAAACAGAAATAGCAAAAGCAACAAAAAGCCAAGCGAATTGTGCAACAGACCTGATGGGGGATGAGTCGCTGGACGTAGAGGAGGTGGGCATAGGACTTGATGGCGCAGAGAACATGGGCCAGGACGGTGAGAGGGGTGACGTTGGGCTTGGATTCTGAGGGCTGCAAGACATAACCAGAGACCTTATCAACGTGCAACCACAGCAACAAACAGAACCGAGAGACACAGAGACGACAGCCGACGATAGCGAGTGCCTTGGGACTATTCCGAGCATGAGACACAGCTACGAAATGAAGTGCCAAGACCTTGGGAAGTGTTTCAAGGCTGGATCTGCATTTGTCTGGAGAACAAGAGCTGGATCTTCCAATCAAGCCCTGCTCCATTGCCCCGTGCCTGGCACCCCATGTGCTGAGGGATCTGTGCTGGCAGCACGGCCACTTACCTGCCTTGTGCTTCCCCAGCACTCCCAGAAATAGCTGCTGGTATTTCTGGGCTTAATGATGCCTGTGAGCAGCCTCCACCCCCTCTGTCTGTCACTTGTGGTGCTCATACATTCAGTGTATAAAAATGTCACTGATTTTGTTTTCCATGTTTTCCATCACTTTTTCCCCTCGTGCTGATTCCTGAAACCAGCTGAATCTGAATTGAGTTACTGGACTGGTAATTGCACACAGAAGTTTTTGGGTCCTTCCAAACTGTTTGATTCAGGTCATTCTCAGGTTCACTAAAGACCAATTATTGTACTAAAATACCATTTTGACTCTGATTCATCTACTGCTTCTCTGCTTAGCAGCTCATTGGTATTCCCTGTCCAATTCAGATTAGAAACTCCATCCCTGATAAAACACCAGAAATCCCTCTCCACACTGCAAATGCCTCTGTAAAAATAAGTTTTGTAAAAGCATCATAACTTCTGTTTTTTCCTTGAGAGAGGGACAGTACCGCTGATCACACAGGTCTGTGATGAGCTGGGGACAGGGCACAACCCTCAGGATGTCCTTATCCCTCAGCTGGGGCCTCCTGAGGTAGAGGGAAGGGATTCAGGGAATGGTGGCTCCAGAGCACATGGGAGAACCTCAGCCCTGCAGGAGTTCAGACCAACATTGAACCTTCCAGTGTCCTCTGGCTGCCACCACGGGGGATATTTATGACATGGACACTTTCCCCTTGGAAACTGGACCATCTCTTCCTAAGGCCAAACTCTTGGCTTTACTCCTTGCAGAAGCTGTGTCACTGGATTCAACAGACACTGATTAATTCCCTCTGAAATTACAGGCAACACCTTTATTATGTCAGAAGATTACACACATAGAGAAATGGGATACAGCAGTGCAGCATGACTTCACCAGAGGCTGGAAAACGGGGAATGCTCTCAGGCAGGCTATCAACGAGATCCTCAAAATGTTCTGCTAATAATCATCACTATTTAAAATCAATTCTTTTGCATTTCTATCATCAGAACTGTCCATCTTTTGAAAAATGAGTTTTCCTTAGTCTTTACCAGATCTGACAGCTGCTGGTACTTACCAGATACTCCATTTCCACCTCCAAACAGGAGGTGCTACCAAGGTCACCAAGTCATCCCAAACTGCCAAAATTACCCCTTTAAGCACCAGTTCTTTCAAAGAGATGGCCCAGCAATCCCCTTCTCCAAGAGGAGCCTGGCCAAGGTGGGACTTGGAGGGGCAATGGGCTGGTGACCAAAATGTGGCTGAGCCTGTCCTGCTGAGAGTGGCCACCAACACCCACCAGCCCTCCCACCGCTGCTCCCACTGTGGCTGTGGGCAGCAGGCTCGAGGTGCAAGAGGACATGGCACAGGGTGTGCCAGCCTGGGATGGCCACTGTGACATGGCACTGGGTGTGCCAGTGATGGGATGGACACCGTCTGTGCCATCAACCCTGGTCCTCTTCACTGCGTGAAGGAAGGAAAATCCAACAGCACAGGGCTCCGGGACCAGAAATTACTATTGCACTTTTTGAGATGACATCATGGCAAACGAATGCAGCTCTCATTTCTCTTCAAGTCGCTCTGTCACTGCTCCACAACTGCGCGTCTGCTCCGCTCATGACAGCAGGGAATGCAACCAGTAGGATGCTTGGAGTTAGCAGGGGAAAAAGCCTGAGAGCAAGAAGCAGCACTCAAGCCAGCCTCTGCCTGAGAAGTTATCACTAATTTGGAGCAGGATTTTGGTGTCTTCGATCCTTGATGTCAAAGCAAACACTCTCCGTGTCCAGCAAATCCACGGAGAGAAATGTTCACTAATGCCAGCGTGTGCACTGGGGTGTGCAGAGCACCCTGTTCCCATCAGGTGCTCACAGAGATGAACATGGTCCTACAGTGACTGAGCTGCTCTGCAAGTCCTTCCAGAACATGTCCTCCAGAAGAAGCCATGGATAGCTCAGCACCTACTTGAGCTGTCTCCCAGCACCGACAGACCCTGGAGTACGATGGGTATGAAGGGTTCACCTCCCTTCCATGAAATACAGGTATTTATTTTCAAGCTGCTGCATGAGTATCACCTTCCTGAGCTTATGTGACTGCCAGACCCGAGTCCTGCCTCGCTGGAGATGTCAGTGCATGCGAGGGAACGGGCTATCCCGAGGTCTCTGGCGTTTTGGAAAACTGTTTTCTTGTAGGATCCAATTTCCTTTGTTTCTCACAAAAAGAGCAGAGGTGGTGAGAGGCTGGGGGGAAGTTCTGGCTGCTGCCTGCAGGCAGTGAATGTCAACTGGAACTTTTTTTCTTCTTCTTACTCAGGAGGGCTTTGCGAGGGGCTCTTCCTGTTGGGTGCACAGTGGAAACAAAACAGAGAAAATTGCTAAGAACCAAAACCATCAGAAGCAGGAAACAAAGAAATGGCTTAAATTAGAGTCTTCCAAGGTGAGACTGGACCTTTCCCCTGCAGAAGCAGTTGGGGTAACTCCACGAGTCCATAGCCCAAGGCATCCTGAGGCTCTTGCCTTTCCCGCTGGTCCGACTGCGCCTCGGAAGCAGCGGCTGTGATCCAGCAGGGAGGGGAGGGAGCAGTGATGGGCACGGGCAGGGCGAGGAGGGCACCGTGCCACAGCACCTGCAGCGGCACCTGCACCTTCCACTCCTCGTGTCCCTCCGGCAATCCCACTCTTCCAGCAAACAGAGTACTTGGAAATGAATTTAGGAGTTAAATCCTCCTCCCTGCTTCCCGTGCCGGCCATACACGCTGCCTTTCCCATGCAGATGTTTCATTTGCTGCCCAAACTTGTGAAAAAAAGCAGTAACTCTTGTTTCAAGACTGCTGGATTTGCTGGGGCTAAAAAATCTCTTTTGTGATCCCTTCTCCTAACCTGCCTCTTTCATTCTTCTTCCTCCACCCAGGCTGCCTCTGGCACTCCTCACCCGGCCCAGGCCCCCCAGGCATGTGCAGCTCTCAGAGCCCTTCTCAGCAGGGCTCCAGACAACTTCTGCTGCTTTGTTCTCCTAGCTGAGAGGACATCGGTTCCACTTCAAACATGTTTACAACTTGTTTATTTTTGTGGAACTCGGGGCTATTTCTTCCACAGAACATCTCATAGCTGTGAATGGGCAGAGCCCCCTGATGGATTCCAGCCCTTTCATGAAATCACCTCAAGAACAAACAACAATATTCCCGTTCTGACATGATCACTACCTGACTGCAGTAAAATACATCAAGGACCACCCAGCCCTTTGCTCCCTGATCCGTTCCTATAGAACAAAGCTGCAGAACATAAGGTTCTTCTCAAAGGTAACAAGAAAACAGAAAATTACAGCTTTATGTAATGCCAGAGCACTTCAGCTCTGCTGAAACAAGGCCAAGACTGCAGCTCACCAGCAGACATGGCTGTTGCCTAAATGAAATGGGAGGCAGCCTGGCTTTGGGAAGCTGATGGAGCCCAAGCAGTGCTGCAGGTCCTAGCAAAGCCTGGAGCCATGGATGGGCTCTGGGAAGCAGCTCCCAGGCACTGGCAGCACCACCCTAGACCTGACCACCAGCTCACAGGGCTCCAGACTGGCAGGGCTCTTCCTCTGCTTGGTACTTCAATGCAAGAAAAATCATGTTAAACTCTCTGCAGTGTTACTCTCTCAGGGGTAACATTTCTGCATGGTCATTTGGGTGGAAAAAATTACACATTTCAGAAAATAAGCCTGTGGTCAGCATCACTTGACCAAATTGGTCAAAAAAATCTCAAATCCTTCAGCACAGGCATTCCCCACATCTCCATTTACCAGTTCCCCATCTCCATCAGCACAGATTTCAGGATCTTCTTTCCAACAACACGGACGTGTCTCTCTGTAATCCTGATGACACCCAGCACATGGGTTTGTCTTGTCACTTTGCTGCTTGGCTGATTTCCAATGTGTGGGAATATTTCCCTGCTTTAGTCATTTCACAAACCATCTAAAAGCTTTTCCACTTGAATAAGAGAGAGACTAGGATGAGTTCTGACTCTGTGGAGGAGAGCTGGAGCTGTTGTCCCACATTCCCATTTCCAAGCGCAGACAGATGATGCTGGATGGCGCAGAGGAGGAGATGACAGGGCTGGTGTGGCACAGAATTCTGGCATGGAGCTCAGAGCCTGCTGTTAATGCTGGAGACAGCGAGGGAGTAAGCAGAGAGTCAGCAATGGACAGCAATGGATGAGTTCTCAGCATGGGCGAGCGCTGCAGGCACTGCAGGAAAGAAGCTGCAGGAGCAGCCTGGTGTCAGCACAAGTGTCCCCCCCCAGCTGAGCTCCAGGTGAGGGGAACATCAGGACATCATAACAGGAAAGGGCATTTCAGTAACAGCTGCACAACTGGTTTGTAGCAGAGAATTACCAGTATCACAAGCAAGGCACAGAGCCACCAGGGACTGCTCTTACACGGGCCCAGCACCAGGACAGACAGGGGCAGATGGGGCAGGGGAATGGAGGCAGCCACAGGTCCACACCAAGGAGGCTTTGGGTCCTTCCCAGCACCCAGCCTGGAGAGGACACACAGTCACAGAATGGCCCGGGGCTGGAAGAGACCGTAAAAATCACCCAGTGCCACCCCTGCCATGGGCAGGGACACCTCCCACTACCCCAGGATGCTCCAAGCCCTGGCCAACCTGGCCTTGGACACTTCCAGGGATCCAGGTGCAGTCACAGCTTCTCTGGGCACCCCGTGCCAGGGCCTCTCCACCCTCACAGGGAAGGATTTCTCCCTAACATCTCACTCCACCTTTTGCTCAGTAGCTGCATTTTCTGCTCCATCAATATCCCCCTCCCTCTTCCTCTCTGCCCAAAAGGCTCTCAGCAGACTCAAAATCAGGCTGGAGGGTTTTATGTTGAACCCAGTGCTTTCAAACTGTGTTAAAGCTCTTAATTATTAATAGAAAAGTTGTAATGTGGCAGCAGGGAGCCAAACTGGCAGTTTAGGAGGCAAGTGTTGGTAAATCAGGAGCCAGCATCTTAGTCATGGCTTCTCCATCGTGCCACAGCTTCTAACACGAGGTAATGCTGCAAGGCTGGGTGCATTAGTCACCAACAAATTGTGTTTGCAATTAAGCAGAATTCAACAGCCCTCCAGAAATCTCTCACTCCTCTCTGGCATTCAATGCACTGCTATCTTACATCCCCCAGAAAAGAAAACTCTCCCATCTGCCACCCCTACAACCATATGGGATCCTTGGAAAATGACGGAAATTAAAGTCCCTGTGGGATCACAGCTCCCAGCTCAGCTGTGGGGGGTTTGGGAGGATCAAATATTTGAGCTAAACACATCCTGTGCCCCGGGCGGCCCTGCGGCGCTGCCGAGCCAGCTCTGCCAGCCACCAGCAGCTAAACCTGAGCTCTGTGGCTGAGGGTGACCTCGTTTTGGGAACTTGGAGCTGCAGGGAAGCTGAGGGATACGGAAGGATGCTGTCCTTGCTGCCAGCCATCACCTGCCCCAGGAGAGGACAGCCCTGACCCGCCCCGTGCTACCCCACCGCCCTAGGAGCCCGGCTTTGGGTGCAATGTGAGGGCACAGATTTCAGGCTGGCAGCAGCAACCCACCCCCAGGAGCTCTCCAAAGGGAGAGAAGTTCCCTTCACTTTTTAAGCAATTTCTGGAAACGACCAGAACACTTACTCCCCACCATAAAAAATTCATTCCTGGCTAAGAAATATTCCCCACATAACTTGATAGGAGGCCACTTCCAGGCTCAAATCCTAACAGAAAACAACGACGGTTTCTTTGAGCCTCATCAGCACTACGGGCTCAAATTCAGATTTTTTTGTGTGTAAATCTCTGCAAACACCACTTACGAGAGCTGATCAGAGCATTTCACTGCAAACTCCGAACACCACAACATGGAAACAATCCATCTTGATCATATTTATCAAAAGAAACACCATGTTTGTTCTGTTCCTCTTTTTTCATCTTTTTTTTTCACTTAAACCCACCAAACTTGGTAATAACATTTTTGTCTCAGCAGCTCTAACCAGCAGAACTCTCCTCCTCCAGTTGCATGGCCCCTCCCAGTGCAGCCCAGCTGGGAGGTGTGAGCACCACAACCCTCCCAGTTTACTGGCCCAGCCTCAATTTCTCTCGGTGCCATCAAGCTGGACATGTAGCCTTGGAGAACCCTTCCCAGTAATCAAATACAGCAAAGATTAATACACTCAATTCATTTTTTTCTGGTTGAGTATTTTCCCACTTCTTATTCCTTGTGCTTTCCCAATTCCCCCTGTGCTGCACTCACTGCTGTGCTGCCCACCCAGCACTTCCAACCCAACCTCCTGCTCAAGGAGGGGCTGGAAGGGACCTTAAAGCCCATCCCGTGCGACCCCTGCCATGGGCAGGGACACCTCCCACTGTCCCAGGCTGCTCCAAGCCCCAGTGTCCAGCCTGGCCTTGGACACTGCCAGGGATCCAGGGGCAGCCACAGCTTCTCTGGGCACCCTGTGCCAGGGCCTGCTCACCCTCACAGGGAACAATTCCTTCCCAATATCCCATCCATCCCTGCCCTCTGGCAGTGGGAAGCTGTTCCCACTGTCACTTCAGACCCTTGCCCCAAGTTCCTCTCCAGCTCTCCTTTAGGCCCTGCAAGGGGCTCTGAGCTCTCCCTGGATCCTCCTCTTCTCCAGGTGAGCACCCCCAGCTCTCCCAGCCTGGCTCCAGAGCAGAGGGGCTCCAGCCCTCAGAGCATGTTTGTGGCAAAAGAAGTGGATAAACTTTCCCTGCTCCTCGGGGTTCCCCCAGGGTCTCCAGCGTGAGCCCTGGGCATTGTTTGGAGCAGGGAGCCATTTCCATGCCTCACCTCCCTTCCCTCTCCCCACTCCCTGCCTCAGCTTGGCATGGTTTGAAGCCAGAGGGATTTTCCTCAGCTCCACAGGTGACACAGCCGCTGGCACTTGTGTTTTTCCAAGTGCTGGTGCAGACAACACCAAAAGATGGATCAGTGCTCCTTTCTCCCCGCAGGTCCTCCTCACTGTCCAGCCAGGACACCTTCCCTGCAGGAGCCTGCGGATCCCTCACTCCCAGGCCTGGGGCACGGTGCCAGTGCGTGGGGGCAGGCGGGGGACTGGGGACAGCTCCTGTCCTGCTGACAATGTCCCAGCTTAGCACAGCCCTGTCACCAGTGTCTGCACAGCAGTGTCTGCACAGCAGCGCGAGCACAGCCACGGCATTGGGTTACCCCCAGGTGAGGGTAAAGCGGTGGCCTTACAGCTCCAGCTAATTTAGGAGATTAATTAGGCACGAGGATCTCCTTTCAGTGGAGACACGATGTCTTTGCGAGCCAGCAGCCTTGTTCTCCTCGGCCCCTTTGGGAGGAACTGTCAGCCTTTTGCTGGGAGATAGGCTCGTGCGGGGGGTTGGTGCCCATCTGAACTCTGCTCACGTCCCCTCCACTGCCCCAGCTCCTTCCCAGCGCTGGCAGCTGGAGCTGCCGGGCCACGAGGGAGCTCTGGGACGCTTTCAGCACTCCCAGCGCCTGTGTGGTGTGGCTGGAGTCTGGCACTGCCTCAGAAACACTACCAGAGCCATCAAAAGACTTTTATAAGGGAGAGTATGGGCTACATCCCTGGTTTTGAATTCGATTTCCCTGCAGAAAGAGGAACCAAAGAATGCGCTCGGCCCTTTCTCTGCTATATTTCATCTGAGGTGACATTTATAGGTGGCAGGAAGACCTAATATACCATCATTTTGCTTTCAGCAGGCTCAATAAAAGTTTGGCTGGGCTCACGCTTGAGATTCTGCCCAAAGGAAACTCGGATGCCCACTGAGCAGAGGTGCTGGGAGCGGAGCTGGACGTGGGGGCTGAGCAGGCTGGGGCGAGCAGAACACCCTGGGACCCCAAAATCAAAGAGGGGAAGGCAGGCAGGGGAGGCAAAAAAGAGAGTCCTGGCCAGCAGGATGATGATCCTGACCTCCACACACCCACTCAGCACACACAGAGTGCCCGTGACTACCCCGAGGAAGGCTTTGGTGGAGCATCTTGGATTCCTGCATCCACATCCATCCCCCCACAGTGACTGGGATGGATTTCAAATCCTGCTCTATTTGAAAGTAAAATTTCCATTAGCCAATATTTGTCTGAGGCAGTTTCTTTGAAGAAGATGCTGCTATGCAGCGATCTCCACACTAATTACAGGAATTAGGAAAGCAATGGAGTGCAAGATGTTTTTTTCCAAGGCTTTCCAGAAAGCTGCCTCCAAAGCATCATGTGCCGCTGAAGTTTAAGGTGCTTTTTTAGACTCTCGCAGGGAAATCTCATTTAATTCAGCTTGCGAGAAGCACCCTTAGATGTTCCCAGAGCATCACCCAAATAGAACAGTGCTCTTCAAAGGCAGCAACATCTGAGAAGTCTCCTGAGGGGCAGCACTGGGAAAAGCTGTGGATGGTGGGAGTCAGGCTGCAGGAGCTGCAGGGTGGCCTGGTGTGTGGAGCGTCTGAAGAGGCCGTTTATCTGTCCATCTGTCTATCCATCTGTCCACCTGTCTGTCCCTCTGCAGCCACCCACACTCCCCCCCCCCCGCGACAGCAGCTCCTAGAGGAGCACAGCCATGGCCAGGGCAATGCAGAGGATTCAAAGCCATCCCCAATTCATTCCTGCTGGGAAAGGAGGGGCGTCTGCTCCCATGAGCAGAGGGCTCTCAGCCTGACAAATCACCTTTGTTTTAATCAATGCGCTGGGAGAAAATGTTTTGATATATGACCACTGGGTCACATGGGGCTGGCCACAGGGCTGGAGACTTGTTTTATGAGAATATTTGGCTTCACTTTCAAGTTCAATTTGTGGAAAGTTTCTAGACCATGGGCCAACCAAAAACTGAAGGAGCTAAAGCTTTGCACAGTTGTTGTGCCAAACTCCAGGGCCCACGGAAAGCCCACACAGCAGGAAAACTGATCCCACCTTTTCCTCCTGCGAGCCCGGAGCAGCACACGGGGATGCTGGGGCAGGCACGACCCCACTGCTGGGGATTTCTCTTACCCAAACAGCCTGAAATATCCCACCTCAAATGGAAGTGTGTCACTTGCCTCTGCCCTCCCCAAAGCAGCTGCTGCTCCTGTGGCCCACAAGCATCGTTCTTTTCCACACATCTTAAAATACCTCATGGAAGGATACATATGCTTGGAAAATAAATCCTGGATTATTTAAACACAAGGGAGGGAATTCATACAATCATTAAGGCTGGAAAAGACATCCAAGATCATTAAGTTCAACCTTCTATATGAAATCTATACATATACATTATATATATAAATTTTAAGACATATGGCCATCAGCAAGCCTCAAGTATATTTATCTGTGGAGTCTACTGAGTTTGCTGCTTGTGTTTTCCATGAGCCAGGTTTAAGGATGTTTGCCAGAGCCCTGAATCACTCTGGTTTATGGAGCTTTCTCACCACAGGCATGATCTAGGACTCCCAGGCTAAAATTGCTCTAAAAGAAACAAACACACAGACACCCTCACAACAGTCTGCACCAAAAAAAAAAAGTAAGTCATAAGATAGTTTGAATGTTATGTCATCTGGAATCAGCCATGCAGCAGACTGGGAATTTTAGGAGCTTTTCTCAAGTAAGAGGACTGGGAGATAGGCGGGTTCTGTTCTAACCTGGCAGCGATCTCTGCTCCTCCTGAGCAAAAACCAACTCCCGTCTGAGACACAGAATGCAGCACCCAGAGCTGTCTGCTCCATCCCTGCCCCATCCCAGCTCCATCCCTGTCCCCGGGAATGCCCAGGGCCGCTGGCAGATCCCCAGAGCAGGATGCTGGCATTGCTAACTGGAGCATCTGTCTTTTTCTTCCTGAAATTTGGCCTTTTCCTCTCTCCCAGCCCCAGCCCACCCTGCAATGCTGCCAACCACCCTCCAATGTGCTCATGGTGAGACTCCACAGCAAACCCAGATTTCTTCAGGATGCAGAACCTGACACCTCATTTTGCTGTGCTGTCCCAAGTATTTTCTTATAAATTTTTAATATTTCCCATGACTCCACACATGAAAGGAAACACATTTGGGGTAACTTCACCCCAATCTGTGCCAAATGCCACAGGCTGACTTGTAGCTGCAGGGACAGTTCATGGTCCAGACCCCTCTGTCCCCCAGACACATGGGTGGGCAGATCTGGCTTCAGGGGTGTCCCAGGGTTCTCCCTGTTCCCACAAGAAATGCAGCAGCATCTCAGACCTCTGCGAGGAGATGGGAAAGAGGCAAACCCTGAGCAGCCACATGAGGAGGTATCGAGGGGAGGGGAGATGAAATAATCAAGGATCTTGACCCTGCTTGGAAGGCAACACTTCAAGCAGCAAAAGCCTGGGTTGGGGACCCAGGGTTGGGGTCTTGCACCAGTTCCAGCCATCCCACCCCACTCAGCCCACAGATTCTGGGTGTAAAGCTCCCTGCCCCAGCCTAGGACCACAGCTGGGAACAGGTCTGCTCCTCTCAAAGAGCAATTTAGATAAGGCTGTTCCGGAGCTGCTCTGATTACAAGATTTTACCTAATCCCCTAAAAATGCCATTTATTGTTTGGCAGCCCGAAGATCCGCCCCTCGGGGCTGGCCTTGGCGATCCAAACCCAGATTAGGCAGAAGACCAGTTTTGGGGTCTGGGCTGAGCTCTGAGTGGCTGCAGGGAGCAGGACAGAGGGAGACGCCTCCCCCCAGCCCAGTTTCCAGCTGGGGTTCCCTGCAGTCCCCTAAGGGCACCCAGACACACAGGGGGCTCGGGGCTCAGTCCCCCCCAGGGAAGGGCAGCAGAGGAGGTCCCCGGGGAGCCCCAGCTGGCCCCACCACGCCTCTCCCAGCTCTTGGCTTGCTCCAGAGCCACTGTGGCTCCCGGCCAGGCAGCCACAATGCAGTGGAAGGAAGAAGAAACAGCTTTGTTTTGCCCAAAGCCTCACAATTAATCAAGTTCCTATTTCCTCGCAGTTCCACGTTCCCCACCCCAAGTGCACCAGGCAGCTCCCACCAGCCCTGTCAGAGTCTCTGTGCTGAGCACAGGGTCTGCTCTGCACTTTCATATGAACAGAAAACCAGAAAATGAAATTAAAGTGAAATAGAAACGTCTTTGCTACAGTGAGAGCCACTCAGGGGCACTTAGAGTCCAGTGCAACATGGGAGCCTCTGGAGCAGGCTGGCAGCCCCATCCCCTGGGACCACCCCCAGGAGGAGCACACGGAATCCCAGAGTCATTTAGGCTGGAAAATACCTCTGAGATCATCAAGTCCAAGCTGTGCCCTTCCCACCTTGTCCCCAGCCCAGAGCACTGAGTGCCACATCCAGGCCTTCCTTGGGCACCTCCAGGGATGGGGACTCCCAACCTCTCGGGGCAGCCCCTGCCAATGCCTGACCACCCTTTCCAGGAAGACATTTCTCCTGATTTGAACCCCTCTGAGAACAAGTCACTGTTTTTATAGTGACACACAGCAAAACAAAACACCAGTGCATTTTCCTGGCCTTTTTCCAAATTAAAGTGGGACTGAATATCGGGGTGGGAGGAGAACGGGTGAGAATTCAGGTTCCTCAGGGAGAGGAGCACTTGATTTATGAGCAAATTTCTTAAACAGAAGTCCCAGAGATGCCATTTCAGAGGGACATTCCCAAAGTAGCTGCTGAGAAGGCAGGATGAGGGTGGGACCTGCTCCTGCGCCTCTGCACCTCTAATTGCCATTATTCTTCAGGAATATAAACAGGAGCCACCGAGCAGAGAGCCATGAAAGCTCAGCAGAACAAGGGCCCGGGAGCACAGGGAGAGGAACTGGAGGTCAGGCAGGTTAAGGACTCATTTCTGGCTCACCCTCTGGATGAGGACAGATGGGCAGGCACAGCAGAGCAGGCATAGACCAGTCTCTCCTGCAGCTCTGTCCAGCTCCCCTGGAGAGCAACCAGCAGCATTTAAAGGCCTGTTTGCATCACCTCACATTCTTTTGCTTTCATGTGTCCCAGCTGATAACTATCAAAGTTATTTGCATTTTTAAGAGACTATTTTTTCAAAAAAAGTCCTACCCTCTCCTCTTTGATCCATTGCCCCATCCCTGGAAATGTCCAAGGCCAAGTTGAACAGGGCTTGGAGCAAGCCGGGATAGTGGAAGGTGTCCCTGCCCATGAGATGGAGGAGCTTTAAGGTCATTCCAAAGCAAAGCAGTCTGTGGTTCCATGATTCTGGGATGCTGCACTGGGATTTGGGATGCTGAGGGACTTCAGCACAGAGGACAGGGAGGGAGTAATGGGAGGAAGGTGCAGCATCAACCCAGTCCCACGGCTCTGGTGTGCATGCCCCACAGCTCCCTCCCAGCCACTTGGAGAAGTCCCTGATGGAGACAGAAATATTTGACATTTCTTTCATTTTCAGGCATGGAAAGAGAAATGTTCAGTTTTAACTGGGATGCCTAATGAAGATTTATTCCAGTGCTGCAAATCAAAAGCATGTGGGAATAACCACTCTTCCCTGGAGTAACTGGGTTATTTTTTCATGACCACTAGACCTTAGATCTGCTCCTCATTTCTTTCCATACCCACAGAGGGCAAGAAATAGCCATACTTGGTCAGTGAGAAAATGAAATTAAATGCAAATAGACATGTACCAACTAAATCTGAGTTTCCCAAGGTTATTTCCCTAAATGCCAAGTCCCCGGGGTGAAGGAGGGGCAGCATCAGCCTGGGCCAGGTCTGGCAGTGTGGGGGCTCAGCCTGGCCCATGGCCCCCATGCCACCAGTGCCCTGAGCCTGAGGGCAAGGATGGGCACCAGCACTGGGAACACCGACACGCCTGGAGGCAGGATGAACACGGGAAGGGGTTAAAGTGGTTGTATCTCCTTGGCTGGAACCAGCCAGTGCCACCCCTGCCATGGCAGGGACAACTCCCACTGTCCCAGGCTGCTCCAAGCCCTGTCCAACCTGGCCTTGGGCACTGCCAGGGATCCAGGGGCAGCCACAGGGCCTCCCCACCCTCACATGGAAGAATTCCTCCCCAGTATCCCATCCAATCCTGCCCTATCAATGTGAAGCCATTCCCTCCTGTTCTTCCCCTCCCTCAGCTGAAGTACACACCTACGCTGGAACATACTACTCTCTGCTTCATGCTTTCCCATGTTTTCCAAGGAAGATGCTTTCTGCAGGGGCAGGATAAAGACACCCGAGAGGATACAGAAACCAACGGGACACAGAAACCCAGCACTGCTTTGGACACAAATCCCTGCCCAGGGTTTGGTGGCCCTGGTGCCCATGTGGCTGGAGCCGCAGTGACAGCTCCTGGCACGGGACAGCAGTCCCGCTGACTCACCCAGTACAACTCCTGCCCAGAGCAGTTTTTCCATAAAAATAAACCCAGCCCTAATAAATAAAAGCATTCCCATTGTAAAAGCCCGATTGGTGGCTGGGAAGGAAGAGCCTGAGCCCTGCAGTAAAACCATTTCCCTCTGGATTGGAGACTCTGGACTGTGCTCCAGGGAAAGCATGTCAGAAAGAGCCCATTCCCCTGGGGAGGAGGACAGGGGAACCACCACTGAGGTGGAAGGACCTCAGCCCCAGCACAGGCACTGCTGTACCAGAGGCTAGGAAGAAGCGACACTCGCTCACGACGGGGATTTAGGAATTGGCACAGCTCCCGGCACAGCAGACCTGGGGGATACACGAGCATTTAGCAGGGAGCCAAGGGCTTTTGTAAACAGAAGCTCAAACAAACATCTCTCATTTCACAGATGGTGCTCACAATTTACAGCTGGCACATTTAAAGGCCACCTTGGACACATTGGTGTTCACGGCCACAAACGGGACACAAAAAACGCCCCAGGCCTGCAGGCCTCAACATTTGCACTCCAAGCAGCCTCCCACTGACATCCACAGGAGTTATTTCCACAGGAACACCAGCAGGACTCCTTAGTAGGAAGGAAGAACAGCAGAATGACCCAACTCCTTCCCCTGCAGCTTCCCAGTTTGGGCAAGCACAGGCTCCCAGCTCAGCAGCTGATGCGCTCATGGGGGCTGCCAGGAGAGTCAGCCCCTGCTGAACAGCTCTCTGGCACAATGGCCCCAGTCCACAGCTAAAAATTACAGACAACTAACTGTGAGGAACACAAGGAAAAAAACCCAAAGTCCTGAAGCAGAGCTGAGGGATAGCTCTCACAGGACCAGCAGAGGATTTGGCAGTGTTTGAAGGCGCGCAGACCCCAAGGCACCTCCAGAGCCTTCCCATGGCCACAGACCCTGATTGTGGGCTTGGTAATTCCCGGAGAGCACCAGAACCCCTGGCACGGCAGCTGCAGATGCCCCAGGCCGGGGCAGAGTGCGTGGCTGCCCGAGGCTGCCTGCAAAGCCTACACTTCTCAGCTGCCTGGCCAAACAGAGGTGTCTTTATGGAGATGTTATTTGGGCAGCCCCGCGGAGCAGCGGGGCCAGAGCTGCCGGACACTGGCACCATTCAGACACCCTGCCCCGACCCAGCCGCAGCCACAGGGCAGGGCTGGGCACAGACCCGCTGCTGGCAGCCCTCCTCACCCTCCTCATCCTCGCCGCTGCAAACCCAGTCCCCACCAAGGGCAGAACCCCACAGCGCTCTTGAAACCATGGGCACAGCTCCTGCTCCTGGGCAAGCTGGGGGAGTGACAGCCACACATACTTAGAATAAAATCAAGTCAGATGCTTCATTTCTCATTGGAAGATTGGATTAAAGACATTTGATTTAATTATTTATTTGATTTAATTATTTTATTTAAATTATTATTAATTATTTAAATTTAATTTTTTGATTTAAATATTTGGGGTCACAAAGAATATTTGCCTGTGGTATCAGCCCCCTTAGGATCTATTTTTCAACCTTAACCTCAACATAGACCAAAATCCCATATGTTCCTGCATGTGCAGAAATTATCTCATAATCCCTGGACTTGCAGAAAAGCACCAAATGCCACCACAACTGTCAGAGCCATGAGCTGCCAGTGCTGTCCTGCTCAGCCCTGTTTCACCTCACAGAACTAAAGGCTCCTTAACTGGCACAAGCACGTGGTCCAGTGCCAGCCTGCTCACCTAATCCCTTGGGAACAGCATGGTGCCTCCACTCCCTGGAGCCTCACACAGCTTTAACTGAGTTATTCTGCTGAATTTCTTTAAAACTTCTGTTAAGAAAGAAATTTTTAGGAAGAGGTAACTCTTGGAATCTGAAAAACTGTGAATTTGGCAATCACTCCCTGTAAGGTCCCAGCAAGACCGAGTTTCACAAACCTCATTCTGTGATAAGACACACCATTTTTTTTCCCCTTGATGGATAAACTAAAGTCATCCTGTTGGAGGAATGGGATGTGACTGACTCCGGAGCTTCAACCAGGCATGACAGAGAGAAGCATCTTTACTCTGTGTGTACCATATGCAAAGCACAACCTTGACTTGGAGGTGTCCTACCTTTGGGTGTTCTGTCCTGCCCCCACGGCGCTCCTGGCAGGTGGCTCTCCTGCTGTTGGCAGATCCCCAGGGAGCAGGCACAGCACAGGGCTGGGCAGATCCCCAGGGAGCAGGCACAGCACAGGGCCGGGCCTCCCAAGCCCGCTCCCAGGCACACCGACGGGAGGCTGCTGTGGTGCTGCTGCAGCTCGGGGTTTAGTGGCAGGAGGATGATGATGGAAGCAGAGCAGATGGTGAAGTTGGATGACGACTGTCTCCATTCCACACTTACCTTCCTGCCTGGGAGAGCCCGGCAGGGCCTGGAGCCATCCCACACTGTGGAGTGAGAGCTGCACGCCAGACCCCACACTCAACCCCAACGCAGCAGCAACAGCGTCACCATGTCCACAGCACCTGCCCTGGCACCGGCCATGCCAAGCCCCCAGTGGCACACAGCTATCCCAGAAATGGCCCTGTCTGCCCTCGGGGCACAGTGAGTGGGAACTGGAAGTGTCTGGGGTCATGGAGGAGCAGAGGGGTGAGCAGACGAGCAGGACGGTGTCCCTGAACTGGGGGTGCTGGGGTGAGCAGCATTCCTGGTCCATCCACAGGGATGCGCAGGGAATGGGCTTCATCTCCTGGGGATCCCAGCAGATCTTCACATCACGGGGAGGGGACGTTCTGTGGGAAAATGCTACAGGGCCTGGCCGGGCCCAGCAGGAAAGAAATTCCCCCAGCGGAGCCGCCATCGCATGAGGGCTCAGCCGTGGCAAGTTCAGGGACTTCATAAATAACTCAGCCATCCCCAGGGAGGCATTGCTAGGGTCACTGTTTTTTCCCTTGAACTTTCCAGATGAAGGAAGCAATAGCAGAAACAACAGCACAGATTTGGCCGAAGATCAACTGTACTGACAACAGTCACAGGATTGAACTCAGAAGAAAAGTCCTTTGTGTGTGTTGGAGTTATCACCAGATGGGTTGGGCAGCACTGGGGAGTTCAGCTCAAAAATATTCCACATGGGCAAAACCATCAGAGCTGGAACTGATGGCAGATGTAACCCACAGTAACTAATTCCACTGCTTAGACTGAGTTAAAAATGCAGGGCACATGTTTCGTGCCCATTAAAAATGAAAACGTGAAATTGTATTCTTCAGCAAACTGCTGAGATTGAGAATAAGAAACAACTCTGATTAAAAATCAGATTAAGGACAGAGAGTCTATAAACCACTAATTACCATTGTACTTACAGGGAATTTGGCCTGTTGGGCTTAATTACTTCTAGTTCAAGATCACTCGAATTCAGGCTAGACTGGGGAGCGCTGTTGGAGTTGAGGAAGCTGTTTACATTTGAAGAGATGACGGATTCCAGGCTGGAGTTGATGATGCTGTTCCTGTTCTCCTCTAAAAAACACCAAAACCCAAGAATCATCAGCTGCCACTGCAGACAAAGTGAAGAGCAAATGGCTGTGAAGGCAATTCCCAGAAACCCTGTCCCAGTGCAAACAGGGACATCTCCCCAGAGCTCAGTTAGTTACAGACACATTATACATTAAACCACAAGAAATACCAAGTACTCTTTGGCTCTTTTGGGTTTAAGATGCAGCTACACTTAACACCATTTTTAGTAGGAAAATACACAACTTTTCTCAAGGTATTAATATTTCACATTCCCAAAGGCGTCCAAAATGCCACAACCTGAAAGAAATTGAAATATAAACTATGTACAGGAATGGATTTGTGTGACTGAAATCAGCTCCCAAGGGATGGAGTGTTTGGGTGACAGAGCAGGACAACACCTTAGATCAGGAACAGGGCAGAGCACCCAGCTGAAGTTGCTTCAGCCTCGTATTTGACACCAACTACTGTCTCTTTCCTGGTCAGGTCTAAAGTGGGAATCCTTGTTCTCAATCCCTTTAAATTGCACCTCTTTTTCAGCAAGGAGGATGTGCAATATTAATTTGTATCCTGTGCATGTATAAAGGGGGTAAAAGAGTGCAAGAGGAACTCCTGGGTTGTGTGAAAGGTTAATCCTGAGCACACAGCAGAAAGGAACTGCCTGTAAAACAGCCTGGCAGCAGGGTTGTCTTGAGGTGTTGGGCAGCTCTGCCACCACTCCAAAGGGAAAAGCCACATCAGCCAAAGGATTATGGATAGAGCAGAGTCCAACGCTCCCTCTCCTGCTCCTTCTCTGGAGCTGCTGCATCTCCTGGGTACCTGGACAGCATCAGCACCTATAGGGCAGCAGGACAGGGCTTGGTTCAGCTCAGGCTGAGTTTATCTCCCAGAGATGAGCCAAAGCCAAGGATGTGTGATGTTGATATACGTCAACATGTTCCTGAAATTGGATTTCATTAATCTTGATCTGCAATGAGCCACCATGGGGACAAGCAGCACAGACATTTCTCTCCCCAACTCTGAGAAAGTTGAACCCTCTGGGCTCAGAGGGCACCAGCACTGTGTGATTAAAAAGATGATCCATGCAGAAGACAAAGAGGGAAAAGTGAAGAAAAGCAGAGCACTGATCTCCACAAATACTGACAGGCAGATGTGGAAGCCAGCAAATGAAATAAGAGAGAAATTAAGCTGCCTGAGGACCTAAAAACCCCAAATCCCTCTGGTTTTGTGTCTGCCAGAGCAGGTTTTAGGCAGCCCGTGAGAGAGCACCTGTACACAGCTGGCCAAGCCCAGGGACTGCCTGTCCAGCCTCAAGGCCCTTAGGAGCTGAGCTGAGCCCCCGGAGTGTGGACTGACACCAGTTTATTATTTGCAAACATCTTCTGCCCAAGGCTGAAGGCTGGGAATAAGCTCCATAATCTTGGCAGATCAGTGTGGATTGTCCCTCTAATCTCCACAGCAGCCACCAGCCAACATCGAGTTAGGAGTCCCCAGCAGCCACAAGACTGGAAGTGCCTCAGCTGAAGGGGAAGGGAGATGAATGGCAGAATCTGAAACTCCTGCTTTGTTTTATTTCCTTCTTTTTTAAAGGCTGAAACTGTATTTTGCTGCATGTTTTTGAAAGCTGATGTGATGTATTCTTCACTGGAAGATTTAATTTGGTTTTACAGAGAGCTGCCTATCAGCTCAAGAGCATTTACAGCATGCAGAGGGCAGAAGAGCCCTTACCCAAACTTTGCGTCTTTAGTGGGAATTCAGGCAGGCAGAGCCACTGGAGCCTCACCAGAGCCTTCCTCTCCAGGAAAAACACACCATGCTGGAGCAGGGCTCTGCCTGGTAACTGATCCAGGGCACTTTGGTGACAGTGACCCCTGGGACCAGAGAGGGGATGACAAAAGAACTGATAAGGAACAAAATGGTGTTTGCTGTGTTGGTGACACTTGTGTCACAAGAGCCACTCTCTGGGTCAGATGTGGGCAAAAATGTAAATGTTTAACAACAAAATAATCACTATAATCATAGATTAATCACGATTATCTAATATGCTTCCTGTCTGTTGAACATGATAATTTTTGACTTACAGCTTAGTATGATGAATGCTAGTGAACATGTTAGAAAGATATTGGACTTTGATGAACAGTGATGGAAAATCCACTGCTCCACTCCACTTCTTCTTATGTCAAACTGCTCCCAGTGTTAGAAAAGGTGCACCCTGCTCCCATTTCAAATGTTTCTAGCTCCAATTTCAACTTTCAGTTTCTGTGGTGCTCAGCTGGGCTTGAGTTGCTGCCTAAGCCCTTGTGCTTCACCCTGACTTAGAGCCTTGGTCTGTCTCTAGACCAGCAAGAAAGGAAAGGAAGAAGAAAAGAAGCAGAAAGAAAACCTCACATATTTCTCCAGTGATATGCAGCAGGGAAGGCAAACACTGAATAAAACAGTACGGGCTTCCCAAAGACACAGGAGGTTATAGACTGTCAGGAGGAAAACTGAGAAAACGTTGCTTCACATGGGAATAAATAAAGCAGAAATAAAGAAATGAGCTCAGTTCCTCTCCCAGACACGGGGAGGATGGCACACGAAGGCTCCGGCAGCCCGGCGAGCCTGGAGGCTGACAAACCACTGCTTAGTTAGCAGCAAATAAATTACTGGAGCTGAAAGTTTTCAAAAGCAGCATTTGATATTTGAGGCCTCACCGAGAGTCGTCCCACACCATTTCCAGAGCACGCTCTGGGGCCACCACTGTTTCCTCAAACCCACGCGGATCTTTCCGACACCCTCCGAAAGGAGAGTGCCTGGTAATTAACAGTAACTCAATCAGACAAACCCACATGTTTGGAGAGTCAGCAAAGTCCACAGCCACCACTCTGTCCAACCTGGGGAGCTGGCTATCCCCAGCCCTCCCCTGCTCCATGCTCCACTTGTGCTTGTCCTGCTCACCAGGAGACTCTCCTGCTTTTTTACCAAACTGGGAGAGCTCCCTGTGTGCAGCTGGCTGGCTCCAGCAGCACATGGGCAGGAAGAACCAGAGCTGGGAATTGGGTTTACTCTGTAACATGAAACAACAGCCTGAGCAGACACATTTCTGCCACCCCATGAGCAGGGCTGGGGCCTTGGCTCCCTCACCCAAATATCTGGAGCTTCAATTAGTGACAGAAATGGAAAGATGAGCTCCAACATTTTTAAACTGCCATGGTACATAATCCTCAGGAAAATGCTGAACCTCCTGGCCAAGTTTTCCTGTCTGTAAAAGGCAAAGTGCCTGAGGGCATCCCAAAAGGGCTGCCCTGCGGGGACGCCAGTGGGTGGCCGCCCTTGCCACAGGTGTGGCACCGTGTCCTGGCAGCTGATGGCAGCGATGACGGCTCCAGGAACATGAGAAGGGGACACGCAGGGGCCTGTCAGGTGGGGAGGGGACAGCAACACTTTATCCTGGGCTAAGGCAGCCTCATGTCGAGCCCTGGTTAAAGGCTTGGATGTCAGGAGAGATTCCACTCCCCACCAATGCGACAGCGGAGGAAACCGAAGCCTGACCCTGTTACGGAATTATCCCTTCCACTGACAACAGGAAAGCTGCACAGGAATGGCATGGGAATGACAGTCTGTTAGGTATGATTAGGGCACAGCTGGAGGGCTGGGAGGGCACTCACGCTTCTCGTTGGGCTGGGGCGTGTGGAAGAGCGTCAGCGGCCGCTCGCTGCACGAGGGGGGCTTTGACTCCGTGCTCTTCTTGCGGGATAACAGCAGCTGCGAGTTCGATGCTGGAGCCTCTGGCACCGTGTTAAATATCTGTTAAAAATAATAAACAAGTTGTTCTTTGGCATCACCCTGTGGAACAGGACAGCTGCCCACCTGCCTGGGCTGCGCCGCTCCACAGCACAGCCTCTGAGGAAGACATGCACTCAACAGGGCAACATTTTGGGTACAGATTCCTAAATTCCACATTCCCACTCTGTCTGCACTCCTCTGTTTTTCACCCAAGATGCACACTGCAAGCAGTGAAGAACCCTGGCACTCTGGCACTCTGCTGACTTTTTGGGGATGCAGGTGATGATGAGCAGCCCAGACAGACCAACCAGTGTCCCCCCTGTGCCCCCCACAGCGTGACCCCGGCGCCCGCGCTCCCACGGCTGCGGACCAGCTTGGGAAAGTCTTTGCAACTTCCAGCCACAGCTGTCAGAAAACTGAGTAATCACATTTTTCTCAAGGGGATGAAATTTTAAAACTGCATGAACCCACAGAGCAGCAGCCTTGTTGGTTGCTGATACTTGGTTATGTATTGTTCCTTTTCTGGACACCCAGGCTCAGATGAGGGCAGTGATCCCTCCAGACCAGCTCTCTCCCTCCATTACTGGAGACCACTAAACCCATTCCTCAGTGTCTCTCCTGCTCTACCTGCCCCTGCCAGACAGACAAGTGGCACGGCCAGGGTTTCTCAATAGGAAAAGCACATGTTGGCATAGCTCTCTGTTCAAGAAATAACTGGATGTGGACTTGGAGCCACGATGCCACCCCAGCCAGGGCAAGGTGGTTTCTACTTCTGCCTTTGCCACCCAAATGCACAAATTTGTTACTCCTTTCCAACCAAAACCAGACTGACAGAAGATTGTAATTAGGGAACTGGCTGAATTTAGAAGAAAATGGTACTTTTTAGCACATGCAGCCAGGGAGGGACAGACCACGGCCCCACTGAGCCACCACTGCTCCACTGATAGACCACAATATTCATGGCCAACAAACACAAATGCATCAGGATTCAGATCAACATTGTGGATAAAACCAGCACTTGGATAAACCTGGATTTAGTCAGCAAAGCAGGAGCCAGCCAAGGTGTGCATCTCACACTGGTTTGCTTTAGCGCTCATCTCTCTTGAAACCAAGGACAAAGTCCGATTAAACAGTGGGAAGGGGGGAGAAAGGGAATTTCTGTGATGGAGACACGGACATGCTGACTCACACTGGGATGACCATAAACAAGGCTGGCTACCAGCAGCACTGGTTACACAACTACAGCCCAAGAACAAGGTGCCAGCTGCCCCCTCCCCAGCACAGCCCCACCACAGTGCCCTGGCCACGGGGAAAGAACGCGGCCTGGGCAAAGAGAGATCAATTCCTTTCCATAAGCTACTGACATGAAAGAAGCAAGGGAAGCGGTTACCTTCTCATGGTTTTCTATTAAAATTTCAATCACGATGTTCTGGAATTTGATGTCCATAATGGCAGCAACTGTTTCCTCTTGAGGTCGAAGCAGCGTCGGCCCAAACACCACACCCAGATTAGCAACAGTCATCAGGTTCTGCTTGTGATTATCTGCAACTCTGAGAAAAAAAAGAGAAAGAAAATGAAGTAGGTGATGGAACTAATCCACAGGGAACCCCTTCCCTGCCCTCCCTGCCACGTGGCTGGCACAAGGCTTACAACGCTGTTTACATTTTTCACGCTCCTGGTGAGCTCCTTGAAGGTTCAGCCATATGGAAAAGTACAAATTTAACTGTTGTGTTCCTGGAGACCTTTCATCCTCCCTGAATTCACTAATCTTATAAAACCTCAACCCCACGCCAGCCACTGAGCCTCATGCTGCAAACCACTCCCAGGAAAACATCTTGAATCATTAATGCTTAAAACCCTTCTGAAAACAAATTGTTGGACCTCTGACACACACTGCTCTCCAACTCAATGAGTGACCTCATATGTTCCAAAGGCCAATTCCTTCCCAGCCATTCCAACACCAGAGGTCAGCCACAGCCAGTCCAGCCAGGGTGGCTGGGAGACCAAGATGGGGATTTGCCCCCAGATTCCCGTGCTCCACGTGTTCCCTTCTCTGTGGCACGGGGAACGCCCCCGAGATGGGGACCAGGGACACAGGGACACCCAAGCCTTCCTCCTTGCCACCTCCATCTCTTACAGTTCACAAGATGGCACAGACCAGCTCAGCAAAGTGAAGCAGCTCCCACTGAGGATGTGGCACCCTGGTTATGGTGTTTGAGGGGTTACCCTGGGGCAGCTCCAGCTGGCACCTGCTCTTAGAGGTGCAAAGCCCCAGCAGCCCTAATGGGACACATCCCCTGCTCTGCCTCACCCTGCAGAGACACTGCAGCGGGGACAGAGCCAGGCGCCCCTGGGCCACGGAGCTCACCGGGCGCTCTGAACACAGCTGAGTCACAGAGGACATGTGTGTGTCTGTGTGTGTGTCTGTGTGTGTCTGTGGGTCTGTGTCTGTGGGTCTGTGTCTGTGTGTCTGTGTGCGTGGCCAGCTGAACCGGTACTGGGAGTCTTTCTTGTGGTTTGCTCTTGACCTCTTCACTCAGGAAATGTGGTGGCTTCAGGCTGTGTGCTCACCCAGTTGTAGCCTGAAGGGGTTTTACTGTCTTTTCCTCCACTTTCTCTCCTGTTTCCCTGGACAAATGCAGCAGGCCAGCACAGAGTGAGGCTCAGACTCACTTGCTGGACTGACCCTCAAATTTATTGCCATGAGTTTCTACTACTGATCTTGGGGCCAAGACATTCGTGTGCAAGCTCAGCGTATTTCAGCACACTGTAAACCCAAGCTGGCTTAAAAGAAGAGATGCTTTCCATCTTTTTCCATCCAAATCTCACCTGAACCAGCAAAGAGCTCATCCCTATATACAGCTCCTCAGGCAGCAGACAGGGGCCTCATCACAAGGGGGGCTCAGGGACTCAGAGCTGCTGGCTTGGCTCCTCCAACAGCAACGTCAGCCCTACTCACTGCCGGGCAAGAAGCCTCCTCCTGGTGCACGTTATATCCCTGGGGAACAGGCAGAGCTGTCCCCTCCAAAGGCAGAGCTATCCCCTCCACCGAGTCTGCGCTTGGGATCCAGCCTCAGAGCGGGGACGTCCTGGCCAAATCCCTGGGGAGCTGGTGGGACCTCCCTCCTACCCGTAACTCCCCCCACTGCCAGGAAGCTCTGAATATTTGATCACCAGCCTGCGGGAAATCTCCAGTGTCAGTAAATGGCCGGGGGACATGGGCTGCCCTGGAGATGGGCTCTGGCACAGAGATGACAACCTTGCCAGAGGTGACGTGCTGCCCACACTGCCACCCGGCCAGGTTAGCCATCCCCATCTCCGGGCAAGCACAGAGCCCCTCCCCATCCTCATCCCCATCCCCATCCTCATCCTCATCCTCATCCTCATCCTCATCCTCATCCTCATCCTCACCACAGCCAAGAGCTCGCCAAGCTGCTCATGGCCACGCCAGCACCGCCGAGCTGGGAGGGGAAACAAACTCTCCTTAGGGAATCCCAACCTCATGGAGCAGCAAGAAAATCAGAAGAAGTCCAGTAAGAACCATGCTATACCATATAATACTTACATGGGGATTCAGACCTTCCCCCCACTCCCACCCACCTCACTCACAAATCTCAATGACATTTTTGCATTGCAAAACTGCATCTCAGACACATGTTCACGTGCTCCTAATTGGATATGGAAAAACGCAGCTGCAGTTCAAATGGCTTTGAAAAGCACTAATAAAATAATAATTTTAATGATCTTCTGTGGTTAGTAAAACAATGTTCATTTATAAAAAAACAACTGAATTGATCTAAGTCGCACAAAATTAGGTGCCTCCATTTCTCATTACAGTTACCATGTCCTACATCACTCTAATAAATTGCACTGTCACCAGCTCATTACAGTGAGGCAGCTGAGCATGGTCCTGGTAATTATTTCAGACTGGGCTATTAATGGCTTCCCAGGCAGGACATGGTCCCACAGCACCAGCCACGGACCTCCCCAGGGACTGCCCACTCACCCACAGGGAGCTGGCCCTCACCTCCACCACCTAACCCCTCCTCACTGTACTTTATTTTGCCTCTGGAAGCGTGGGAGCTGCTCTGCAGCTGTGCAATCTGCCTCCTTTCTGGAATAAACCTCAGTGGCACAGGAACTCCTGCTCTGCACCCCAGGTACTTTTTCAGCAATAGCCATCCCTGTACCGGGTCACCACAGCCATGCTCCAAAACATGATTCACCTTTCACATCCTTCAAATTCCCCATCCATTACCCACAGGATAATTTACTCTAAATTATAGCTCTTCATCATCTTTTGTACTAGGAAATAACACTGCAGTTTCTAAAGATGGGTGTTCTCAGCCCAAAGTGGGCTTAATGCCAGGGCTGTTCAGCAGGGACTGTCAGTGCCATTCCTGAGCTGCTCTTTAGAAGTTTTCGAAGCATTCACTGTATTTTCCTTTTAACCTGCTGTTTCTTTCCAGCCTTTGACGCACTCTGAGAGAACTGCACTATCATTAATTTCTATGGGTCCTTTTTCTGCTCCCCACTTTACAGGAGTCACTTCCAGCACAGGAGAAAGCAACAACCAATGGAGGAATGTGCAGAACCTCTTCACTCCTGCTCGGGGCTCACAGGGGGCCAGGCTGTCACTGGCTTTTGGACTCTGGGCTATTCCTTCTCCTGGCAGCACACAACGGCTCCCGCGTGCCTCCCTCGGGGACCAGCCTGGTGGTGTGGGACAGGCAGAGCCCCTTGGCCGGGGGATGTCTGTGCTCAGCAGTGCCTCCCCGACGAGCAGCTCCACGAAGACCTGACCCACTTGGTGCTGATCCAGCCAGCTGGACACTGCCAGCACCCAGCCAGTGTTACTGGGACCGAGCCCTGCCACCCCACGGGGACAGCCCAGGCCGGGATCCCAGGGAGCTCCATCCCCCAGGTCACTCCTGGGGTGTCCCTGGGCACTCACTGCTCACTCCTTTTCAGCAAAACAAAGGACAACGGGAGCAGAGTAAATCCATGTTGGGTGTTAAATTAGATTATGCCCGGGTTGCCTGGATACTGTATAATCACTGCCATGACCAAACACAATTTAATACGGGGTAATTGGTAGCCAAGGTTCAGCACAGGGGAAGCAGGGAACAGTAAATATACCAGTGTGGTTGGAGCTCCAGTGGGTGCCACACGGGCTCCTGGCTCTGCTCCCACAGAACTCCTGCTTCCTGTGTCTGGAATTACCTCCTACATGTATTATATATATGTATTTTTATATATGTATACACTGTTGTGCATGTATTTTATATATAAATACATATTTTATATATAGAATGCATGTATCTGAATCTCAGCCAAAAGTGCCATTATTAGTTCAAATATCTTCCCTGATTCAGAACAAAATCTCTGAGCAACCAACCATCTGAAGGGAACAAAAGGAAAGTCTGGAGTGTTTCTATTTCCATGCCTGGGACAGAGCTTTGAAATCAAAGTGTTTGTTGTGGCTGGCCTAGCAAGTCCTTATAGGATGGAAAATAATGCAGCTCATTCCTCTTGCTACAGGTAAAAATCCATTCCCTCTCTGCCACCACCAGCAGAGCTTCTATTTAACATGAAAAGCCAATCACACAGAGGCCAGCAATCCCCAAAATTATTTAGGCTGCTCTGGGTAGTTTAATAGAAATTAAACACTCACCTTTGACTCTGGGCATACCTGGAAGGTAAAAAGCAGAGGGAGTGGAGGAGCACATTGGGTGGAGAGGCATCTGTGGCACCAGGGCCACCAGCCTTGTTCCCACAGAGTACGTGCAAAGAATCCTGGAATCATTTAGGTGGGAAAAGCCCTCCAAGGTCATCGAGCCCAAGTGTTCCCCCAGCACTGCCAAGGCCACCACTAAACAATACCCTCACGTGCCACATCCACACAGCTTTAAATCCCTCCAGGAATGGTGACTCTACCACTTCCCTGGGCAGCCTGTGCCAGGGCCAGACAACCCTTTCAGGGAAGGAATTTTCCCCAATATCCAACCTGAACCTCCCCTACTGCAACTTGAGGACATTTCCTCTTGTTCTGTCACTTGTTACCTGGGAAAAGACGCTGACTCCCACTCACTTGGCTGCCCCCTCCTGTCAGGGAGCTGTGGAGAGCGAGAAGGTCATTACTGAGCCTTCTTTTGTCCAGGCTGAGCCCTCCCAAATCCCTCAGCTTCTCCTTCTCAGATTTGTGCTCCAGGCCCTTCCACAGCTCCATTCTGCCTCTGGACATGCTCCAGAAACCCCCCTGGGACAGCACAGACCCTGCTCAGGGAGGCTCAGCAGGGCTGGGCTTTGTCCAGCAGATGCAGCTGGGACCCTGCAGCTCCCTGCCCCCGGCACTCTCAGCCCTTCACCAGGACCTCACCGGGAATGGATGGACGGACACGGCGGCTGCGAGCACACACGACTGGGGGCATTTATCAGACACATCTAATGAGTTCTGGGAAATGTTCCTGGGTGCATTTAACTCATCCCTGCACATTATTGAGTTTAATTGGGCTGCGGCTGATGAGTGCAGAGGTGGAGAGGGAAGAGGGGTTGGGCTGGCACCACTCAGCTTCCCCCCTCTCCAAGGGGCTGGTGGAGCTGTGTACCCAGAGATGGTGGCCCTGCAGCTCCCTGGGGATGACTCACTTCTCACTCAAACCAATGGTGGGTTTCCCAGCCCCGGGAATGTGTCTGATGGCCGGGTGTTTATTGCAGGAATGTTGTGACTAGCACCCAGCACAGAGCTGGTGAAACCAGTGATGCAATTCCAGCTGCAGTAGCACCCACTGGTGTCCCAGGCAACTAAATCAGTCAATCACACATTCCTAAATCGTTCCTAAAAGGGAAGTGTGCATCGGAGGAGGTGACAGGGACACTGGTCTGCAGCTTCGCTTCATCTTGTGTTCAAAAGCCATGTGGATGTGGCACCTGGGGACATGCGCTAGTGGCGGCCTTGGAAGTCTGGGGGAATGGCTGGAGATGATGATCTTAGTGGGTTTTTCCAACTTTAAAGATTCCACAAATCCCAAGCCAGAGCACACTTGCACAAACGCCGCACTTCCACACTGCACCACCATCCCTTCATCCTGCCTGTTCACCGAGGCTCCGGACGTGCCTGCGCTCTTCGGGCTCCTTTGCATGCAGGGAGCTCTGCAAGGGCCAGTCCAGAGCGACAAGAGCAAACTGAGCTCACTCAGCCACACTGTGGGGACTGGGAACATTGGGAATATGGACAAACCCCGCTGTCTGCAGCCAGGCCGTGAGCTCACAGCTCCGCAGCCACCGCAGCTCCACCGCTCTGGCGAGGACAGCCAGGCCTGAGGAATTCACATGGAGGCCAGCGGATCCAGAAGGAGGGCAGACCACCAGGGAATGACAAAACCTCCCCGTGGAGACAAGGGGAAACTTGCTGAATGCAAAACCCTTGCTGCTCTCAGGTTCCCTGCTCAGCTGGGACCAAACCTGTGCCTGCACTGATTCTGGGCACTCTGACTTGCTCCAACAAGACTCGCTTTTTCTCCTGGGTGGATCTGGCCACAGCTGGATGCTTGGGTTCACTCCCAGGGAAAAAAAAGGGGCTCATGTTGCACTGAGAAGACACCGAGGCCAAATGTGAGGTTCAGTATCGGCGAGCCCGATCAGCATGAATTCCAAACGTGCTGTGACTTGCAAGGAAAACATGCAGGGAGCTCAGCGCTGCTCCGGCTCAGGCTTCCCACAGCGAGCCAGCAGAGTTTCCAAAGCCATCCTCTCTGGCTTTGGGCAAGCTGAACTGGATGGGCATCTCAGAGGGATCCCAGGCCTGCTCACCAACCCTCAGCGCAGGGCTGAGTGGCACCAGGCTGGCACATTCCTTGTGCCCAGCACTGCAGGTTTCCACCAACACCCCAGTGAAAGCCACAGGCACGGCCAGAGCTGATGTTAAATGTCACCAGGGTTTCCACCTGCACAAACACAGACAGCAAAGTGGCCCTGCCCTCAAACACCTCTGAGGACAGAGCTGGAACGGGGCCTGTCATGGCTGCAAACTGTGCCCTGTGCCACTGCCACTCCAGTGCCAGCCCCAGCGCCTGGCAAAGCCCTGCTCCACAGGCAGGTTTTCCTCCAAAACCAGACCTCACTGGTGCTGTCACACTGCAATAACAATCCCACATGGCCAGAACGGCAAGGAAAGCCCTACGGAGCAGGACTAGGTTAACAAGGAATCCTTTGAAAGATTGGCCACCACAGCAAGCGCGGCGCCGGAGTCGACAACCTGCTGCATGGAAAACAGCCAAAGTAAACGGGCTCCCAGAGAGCCTCCCGGCAGCAGCAGCACTGGGGTGAGCAAGTGCAGCTCCCACATCCCCACAGGGAATCATTCCAAGCCAGAACCAGCTCACAGGGCCACATGCAGGAGGTGCCTGGTGCACACCTGCACCTTCACACGAGTGCAATGGCCATGGGAAAGAGCAACAAAGAGGGGGGTTGACCATTTTTTCCCCTTAGAGGTATTTTGGAGCTCATTCACTTCACAAATGCAAGATTAGAGCTCATCCCTCCAAAATACTGAATTCCTAAAAGACAGTGTTGGAAGAAAGGAATAGGAATAACTAGCTATAGGAATAACCAGCTTTCAGAATTAACCATGTGAACAACAGCAGGAAAAACATTTGTCTCACCTTCGCTGGCGGGACAAGGTTTTGCCCAATGATTAGAAACACCCCTCACTCCCCCAGCTCTGTGCCCCCTGCCACACACACGGGGGTATGAGCCTGGCACCATCTGTGCTGGAGAACCTGGGCTGGAACTAGATGGCCTTTAAATGCCCCTCCCAAGCCCAACCTTTCTGTGATTCTGTGATTCTGCAGCCCAGGAATCATGCAAGCATCCTGACAAAAACTGCAGCTCAAAGATATCTCAGCAATGGTGATTTCCAGTCTGCTTTCTTCTGCTGAAAAACTACCTGACTAAAATCTCTCTATTTGAGTTTGGTTCAGTGCTGGGTCTGTTCATACAGAGAAATCAAAGGATGTGCTCACAAAGGTGTCTCCATCCCACTCTGTCTGCGGGGACAGTGCAGACACCACCAGGGAGACTCCAGCCACTTATTGGAAATCTTTTGCTCACTCTCGATTCAATCTGTCTCCATACCCAGTTTCAGTTTCACTGTGATAAACAATTAAAAAGACTCCGGATAATTACGTGCTATCAACAACCCCTACCCAACAACACCAAGTTCAGATACAAGCCCACAAGAATTCACACTTGAGGAATGCAAAATGCCTGGTGCTGCTCCCAGAGATCCAGCAGGAGCTCAGGAGAGATGTTCAGCCACAGCAGCTCCACAGCAAACCCAGCAGGTGCTTTGTTACGTGTTGCTAAATCATCATGCCAGGTTGGTGATGCCAGCTTTAGTCCAAGACCCCCATTATTCTATCTCCAGACTCGAGTCTTGTGCAGGATGTGGGTGCAAGAGAACCTAACCAGGGACACTGCAGGCTCTGGGGCACATTCCCTTCCAGCTGAAAACTGGAGAGCCTGCATGAAGTATAAGAACCCTTTGGAGAAACATGGAAGGAAAAGCTACCAGCACCCACACAGCTGCTCCAGGGACAATCCAGACAGAGGGGGTTAAAAGTTCATTTGCAGAAGCAGAACAAAACCTTTTGCTAATTTACACATTACAGGAAGCCAAGCCCAAAAAACCCAGCGAACACCTACAGGGCTTTTTGTGGTGGTTTTTAATTCTGCAGAATCTCATATTAAAAACAAAAGCAGAGGAGTAAGAGGGAGGCAGAGCTGGCGAGGGCAGGCACAGAGTGCTGCAGGGCTGTCTCGCCTCTGCGGAAGCAGCACCAGCTCCTCCACCAAAACACAAGAGGGAGAGGAGAGCAAAGGGGAAGCCAAAGGTGCTGCTGTTCCCCACAAGGCTGTGGCACCTCCGGCTCCAGAGCACAAATCAAAGAATCATGGAACAACAGAATGGGTTGGATTGGAAGGGACCTTAAAGTCCAACTCATTCAAACTAGGGAAAAAGGAAAAGGGGTAAAAAAGCACAGCATGAACCTGACCCAGCACAGCCAAGCTCCAGGCAGGATTCTCCCAGTTCCTGCAAGGCAGCATGTGCCTACAGGGAGTCTCCTTCCATGTGAACTCCCTTCTGCTACCCATAGGAGCACCCAGATCCTTTGGGTCACTTGAATTCTGGGGCTTTGCCTGGATCCTGCAGTGCCACGATTCAAAAGGAGCAGAAACAGGCACTGGGCATAAAAATGGCATTCCCAAAGGCAGCAAGGAGGATCACTGCCTGGCCCAGCCACACCAGCTCAGAGACAGCTTCCCATGTGCTTTTGGCAGCCAAATCAGGTGAGCAGCACATGAGAGCGGAGCATCTCAGAGCCCTCAGTGGCTAGTGGAAATTTCCAGAATGTCCTGGACAAGAATGACTTACTGGAAGCAATACATAAATCAAGCAAATGAATAGTTACCAGACAGCAGCATAAACAGCTGCCACGGGGATGAAATCAGACCTGCTGTGCCAAGAGGCGTCAGCCTCAGCGCTGGCTGCACCTTCGGGGGAAACTGGCAAAACAATCCAAGGAAAAGCACATTCCAGGGGGAGCTGCCACCCCTGGTCCCGCACAGGTGTCCCGGTGGGGTTCTGAAGCTGCCGGGCATGGAGGCACCGTGGGAGCCCCAGGAGCAGCTCCCACAGGCTCCGTGGGGCAGCGTGGCCCGAGCACGCGTGGAGCTGCCAAGGCCGGGGCTGCTCCACGCCGAGCAAAACAAGCCCTGGGTGTATTTTTAGGCAGAAGACCTGGAGGAATTTTTTCTTCTTCTCCTTTGCCAGGGAGCCGTGGTTGAGCAGCGAGCCCTCCGGACCGCACCGCGCTCCGCGTCCGGCCACTGTCTGTGGGGGGTTCTGCTGGGCCCCCATCAGCAGCTGCCCTGCAGAGCCCATGGAAACCATCGCCCTGATAAACAGCAAACAATTTGTGCAGGAGATAACAATCACTGTCATCTCGGTTAAAACACATAACCCAGAAAACACCACTACAGCAAAACCAAAGGGAACCAGTCAGTTGGCCAGGCCACAGCTGGGAGGGTTAGAGATAATTAATTCTGCTAAGTACACGTTCACACAGCTCAGTGCAGCCTCCTCCATGGTCCTGACCTTGGAATCAGAGGAGTGGGTGTGTGGATCAGGTGTTGTGTGGGGCAGTGGCAGCGATGCCAACCCACAGAGGGTCTGGGAGCCCCACAGAAGGGGTATGAGCCTGGCACCATCTGTGCTGGAGAACCTGGACTCATTGCCATGAGAACAAAGCAAAGCTGAAGTGTCAAATTCTGGCCATGCATGAAAAATAATTCCCTAAATGCTTGAAATATAATCAGAGTGAAATCCCCCTGGTCTGCACCTCCACAGCATTGACTCCTGGGTGAGAAAGTACATTACAAAAGAAGAAAGAGACTGGGATGATATTGCAGCTCCACTAATAAAAATGGCAATTTTCTGCACCCAGCTCCACTCCAGCAGCACCCCTGGCACAGCCACCACCAGCCCAGCAGCACTGCAGGCACCTTGTTTCACTTCTACTTATTTGGCATTAAAACAAATTGGTTTAATCACAGAACCCCAGAATGGTTCAGGCTGGAAGGGACCTTACAGCTCATCTCAGTCCAAGCTCCCTGCCCTGGGCAGGGACACCTCCCACTGTCCCAGGCTACTCCCAGCTCCAATGTCCAGCTTGGCCTTGGACACTGCCAGGGACCCAGGGGCAGCCACAGCTTCTCTGGGCACCCTGTGCCAGTATCATCCAGTCTCACTGACTGTGGGCAGGATGCAGGCATGGGGTTCACAGGGACAGTCCAGCCTGCAGGTGCTCAGGGGATGAGATCCTCTCAAAAAAACATCAGAACTGAGAGATCTCCTCACTTTCAGGAACAGCAAATCACAGCTGAGTTTATCCCAGGGATTCTGACAGTATGAACATGTCCCAAGAAGGAAAATTAAAGGTTTCACCTACTCATGGGTCAAAGAATAAAACTGTAACAGCACATTTCACTGGAACCAGGGTCTGTAGAGCTGAGGATGGAATTGCAGCATTCCTGTTGAAGGAGCAGGGATGGGAATCTCTCCTGTTCCCTGTGCCATAGCAAACAACTGCCTGGACATATTGACATGAGGCAGGAGGCAGCACAGGCTTGGAGATGCAGTAAGACGCAGAAATCGAAATAATTTTCTATCAAAATGCTCCTCTCCCTCCACCCTGTCTGTGCCTGTTCCTGAGATATTTCCTCTCCCTCTTCTGTGGGCCCCTCTCTCTGCACCCCAATTCTGAGGCACTTAGCTGCCATGGGACCCACCACACTTCTCTGCTGCACAGGAGGAGGGGCACTGCTGAACCACCTCCAAGGCACTCATCCTGTCTCATACTGGGGTTAATAATTGCCATTTTTGAACGTATCAGCTTCCTTAGCAGTTGTATTGCTGTTAATAAAAACTGCAGCTTCATCACATGAGGAGCCGCACGTCCCTCGCCAGTGCGGTAGAGCACATACACCCCAAAAACACAGAAGCCAGAAACCACCCAGGATAGGCTCTTTCTTTACTTGACCAACTCAGCCCAAGTTCTGGTTTTAGTGTCAGAAATCTCTACAGCAAGACTGTGAGAACTATTTTTTTAGCTCATCTGATAAACATGCAAATCTTGGTTATTCATACGTTACTTAAAATAAAAAACCCAGACAGAAACAGATGAGACAATCCCCTCCAAGCAGTGCAGCCCAGCTTGGCAGGGCCAGCCAGAGGCCCTTGGCTTTGCCCATGCTGGCTGTGGGTGCCCTGCTCTCAGCAGCACCCAGACCCCGGCCAGTGCCACCCATCCCGAGCATCCCCCCGGGGCAGCCAGGCCCCATCCCTTCTGCAGCATGGCCCCTCCCTCCAAACATCTGCTGCAGATGTGAAGATTTCTCTCCATTCTTGTCTTTAATCCAGCTCAATGGCACTGCAGCCTCAACCAGCTCATTCAGGAGAGTTATGGCAACGAGCCCTGGCCCTAGCTGCCCCGTGAGTGCTCCCAGAGCTGGGTGCTGCTCTGGATCAGGGCGATGATCCTGGATCATGGCCAAGAGCCTGGATCAGGGTGCTGCTCTGGATCAGGGGCTGCAGGACCAGCCCCAGAGGGATGCTGTGAGTCCATGCCTGGGGCTGGCTGTGCCTCTGCCTCCACAGCCCAGGATCCCCTCAGGAATGGCACCAAGGCTGGAGAGCTCAGCAGACTCTTCACTCCTCAGCTTCCTGCCTTTCTCTAATTTTTTTCCTATTAAGTAACACTATGAGCTGTTTCTCTTCCTAAAATAGCAGACACCACCACACACACTGTTTGTTTTGTTTGAATTCCTTCCCCACTAAAGCAGCACAAACCCCACTGTAAACCTGCCTCCTCACTCCACATCTCTGCTCCATCACCAGGTTTCTCCCTTAGATGAAAAGCACTTAAGCAATTACAGGTTCCCTGCGCATACAAAATCACAGAACCCCAGAATGGTTTGGGTGGGAAGGGACCTTAAAGCTCATCCAGTTCCACCCCCTGCCATGGGCAGGGCCACCTTCCACACCTGCCACTATCCCAGGTTGCTCCAAGCCCTGTCCAACCTGGCCTTGGACACTTCCAGGGATCCAGGGGCAGCCACAGCTTCTCTGGGCAATCCCATCTGGCTGATGGGAGCACCTGGAACCACTTGGCCTTGGCTTCAGGCTGTAAATGCAGAAGGTTTGAAACCAACACCTAAACCACCAATTTGATTTTAACAGCCTTGCCAGGGACCCCGCGGAGCAGACACAAACCCAGACCACAAGAAAGCATCTGGAGTTGTGTTTAAGCCTATTTCAAATATAATTTGTGATTTTTCCTCTTAAACAGATAACTTGGGTGCTTCCAGATCTCCTCCCAATCAGTTATCCCGATTAAGTCATTCCCCAGGTTTCCCAGTCCTGCCTCAGCCCTGCTTGCTCCTGCAGCACTGGTGCGAACAGCAAGGACAGGTCCGACCCCGCAGCCTTGAGCCTGCCACAAACACCTGATGATGCTTTCGTTTCTAAAACACTAATCAAAGGTTTCCATGGGAACTCACAGGAGCAGGAAGAAGATGGGAAATTACAGGTCAGATCTACCATTGAAAGAAAAAAAATTATCCCATTCCTTCGCCCTCGCAAAGTTTCAAGGTAACACAAAAATATTGATTCATCAGGGCAGAAAATATGCCCAGAGTAGTCGTTTGTTGAGCAAAGAAATCACTTTTAGTCCTTTAATGGTAGGTTTGCTCTGAAACCACATGAGGAGCTTCACCTCTGCTCGGCCTCCTGGACAGCCTGGGCAGCCAAACCCATTCCAGGCCATTAAAAGCAACACAAGATTCGCAGGAGCAAACGGGTTCCTGGTGCTGCCGTGGGGCTGGGGGCTGGCTGGGAAGCTCTGTCCCTCATCCCTCCCTCAGCCCCCCCTCCCACCCCACCCAGTCGCTCAGCCCTCAGTTCACTCACATGCGGGTTTCCAGTTGCCAACCAGATATGACTCAACACCACACACACACAAGGAAACTTTTCCACCACTATTAACTTTCAGAGGAAGTGGAAAAATGAGAGAAAAACACATCAGTCATAAACGTACTTTGCCAAATGGTTCATGAGCAAGTGCAGCATCTGTCTGTTTTTCTCCGGCAGCCGATGAACGAGGCTGTGGATCTCCGACACCCTGGACTCCTGGTTCTCCAGTTCTGCATGGGGAATAGATGATTTATCTCCAGGTTAGGGGGTTGTTATGGGAAGAGGCCTAGCACTGTCTCTGACAGACACCCCAGGGAGCTGCTCCATCCCATAGCCAGGCACTGCAGATACTCCCCACGGTGCTGCTGCTTCCTACAACTCCAGCCAGCTATTTCCAAAGGGAGACACTTAATGGGCTGGAACGGTGAGCTAGGAGCAGATGCCATGGGAACAGCATGGTGAGCAGAGCGATTCCAGCAAAGGGAATACGGCCACATTCCCATGTTCAGTGTGCCCAGTGCAGGCCAGGGTGGAGCACCTGGTGCTCCAAAGGCTGGTTGGGTCCATGGTGCTGAGTGGGAGCTGCTGGAGGAGGCCAGCACTGCCCTGGCCATGGACCACGGGGCCCTCCTGACATCTCACTCCCATATCCACAGGCTCCACAGCTGCCAATGGAACACTCCCTGCTCCCATCAAATCCCCTTCCCCTGGGCAGTGAAAGGAACATGGCCCAGACATCTGAAGCACCAGTGACCCTCAAACCCCGTGGTGCTGTTTAGCAGCAGCCTCCCTGGTGCTGGATGGCCGCAGCAGCATCTGCACTTCCTCCTGCTCGGGTCACCTCCCCACAAGAGCCTGTCCCCAGCCCCAGCCCTGCTCTGCCTGCCAGGACAGCAGCCTGAGGTGCTGGGGAGGCACCGAGAGCAAGGGGATCACAGCCGCTTGCAAATGAGGCTCCTCTTTGGGAGCAGGGCCATAAACATCAACCAACTCACTTGCTGCTTTGATGAAGCTCCTTTGAAACTGGTACATCATGAGGGGCCCTGGGAGCATTCTGGAAGATAAAAAGGAAACAGGCACAAAACATATCTGCAGAACACAATTTACACAAAGAAAGCTTTGCCTCTACAATAAACTCAGCTCCATTTTGAAAAGTGCAGAATTAAGCAGCAACAACTCTAATTAATTCTCCCCATCAGAAGGAATAAGATCTATGAAAGGACCCTTGATTTATTCATCACTAAATTAATCTTTAATTTTAGTATTCCTTCAGTAACACAGCTTCAGTGCATTACTGGGCCCATGGACACTTGAAAATAAATTAAAAAGATAAAGTTTGTAAATAAATTAAAAATATAAACAAGCCTACTTGTAAAACTTTCCCAATCCCCGTTCCCATTGTCCCCTCCCACTGCTGCATCCCTTCAGAGAGACACACTGGTGCTGCCTGCATTCCTCTTTTCTTTGCCAACAATTCAGACTCCAGAGCAAAGGTTGCCAATCATGCAAAATTCTGTGATTTCTAGGCTGAGATCCACCAGGCTAATTACACATATCACCCTAATGGGATTTAGGCTCTCTCTTGTGCTCCCTCACTCTCTCAAACACAGCCCAGCACACAACAGTCACTGAGAGCAAGGAGCTGCGGTCACAACAGGTAGAAGCATGTTGTGGATAATGAGATGCTGCTGGCTGCCAACACCCAATCCTGTTGGGAAGATCCCCAGGACGATACCAGCTCGCCTGACACACAGAAATCATAATTACAATAAAGCTCAGCACTGGGTCTGGAAAAGCTCTGCAGCCCCTGCTCTTACACAGCACTGCCCTCCCCTTCTGCCATGTGCTCAGAAGGTGGAAGTCCACTGGGGAAAGCTTAAATCAAGGCAAGGGATGCAAGAATGAGCTTTTAAAATCGTGTTTGTATAACATGTGCATCTATCAGAGCTGAGTGTGTTCTCCGGATCCTACTCAAACATGCTGGAAAGTCAGGGAAAAGCCAGAATAAATTCCCTAAGAGCAGTTTCTGCTCTGTTTCTATCAAAGTGCTGTTGTTAAGGGTCTGCAATAACAGGCACTAAAATCCCAGGCCAGCACCAAACCCCTGCAGAAGCCAAGTGAGGCTCTTCTCCTCACCTCAGGTATGTCTTTAGTGCACTAGTAATGGTCTTGATCTCCCACTCTGCACAGATCTCTGTGTCTGTCTCTGTGGCTGTTTTGGGATCTGTGGAAAAAGAGAAAAAAGCAATAACTGAAGGAAATTGAAGACAATTCCAGCTCGTGCCAGCTCAGCTGTCTGGGGAGACCATCACATCCCATTTTATTTGTTGTTTCCAGCTCAATGGTCACAGACACATCTGCAGGAGCGTGGGGTTCATCACCCGGGATGGGCCAGGTTCACTGGCATGGGACGAGAGAAAGGAAGGGGAGTCCTCCAGCCTGAGCTAGGCCAGGGCAGAGTGGCTTGGATCGTGCCAGGACACAGGGCACAGCAGCCCAGGGTGCTCAGTGACAGCGGTGACAGCCAGGCAGACACCACAGCGACCCTCTGCCCAACAACGTCCAGCATCATCATCCTGTAGCCACCTCCCCACTCAGCTCCTGGGTGGCAACTGCAACCTGTCACCTGCATAGGGACCTGCACAGCCACTCCAGGCCAGCAGGAAGTGGGCTCAGGCACAGCACAGAGTCCCAGACGGTGACGGCTCCGAGCTGGGCCCAGGAGCACCAAGCTGAGGCCACAGAAAAGCCAGGCATGGAAGTGCCCCATGTGCTGATCCCTCCTGCCTGGATGCAGCTCCACCAATGCTCTTTGCTAACTCCATCCCGGAAATTCAGCCAGAATCCTGCTCCCACAGGAATCCCGGGGAAGCCCCCGTGGGGTCCCTGTCTGTGGGTCCCACCAGTGCCAAGTGTCCCTGGGGAGCAGCACAGGTGTCAGGGCCCTCACTGTCCCCAAGGCCCAGGGTAACACAATCACAGCTGCTCACACCATCTGCTCCCATGGGCTCAGCTCAGGGGTTTTTTTGCCTTTTCACACACACAAATAATGCACTTTTGAATTTTAAAGCCCCATGTAAGCATTGGGCAATTTTCAACCTACTTAAAAGAATGCCCTGAATAGAGTTCAGCTTTCCCTCGGGGCAAAGGGTTTATTTTAATTAAAAAAAAAAATCAAGAGATGCACTTGAAAAAGTAAACACATAAGAAATGCATATTCACACAAAGATCACATATGTCTCAGCAATCACACAAATTACCTCCATCCTCCTGAGGCAGTGCCCAGGAAACTTCCTACGGCACTGTCTTTACAAGGAGAAAATTTTAATAGAGTCAAGATAAGTCTGGCACAGTAGAAAAACCAACAAAGCCCCCCAGAAGTTTCATCCTTTAAAAAAAACCCCACTTTTTAATCAAAGTAGAATGAACAACTCCAGACTGTGTGTCTTTGGAAAAGCTCACCCAGCAGTTTCTAGGCAGGATCATGGAACATGAAGTGAAATTCCACAGTCGGTCCCATGAAAAGGCTCAGAGCAGTTAATCAGCTCCCCTTGACCTTCAAATTTATGAGTCTGCATAAAGTTCCCGCCATGGGTTCTAGCTGCAGCATCTGTCTCCCCAGGCAGCGATGCCGCAGCCAGCGCCGCACCCACCCTGCCTCTCACAAGGACACAATTCCACAGGAACTGGGGCCAGCGTGGAATTGGGGGCTGGAAAAGCACCCACAGCACACAGTCAGCAGTGGCCCTGGAGCTGCTTTTTGCTGTCAATCACTGATCTAATGTCTCTCACTAATTTCTTCGGGGTGAGGGGAACAACCTGGGGAACCACCTCATCTCCCCACTGCGATTATCATCGAGATAATTCCAAAACAGCCACAGGGATGATACACCCCAGCAGTGAGGGGCTGGAAGGAGCCCTGCTCCCAGCCCATGTGGCAAAGGAGCAAGTGCAGATCAGATGCTGTAACTCACCTTCTGCAGAGTTCAGACCTGCTGGGGCCCCCACAGTGCCACAACAAACCCTTTCATGGGAGCTCCCAGTGAGCAAAGTTTGGTTATTTGTTGGATTTTGTCCTCATTTTGATGGCACATGGTGCAGTGAATGCTGGGTAGATGATCTGCCCCCCACCAGCCCTGGGAGCACCCCCACTGCTTCACTCCAGTCCAGACCCCAACAAGATCTGCCCTGAAACCCAACCCAGGGCTGGGGCTGCCCCTGATCCGGCTGCTGCCCACGGGGACAGTGCCCTGCGGTCACCACGCTGGCCTCCTGCAGGGACACCTCGTGCCAAAGCCCTTCCCGGCAGTGTCACTGACACCAGCTCAGGGAAACTCGATCTTTTTGCCATTTAAACTGTATGTGAAGCAGTAACGCTGCCCACATTCATTTCTAAATATAAGGGAAACCTGACAGTGTAAGCACAATTTGGCTCCTCCATTCACGAGGAGCCCCGAGGGCAGAGAGAACAAATGGGATTTGACAAGGGATATGTTTCCGTGTGACCCTGACTTCACAGACAGCCCAAACACTGGGGTTGATGAAGATTTAATCCCCCACAATTTGGAGAAACTATGGAGTCATGGGTTTGCAAAGCATCCCAACAATCGACACCCTGGGGGATTCCCAAAGGGGTCCCACTTCCAGCCCTGACTCGTCTCCAAAGGGGCTTCCAGCATCAACAGCCAACGAGGACACGCCGGGACAAAGGAACGGCACCAGCGATTCATCACCGCCTCACGAGACACGAGGGCGACAGCTGAGTGGCTTCAGTGGCTGGGGAGGTAATGGATGCTGGGTGGCGTCCAAAAGTGAATCCCTCCCAGCTCCGCAGAGCTCTTCACCCAGCCGAGTTTTGCCATCTGTCACAGCCCTGGGACTGACACCAGGACTGACACCTTTGTGACAAGAGAACAAGATCCATGGCCCTGCCACCCACAGGATGAGGTGACGAGCATCACCAGGGGAGCTGGCTGTGGACCTGGCAGGACCTGCGCTGGGCACCAAGGCCAGCCTGTTTTTAGCAGCAGAGCTCTTCAGGCAATGCTCTGCTCGTGTCCCCTGTGTGTGCCACAGGACAGCGCTGGCTCCCCGCAGCCCTGGGACCACAGGGCACCTTTACATGGCCCCAGTCTGCACCAGACTTCTCCAATAACAGCATCAGTCACCAGCTCTCGTGACTGCAGTGAACTTTCCAAATGCCAGAGCAAAGAGGTCCCCTGCACCCAGATTTAGAGCTGTGCCCTTCTGCTCCAACCACCCCGGATTATCAATTTTCCACAGGTTAATACTGACAGCTGTGATAGCCACCAGGGGCTTTGCTCAGTGAACACCTTAATGGTAGGAAAAGGAGGAGGAATTGGAAAAGGAGAAGGAAAAGATGTTGAAACACAACTGACGAAAACTTTCTGCAAGAAGTAATATGCAGAGAACGGAGCACTGGAGTTTAGTGAGGACAAGGAAAAAGAACTCATGTAGCAAAGGAAAGAATAAGAGAAGGGAAAGAGCAAGATGAGCAGAAATGCCACTCATTTCCTCCAAGGAGTAACAAACACATTCAATAGGGCACTAACAAATTAGTAAGCCTTTGTTTCCCTATTTCTACAGCTATTTCATCTGTGGTTTTGCCAAGTCTGAGCAGCATCAGACAGGACTGGCCAAGAGCAGCTGCCCTGCTCCAGCCCAGCTGTGTTCTCTCTTCCACTGTTGAGTCTTAGGCATGTCTGGACAGATGGACAGACTGGTCCAAGGCTGCAGCTGTGGGATGGAAATGCTGCCTGTGAGGTCAGGGCTGAAATGGTTCTGGTCCCACACAGCCAGAGCAAACCTCTGCTGTGGCAAGACCCAGCAGCTTGTCTCTATGGAGCATCCAGAACTGCAGGATCCAATGCCTCAGTCACAAGGAAAACACATGCTGGAAAAGTCTGGGCAAGATAAACAGGCACAAGAAAGGCCGTGGGGAAAGCAAGAACAGCCACAGGCAGCATGCAGCATCCAGAGGAAAATAATTTCAAAGGGTGCTGGGAACAAGGGGGCAGGCAGGAGATGAAAAGCCAAAGCTTTCAACTACTTCTTTGAAGATTTCGGTTTGCATTTGGGAAGACTGCCAGAACTCGGAGCATGTGTGAGCAGGACACAGTGACTGCAGCAGGGCCTGGTGCAGCAGGTCCTACACGAGTCCTACCTTCAGACCTGCCCACGCCGCCCGGGACCTCCCGGCCTCGACCTGCACATGGTCCTAAGGGCACAGTCACCACCATTAGGGACCCTGACAGGAACCTCTGCTCCTGCTTGGCAAGACTTCAAAGCAGCACTATCTACTTGTCTTTACCGAAATTCCAGATACTTACCCATTAATATACTCAGCAGCTTTTGAACTCTGGAGTTTACCCCAACGATTCGGTAGAGCCCCTGCTCATTGATCCCTAGGAAAAACAAGGAGCTTATTAGGAGAAGGTCACAAGAGCTGCTAAGATTTTCACTTCTTTGGCTTCCCAAATAGCAAAGCCAATGAAACCTTCCCACCAATTAAATACAAAGCTATAGAAGATGGTAACATTTGGGGTTGATATCAAGGTTTTCACTTATCCATTAGAAATGTTACCCCCAGTTAGCTCAGGAATAAGGATCTAAGGACACTTTTCCTCCTTCCCACAGCCATGGCAGCCCCATGCAGGATCTGCACATAACAAGGACAATTTGGGAAAATTTTACTGTGTCAAGTTCTTCAGGTTGAGGTCTGAGCCTTGGTGCATTCAATTTCCCCCTGCAGGGCTGGGAGAACCCCACCTACATACAAAGAGATTCACAAGAGGTTTTGGGGAAGGAACTCCATGTGAGAGGATGTGCTTGGCAGCATTCCTGCAGGAAGGATGCTGAAGTGAACCTCCCCCTTCAGTCCCGTTCCCCCTTTTGCACACCCTGTGTGTTATTCCCCAACTCTGCCCCGTGTCTGTGAGTCCCTGCTGGCCCAGCCGTGCAGCAAATGCTTCTCAACAGTGGCCCGAGCACATTATGGGTTCATCTGATGTGGGTCCGAGGGTTCATGAATCATTCTGTCCATGGAAAGGGCAGGAAAGCAGCTGCTCCACTGCCAACAGCTGCCCCAGAGCAAGCCCAGCCCAAGGGCTGCCCTACCTCTTGTTTCCACAGCGTGGATGCACTTCTTGATGATGCTGAAGCCGATGCTGTCCAGCTGGGCAGCTGCAGGGGAAGGGCAGAGAGCAGTGGTGAACAGCTGGCAGGGCAGGGCCTCACAGGCTGCTCCTGAATCCCTGCCATGCCAGCAATGCTACACCACTGCCCAGACGAGGAGGAGTTAAACAAGGGCACAAAAACACAAGTACAGCAGTTTGTACCAGCTGTAACTCGGGCAAGCACAGACACTGATCACCATTCCAGCCTCCACATCCCTCAGAACCAGGCCCCCCATGCCTGCCCTAGGCTCTGCCAGGCATCTACCTGAGCAGATATCTCACCTTGATTCTATATGAATTTTTGGCTAACCCAAACTTGTCTGGAAAGCTTGGGTTGCTTGGAAAAAATTGAAACGGTACATTTTGACACAACAAATCCTTTAAAATGGCACGTGAGGTGTCTTGCTTGATGAGTTCCAGGGAAATTCTGTAAATCCTGCACCCAGCTAACCAAGCCATCCATGGGCTGGAGAGCATCCAAACCAAACTGCTCTGTGATTCTACGAAAGCATGGAGGTAAAAACATCACCTGAAGAGGAGAGACCTGACAGCATAAGGCAGTGGAAGAGCAACAGGGACTGGGAGATGGGAATGAATTTTGGGTCAAATCTCTGTCCAAAGCACCTCCTGTGCCCAGTGGGAGGGGACCTGCCCCTGGGGAGCCTGTCAGGTTGACCACGGCCCCCTGCCCTGCCTGCACCCCCCAGGCAGCCACTCCTGTCCCCAGCAAGGCAAAGTCCAGCTGAACAGCATTGTCTGGTGAGCCCCACGCTCAGCCTCACCCAGCGTGAATGTGCACGGATCGAGTTCTTTTATTAGCACAGATGGAATATTTATTTGGTGCAAATTAGGATATCCCAAAGGCAGCTACCTCTCTGAAACTAGGAGCTAAAATATGAGAGTTAATGGGATGTACAACTCAATTCACTCATGCCAATGCAGGTTTTCACTTCTAAGTTCAGGGAATTACTAATACAGGGATCCAAACACCTGCTGGAAGAATGCATCCCACAGACAGCTTTCCACCACTGCCTGGAAAACACTGCCCACAGACAGCTATTTGTTATGGAGAATTAGCTCCTCCCTATAGAAAGGTTTGGCAAACCTTCCACAGGGCAGGAGCCCTCAGAGAAGGGTGGGCAAAGTCACCCCAGACTCCAGACCCCAGGGAATGCCGTGATGGGAAAGACACAGTTCTGTGAGAGACACAGCTCGGTGAGACACAGCTCTGTGAGACACAGCTCTGCTCTCTGTTCTGTGCAGAGCAGGGCAGGAAGGGACCAGAGCCCAGGGCTGGCAGTGCCCTCACAGCAAGGCACGTGCAGCTTCCCTCCTCTGCATTCCCCTGCTCCCACTGCTCGTTCCCACACGGTCCACGGCTGCTCCGGGAGCAGCTGCCAGCTCACGGTCGCATGGAGCAGCCCCTTCCTAATCCCTTGTTTTGAGTCCTCCGCTGGGGGTGGGCTTTGTCTGATGAATGGCACAACGACCCAAAACAGTGCAAAGTAAAACAGCTCTATTATATTTTTCTGGGCAAGCAGGCTGAAGTGCCGAGCCAACACAAGCACACGAGCTGCAGGATGCCTGTGCCATAGGACGTGAGGATAATCCAGAAGCTGCAGGGCCCTTTGCTGGGCACCCACATGGATGTAGCATAAACCCAAGGTGCCATCCCTCAGCAGGGCACAGCTGCCACTCCCAGGCCACTGATAAACACAAGGGTACCTGAGAAGCTCAAAGCTGTGGTGTGGAAATTCTCCTGCTCCAGCAAACCCGGTTCAGCAGGTCTGACCAGCCCTGCCTTGGCACTGGCATGACCCTGACCTGTGGCTATCCCTGTGTGCTGCTGTCAGTTTGGATCACTGCTTCGGGCTCTCTGCCATGCACTGAAAGTGGTGCCAACCCATTCCACAGACCAGCAGCTTTCCTTTAGTCCCTCCCATGTTTGGACCCCCAGGGCCAGCTTGGACAGGGCTTGGAGCAGCCTGGGACAGTGGAAGGTGTCCCTGCCCACACCAGGCGATGGAACTGGATGATCTTTAAGGTCCTTTCCAGCCCAACCCATTCCACGATTCCATGATTCCACAACCCTTCAGAGTCCACCACCCCACAGCCAGGCAGGGCTGGGATTCCTCCCACCTCGCTGCAGCAACAGCAGCAGGACAAAACCCAGCAGTGCCTCTGGATGGAAGTGACCTGGCATAATCCCCCTAAGCAGATGAATAAGCTCTTCCACTCATTGTCAAGCTCTGGATCAGGAAAGGTCGGGGATTTATTTGCAGTAGTTACATCCAGAAATAATATCTGATTAAATATCCAAAGTGCCTTTATTCATCCTTAAATCAAACTTTTAATGAGCATTGTAAGAGCTTGATTTCCCCTCTCTCAGAGCATCTGCTCTTTATCTCAGTCATTTACCAAATGATTTGTTTCAGCAATGGTCCAGATCAAAAGGCAGATCTGGATCTACTGCTGTCCAGATCACACATCCATGGAATAATCTGGATTTGAAAAGCCCCCCAAGGTCATCAAATCCAACCACTCCCCCAGCACTGCCAGGGCCACCACTGACCCATGTCCCCAAGAGCCACATCCACATGTCTGTAAAACCCCTCCAGGGATGGGGACCCCACCCCTGCCCTGGGCAGCTGTGCCAGGGCTGGACAGCCCTTTCAGGGAAGAAATTTTCCCTGACTTCCAGTCCAAACTGTTCCTGCCTGTCTGCCTGAGGACAAGTGAAGGAGTCTCTCTTGAGGCTCTCCTTCCTCAGGGAAGGATGTGAGGCTCAGCTCCAGACCACCACACATGTCACAGGCTCTTCCTTCAGCAGCAGCATTCCAGTGCCCAAGGAGATGCCCTGTCCAGGCTGTAATCCATCCCAGAAACATTTTACATCAGCAAAGGTGATACACATCACCTGCACATCAGCTACTGCCCACACACACCCCTACACTCATCTGACCTTCAAGTGGCATCACATTCCAAGTGCCACTGAATTGGTCTCATCCCGTTCTATTTTTGCCTGGCAGATTATTTCTATTTAATCCATTAATTCCTTTCCTTTAGGCTGATGTGAAATATCAGAGCACTGGGAAGGGGGCAGGAGGGCTGAATCAGCTCTGCCAGCCTGGCTGGCTTCAGCTGTGTGTCAGGGCAGTGCAAGGTCAAAGCAGCTCCTCTGCCTCCCCACCACACATTTCTGTGCTGTGCAACCATCACTGGTTTGAATTCTTCCAAAGACATTTTGGAAATAATAGCCACAGAGGAGGGGGGAAATCATGAAGCAGAGACCAGGAGAATGAGCTTTCAAGTCTTACCAGAAATGAGTTTTCAGGGCTCTAACTACCAGTGAGCTGCCAAGATTGGGAAAGGAAGATTGAGGGTCAGATTAGGTTAAAGAAATGGAAGAAGTTTTATACAGTGAGGGTGGGGGGGCCCTGGCACAAGTTTCCCAGAGAAGTCATGGCTGCCCCCGGATCACTGGAAGAGTCCAAGGCCAGCTTGGACAGGGTTTAGAGCAAATTGGGATAGTGGAAGGTGTCCCTCCACATGGCAGGGAGGGGAAGAGAGGAGCTTTAAAGTCCTTGCAACCGAAAATATTCCATAATTCCATGACTGTGATTGCTGGGAAGGGCCAGAGCATCCACACAAAGGCACAGCAGACAGGGCAGCCAAGGGACTCAGGGTCTGTGAAGAGCTTGTGAAAATAAAGATGACTTTTGATGGGGTCCTGAACTAATGGGGAATCAAGTGGATGTGGAGGATGGAGAGGGAAATGGTGGGAGGGAAGGGAAGGAGGAAATCTGTACTGTTCCATGCAATAAGCACAAATGGCCTGGAGGATTTGTTTCCACAGAGCAGGGCAAGTTCTTCTGGTTAGCAAACGGAAGCATCTAAATTCCCCTGGTTCTCATGGTTCAGTGACACCACTCAGCCCCTCTGCTCAGCTTCCTCCCCCTCCACAGCAGACCAAGATAAATCACCCACAGGCCCATGGCCATCTGGCCACACAGCAGGACAGAAAACCCAAAAGCTCTGCAAAATTACAGTGTCCCAAAAGTGCCACCACAGCACTGCGAGGCACTTCCAGCCTTCCACAAGCGCAGGCAGGAAGCAGAGGTATAGAGGCTCCCAGGGTCAGGGGCCGCATCCGGACCCACTCAATCATCACACTCATTTCAAGTCCTATAGGAAGCTCCTGTATCAAGGGCTGCTGGCAGAGAGCCAGTTGCTGAATCAATTTTAGAGTGGCTAGTGAGGCAGCCACAGCTCCAAAACAGGGATTTAATGAGGCTGAAGCAGTCAGATCTCTGCCCACACCACTGGTAGCCCCAGCCCCAGCAGAGGGTTCGGAAGCACCTTCAGCCAAGGGTCCCAACCTGCTCCTAGAACCAGGAAGGACAGACAAGGGGCAGACCAGGAGGACCATTCTCGTTTGTAAGACAGACCATCAGAATGGTCTATTGAGCCAAAGCACCAGGTACAGAGCTGGCAGAGCCAGGGAACACAGAGTGGTGACAGCTCAGGGCCAGGCACGGCGGAGCCGAGCCACTCCTGGTCTCTGCACCTCACAAACTCCTTTTGCCCCTCTGGATGAGAGAGACAAGATGAGCTGTTCCAGCAGAGTTCCTACCCCAGAAGCACTGGCCATGCTGCCCTTTCCAGTGTGAGGCACAGCACTGAGCCCTGCGAGGATCACCTGGGAGGCACAGAGCCAGGAGGAATACATGCAGGAGGAGATGGATGTGCAGCTGATGCCAGGGAGGATCAAAGGGAAGGAGAAACCACAGAGGAGAGAGCAGAGAGGGGGAAGAAGCTGCTTTGTGCAAGGGCTGAAATAGGTGTGAGGAACATTAGCTGTAAATTATACCAATTATTGAGAGAAAAATGCTTCAGCTTCAGATGAAAATGTCGTGTCTGAGGCAGCACCAAAAAGAAGCAAGGACTGACGGTCAGCCCCGGCCGGGCCCTGCCTGAACGGGGGCTTTGAGGGAAGGAGGGAAGGGATCAGGGCTGGAGTATTGCAATTATGGCAAATCCAACCTACTGAGAAATGGCTCAATTAAGGGCTTTAAAACACAGGACATGAGAGGTAGGACGAGGTGCAACTGCTCCTTTAGAAAGAAAAACAAGTGCTTTCTTGACTCAAGGCCTTGGTTGCCTGAACTACAATAAAAACAGCTTTTTTATTTTTAAGGGCTCTTGCTGACAGTCCTGACAAGGCAGGACCTCCTTACTCCTGTATTTCTGCTCCAATTCCCCTTTGGAAAGACACATTCACCCTGCACATTCTGGCTCAGAGAGGAGAGCTGGTTGGTCCCAGTGTCACCTGAACCCTCTGCTGAGCTTCAGGAGCAGATCCCGAGGCCACCAGAGCCCTGCAGGGACACGGTGTGGGGCAGGAGGGGACACACCCTGAGGGGTGCAGGGAACGGCCTAGCACTGCTCTCCATGGCCCCAGGTGCCACCAGCAGGTTTCTGCCCCTGGTCCCTGCTGGGTGCCACACTCAGCTCTCCCTGGGGCCACCCCAGGGTCCCCATGCTGAGCCTGTCACCCCCCAGCCCTGGGGAGCCCAGCACAGCCCAGTGTCACCAGCATCTCCTGCTGACCCCTCCCACAGCTCAGCCACCTCTCAGGGGTCAGGCTTGAGAAGAAATACTCACTGCCTTCGCTCTGGTTGTCCTTGTTCGAGTTGTACACCTGGAAGACACAAGCAGAAAGTCTTATGAAGACCCTGCCTCCAGCTAGGCTGGGACTGCTGGCACAGCTGGTGTCACCCCAGTGGCAGCTGCTGCCAGGACCTCCCCCAGCAGCCAGGTCCCCAGACACCACCATGACCTTCTGCACACAAATGTTGGGCTGCCCCAGATCTGGAGTTATGTTAAAACACTGACTAGGACAGCTCTTAAAACGAAAGAATGTAAATGGGGTGGACCAGGTAAAACCAGAAATTACAGAGGAAATTTCTACATTCTAAACAAAATGAAGGTGGGGTTGGACTAGATGACCTTTAAAGGTCCCTTCCAACCCAAACTATTCTATGATTCCTCTCCTGAAAGACGCACACAAAGGATATAAACTCAGAGCAAAGCAGGCCCTTATGGGCATTACAGGAAGCTCTGGTAGGTGCAGCTCAAGCACGGAGCAAGGACCACCCTCTTCAGGTACAGCCTGAGCAAACGAGTCAGGCAAAGAGTAGGAGAGGAAAAGAAATGTCATTATTTTGGAAAGGACAAGAAGTGCAGCAGGATGAGGCAGAGAATGTATCCAGCACTGCTCACGGCAGAGCCACCACCGGGACTCCATCCCAAGCCTCTCCAGACTTCAAATATTGATGCTCCTCCTCCCACCCCGATCACCACTACAACTTGGCTACTGGAGATTAAAGTGATGCTTCAGTGGATACAATTAAAAGGGAAAACACTGGCAGAAGGTTTTAATCACCATGTGAGGGCAGTTTAAAAGCCCATGATAATGCCAACAGCAGCTGTAAGAAGATCGGCTCTCAGAGAGGTTGTATTTCTCCAGCTCAACAGAGTAAAATGGTTTAAAATAATCCTGCAATGCTCAGAGTCCCAGCAGGAACACACACACACATCCCAGCGCTCCAGCAGCACCCTGGATGTGGCCGAGTGGGCAGCACCCACTGAACAGGACACAAGGCTGGTGAAGCTGTTGGGAACAGGGCTGGGAGCCCCTTCCAAAGGGAGCAGGGAGCTGCTGCATCACATGCTGCCTCCCGAAATAGCCAGCAGGCAAGGCAAGCTTCCAAAGGCCGTGTTGATGGCAACACTCAAGCAGCAACCGGGCCGAGAGCTCAGGGCTGCCCGCAGGGCTCTCCCTCCATGGGATCCCAACCCCTGACAAGAACAGGGAGGGCGGGATGGTCTGTGCTTCCCACAGGGGCCCTGCTGTGGGGATCTCCCCCAGGGAGGGCTGAGAAGCTGCCTGTGATGTTCTCAGAGGATCAGAGGCAGCAGGGCTCAGATCTCCCAGCACAGCAGAGCTCACCGTGGTGCTCAGCCGGGGTGCCCAACAACACCACTGTCAAAAACACCCCACAAGGCTGTGTGGGCCACAGGGCATGTCACCAGCAGGGCACACAAACACATTCCTTCCCTGGAGGTCACCCAAACGCCGGCCATTCCTGCGCTCTCCTGTTTGGGCACCAGCCGGAGCACGGCAGGACACCTTGGATCAGCTCCACCACCCAGGACACTCTCAGGGAAGCACAAATCTAATGGAGTTGCTCAAAACTGGGCTTTGGGCAGGGACTGATCCCTCCAAGGAGCACCTTCCCTCTCCCCCTCCCAGGACACCTGACTACGTAACACAAGACCAAGCAGAGATGATTGTTTGCAGGAGAAAATCCATCGGCCACATCTGGCAAGCGGGGGATGATTCAGCAGCAAAAGCAGCTGCAGTCAGCAAGTGAGTTTTCCTCTAGGAACAGTGTTTATATCAAGAAAATAAAATAAGTGGAGAGAGGGAAGGGAAACACCCATGGGCTCCCCCGACAGCGGTGCTGCCCTGCAGCCCCACCACGGAGTCAGCCTTCCCTAAGGAAGTTTTTCTCTCCAATTTCAGTGCCTCTGTTGAGGGGTCATTGAAGGGACTGGGGACTCAGCCTGTTACTCAAAGGTTTGGAGACACACACAGCCTTCGTGCCCTGGCTCACCCCACACACAGGGAACACTAAATACAGCAAAGGATCAGGCTTGGAGCAGCCTGGGATAGTGGGAGGTGTCCCTGCCCATGGCATGGGGTGAAACAAGAGCAGTTTTAAGGTCCTTCCAACCTAAACCATTCCAAGTCCTGGTGCACAGCTCCAGGGAGAGCCTCTGTCTGCACATTTGCTGTTCCAGATTGAATCCATGAAACAACGGAGGCTGTTAATCACCAGAAACTGCTCTTAAAACAAGGGAAAAGGGCAGACAAGGAAACATAATATGCTTTTGCCATTAATTGCAAAGTGTGCACACTACGAGAGGGAAGTTTCACACAGAGGTCAACAGCAACCATAAAATACAGAGACACTGTCACCCTGCATCCATCTTATCGAGGACAAACCTTTCATCCACTGTCTCCATTAATCCACTAACACCACTCTGCACCAGCAGGGTTTTAACCAAGCCCCAAGTCTGTAATATCCCTTCCTTTTCCAATAAATACTTTTCCTATACTGCCTCAAATCTTTTAGAGAGAGATTTTTCAGGATAAGAGAAAGTTTCCAAGTTTGAGGAAAGGGCTGCTGTGTAAGAGGTCCAAGAGGGAGGCTCCTCCAGTGGCCCAAGGGTCAGCCCTGCTCTGCTGGCAAACCCCTTGGGCTCCTGCCTTGGCAAGGGTCGCTCCTGCCCAGCCTGGCCCTAGGGATGTTGATATTCCACTCTTTCAAAACAGCTCTGATATCAGGCAGGGCTTAAAGCAGAAGGATGCATTTGAAGATTGAGCCTCACATACAAGTCAGTCAGCTCATGGACCAATGTTCCCTGTGAAAGGGGGCAGAATTTTAAAGAGGTTCTTGCTATCCCCACACCACACACACAGCACCGAGCCCGGGACTGCGGCACCTCTGTCCCGGGAGAGACGGGCTGGGAGCACCTTGGAAAAGCTCTTCTGAACCCTCTTCCAAACAACTGCCCAGTGCTGGATTTGATTTTCCCCCTGCCCTCACCCTCTCTCACACACATCTTTGCACCAGTGCCATGCCCAGGCTGGCTGTGGCTGCCTCACACCAGGCACAGCTCTGGGACAGGTGAGCACGAAGGGACAGCGCGGTGACACCTCACCGGTGACACATCCAACACACAGCTCGTGGCAGCTCTGCTGAGGACAGGGCCTGGGCAGGAGCTCTGCAGACACACACATCGCCCAGCAGCAAGCCAGACAATAAAACACCATTAAATAAGTGTATTTTTATGCCCACACGCTATTTTCCTGTTGTTAACACACTCTGGAGAAAACAGCCCTAAACCCAGAGAGTTTCTCGTGAAATAAAAAGCTTCTTTCACTTTCCAGTATTAGTCACTGACAAAGGGTGGGAAATCTGAGAGAAGAAACATTGCTGGGAGGTGAAGGGCCTGTGGCCCACGGACACGTGTGGGAACAGGCTGGGTTATAAAACTCCCAGAATTGGGACTAGTGACTAACATGGAAACAAATCCCTGCCCTGCAGCACTGCGATGCTTTAACATCTCGCTCTCACTAATTATTCCCATTTGATTGTATCTCCACAGCCAAAATATCCTTACCAGGCAGTTTCAGAAGTGATAGAAAAAAATATAGAAAGAATATATATCAACATAGTATAAAATTTACAGACCTCGATGTCTTGTATTTAGTTTTCTAAACTCCTACTGCAGATGGTCAAATATCCTGAACAAAACCAGATTGTATCTTTTTTTTTTTAGCAGAAGCTACTGCTGCTTCATTCCTGCAGGATAATTGCTGTTTGGAAGCTTAAAGAAGGCCTTTACAAGCTATTATTGAGAAATTCCAAGATGTACCTGTAAGTAACCCAGAAGGATAAATTTTATAAGAGCAGTTACAACTCATGACTACTTTGACACTTGCACTATGCTCAATTATGAACTTGATATCTAAGGTAATTCATCAAAGAACCAGTTATTTCCTTTGGTGAGACCTTTCACCAAATACATGCTATGTTTTGCAGAGGAAATGGTTTTGTAGGGATGATTAAGAGGTCTGTGATGTTCGAGGGTGTGGTAGAGGAACACACAGCCCAGGAGGCAGCTCCCCGCTCCCTGGAGCCAGAGGGATGAGCTGGGGGTCACCCCCCAGCACAGCCAGTGTTTGCTCCTGGATCCACATCCCAAACTTCACATGGACCAAAGCCTGGGCAGAAGCAGCAATGCAGGTGCTGCACCTGCTCCTGCCCCCTCCCAATTCAGTCCTGCCATTACCACACACCCCGACACCAGAGCTGTGGATCATGCACACATCAGCTGTGGATTTTCCTAATCAGAAACCCTCTGAAAGACCATCTGGAGCCTAAAATACTCCTACAGCCACTGACAGCCAACATCTGGAGCCTAAAACACCTCTACAATCACTGATGGCCATCACTGAGAGCCTGAAACACCTCTACAGCCACCAACAGCCACCATTCAGAACCTGAAACACCCCTCAGACACCATCCAGAGCCTCAAATACTCCTACAGCCACCAGTGGCCACCATCGAGATCCTACAATAGTCCTACAGCCACTATTCATCATCTGATGGAGCTTTCTGCTTGTGCACAGATAAATCAAGAAGAATTCAACCCATCAGTTTTCCAACCTGATCCTAAACAAACTGCACACATGACGTGCAAAGAGCAAATGGGTATGTGAGTGGTTTGGGATGACACCGGATTGTGGGAAAAGGCAAAGGAAGTAGCTGGGGGTTGGAAGGGGAACTACAAAAGATGACGTTGAGTCATTTCATTTTTATTTCCTCATTTCAGGGGTCATGCTGTTGCCCATGGTGCTCATTAACCTCCACAAGACATGAGCTATGCTTTCCTCTGGCACTTGTTTGTGTGCCACAAACTTTCCATGAATACACATTTCAGACAAAAAGCAGATTTTCATTTAAAGTTTAAGATCCAAAATGGCCTAACCTAAGCTGTATCCCTTGGAGGCTGCACAGTGTTTAGTACAGCTCCCAAAATCCTTCAAATTCCAACATTGGCATGAAATTCTGCCCAACAGCTAAAATCTAGAGGACAGGGTTTTCCAGCTGCTCAGAGGGAAGAGGGATTTAAGGAAAGCACTGGAGACCAAGAGGCCAGCAGCCCTGGTTTGCAGAGAGGGGGATCTCCATCTGAGATGGATTTCAACTCCATGCCCTGGAGTGGAAGATTCCACCTCACGCTCCTTTCACTGGTGCCGGGACCTTCCCTTGAAGCCAGACTTTCCATTTGGACTGTCAGAATGGGCCAGTCCCACCAGAATTCCCTGGTGTCCCTGGGGGAGCGTAGTGTTTGCAAGGTCCAGAGCAATGGGAGGAAATGCTGCAGTGTTATGCAATTTCCCTGTGATTCATATTCAGAAATCCTCAAAAGAGCCAGGAACAAGTCTTTCAACTTCCAGCTCAAAAGATGCACAAGCCCAAAGGGTAAAAATAGATCTGATATTCCCTCAGAACTGATAGCCCAAGTGGCTTCCCAGCCATGCTGGGACAGTCTGGGAAGCCATGGGCAGGAGGAGCACAGACATTCCACATGGGTGTTTTGCAACCCTTTTATAAGGGAAAATGGGCTGAAGACCAGCGTTCCAGCTGGAGTCTGGCCACCCTGGCTGACTCAGCTGCTGCTGGGTGTCCGCAGCACCCCGAGCACCCCGGAGCTCACAGGGACTGCCCAAGCCTCGCTCAGCCCGGCGGCGGCACAGCTGGGAATCCTACACATCCCTTCTCCACACCTTCACTGCCCTGCAGCAGAAGGAACAAGTCCTTCCTCTTCATGTCTCCCTCACTGGGACACCAGGGATGCCCCTGATCGTGTCCCCACAGCCCCGAGCATGTCCTGCAGGGTCCTCCACGGGCACAGGGATGCCCAGAGTGGGGCTGGAGCTCCGGCACCCAGGGATCCCTCAGAGATGGCACAGGCCTGGGGCAGGGGTCATCCTGTCCCTGCAGCAACAGGGAAGGGGGCAGAGGAAGAATGGAAAGAAGGAAGAAGAGGAGAGGGCACAGGCATGTGCCACACTGGGCCGGGCCCTCTGGACCTGCCCCTGGGTTCGGCACTGCGGAGTCGCTCCGTTGGAACACAGCCCTGGAGCAGGATCTCAGCAAAGCTCATGTACAAAAAGCCTATTTCCTTGTTAAAAGCAGGACACCTGGCAACCTTGATGAAATCAGCCCTTGTTTCTGGCTCTGCCTTATCAACCCTGTTCTATTTTTGTCCAAGAGCCAGGTTTTCATACTACAAGCAGGATTTTCAGAGCTAGACTACACTGTGTTGTGGTTAGAAATAACCTTCCTTGCTCTGAGAGCCAGAAGGATATAGATAGGACTATGATCTCTCCCAGCCCACATCCCTGCAAACCTCTCTGCAGCAGGAAGGGAGGGAAAATTATGCCTTGCTTCCCAAGTGGAGAACTTGGCAGGGCAGCAGAAACCCACTGTGAAACGCTGGTTTATGTCATGCAGACGAAGCTGTTCATTTGGAAGAATGTGGCCAGGGACCCTGGCAGCTCCTTCCTTCCTTCCTTCCTTCCTTCCTTCCTTCCTTCCTTTCATCCCAATCTACTGTTCATCGCAGTTGGAGTCATCTCCCACCTCATGTCCCCGTTTCTCTCCCCTCCTCCTTCCTTCCAACATAAAGGTCAGCTTCAAACTTATATCCTGGGCCTGATTAAAAGACAGAAAGGAAAAATCTATCAAAAATGAAACACTTGGGGGGCTTGAATCCTCTACATGGGTCTTGCTCTTCTGTATCTCAGAGCTGAACTAAAGGATGGTTCTAATTAAAAACAAGCCCACATTTTATTACAAGTGCAGGCATTCCCAAGGGCCTGCAGAGCCGAGGCCGGCCGGGCTCCCCGCCAGCCAGCTGGGCTGCTTAGCTCAGCCCAGTTATATAACTGTGTTTGTCACCCAAGGAAACAAATCACCTGGGTCAGAACAAAGGAAAAAATTACCTGGGTCAAACTGTCAGCTTCCCATGGCTCACTCTGAAAAAGGAATCCAGCAGCAGCCGCTCTGGGGGCTGTGTGGGAGCGAGGAGAGCAGAGCGTGTCAGATACACGGCAGCCTCGGAATAACACAGCGAAAGGTCAACTGCTTCAACAAAACACATTTTTGGAATAACTAAAGCACTTAAAGTTTCCCAGAGCAGCATTTTTAAGCGACTCGAGCGAAGCAGACATGTTGGGATCACTCAAATCACTGATTAAAAGTGAAAACTTCTACTGGTCTAAGCTTCCCCCAAGTTTCCTAGGATGCTTGAGCAACAACTTGCACATCCTCCTCCAGCAGCTCTCCCTGGAGCCAGGCCAGCCCCAGCCAGCACACACGCCCTTCCTCCTCTCAACGTCTGCTGATGAACACAGGCTCTCAACACATCAAAACCAGCCTAATTTGAAATGACAGTGTCATCTTTATTTTTAAAATAACTGTAACACAGCCGTGCCTGGTGCTCCTCCTGTGCGAGAGAGGTTTGACACTGCCTGGGTGTTCCGAACAGCGGTGCTGGCTCAGTGCCAGGACTGGCTCAATCACCACTGCTTGGTGCTTTAAAGACTGGGACATCCCTGAGGTGAGACCACATTCAATCCCCCATTTGCACACATGGAGACAGCTGTGGCAGCACACAACCTGAGACTCTGGGAAAGCAGCAGAAAGGGGACACAGTCCCATCCCTCCTCTCACAGAGATACTTCTGCAAGCCCAGGGTGGCTGCAGAGGTTTCCTGGACCCGGCATGCAGCACAAGGTTCTTCCCTGGAGCTGGGAGCCAGCCCGATGGAGCCTTAAAGGCTCCTGGTGTCTCTCTCCAAAACTGGAACAGCACGTTTATCCCTTTCCAGACAGGATCCAAAATTCCACAACACTCAAAACCTCCCCAGGAAACCCTCAGCCTTGCCTGTACCCCTCTCCAGCGGCTGCCAGCACCATTTGTACCATCCAACAAACACTGGCTGAGAGACAGCATGGGACACATCCACCTGCACCCTGCCATGGCCTGAGCCTGCAGCCTGCCTGCTCCTGATCCCAATCCTGCTCCTGGTCCCAATCCTGCTCCTGATCTTGTCAGAGCCCAGCTCCACACACAGGTCTGCCAGGCATGACAAACCAAGGGTGAACGCAGAAATAAAATTATCAAAACAACAGAGTCCAAAGACCTTCTTCTGGGGCTGCAGCTGGGAGAAGGAAAACCCCTGGGTGAGGGATGGTAGTGGGGCAGCAGGACAGTAAATCACTGCTTAAAACCAAATGTGAGACCCAATAAGGGAAGAAATAATGGAAGAGACTGGTTTTCTGAGTCATTGTAGCATGAACCATTTACTTTAATTTTTAATTTTAAGTAGGAAACAATACTCTAATAGTCTATTTAAATTGGCAGGGAAATTTGTTCTCTCAACATGGAGCTATTCTCTGGATTTCTACACGTTTGTTGATTTGCCTGATCATATAACTCAAAGCAGAGGTGATAAAGAGAGGAAAGCAAAGTGAGTACACTCTCTTTGGTCTGTCACTCCAACTGAGGCTCTGTGCCTCCCTCCAGAGGCTGCCAGCATGGCTGAAGGGTGGACAGCAAGTTCCCACCAAACCATGCAACGAAACCACTGGATGCAAGCACCCTGCGCCCTCCCCTGGGGCTGGATCACCTCTCGGGGCCCAGGCTCACAAACAAGTTGCTGCAAGCAGCTGCTCCGTCCTGTTCCACATCTGTGCTGCAATCCAGGTTCGATTATCCCCATTCCCCAGGCACCCTGCAGACCCAACCCACCTCTCAGCAGCACGCTCACCTCCAGCCTGAATCCAAAACCCAAGAACACACCTGCAGCAGAGCTGATGGGTGTCCCACACAGCAGCCGTGTGTTGTGCCCTGTCCTGTGGATCAGGATCCACACTCACAACCCCAGCCCAACCCCTGTGGGTTCCCCTCAGGGGTACCAAGCAGTGACACAACACAGAAGGAGATAAGTGGCTGCCACCAGGTCCTTACCAGAGACAACATCTCCCAAAGGGGGAGCAAAACCCGACTGGTGTCCTGGGACCAATCACCCCAGTGTCCAGACAAAGCCAAACTTTTGTAGCCAATTTCTGCAGCACAGGCCCCAAGGAAGAGCAAGGAATGCATTACAGAAACAATGAGGTATTCACACCAGAGACAGGAGCCACTACTTCGCTCCTGGACATCCCCAACAAACACAGCTGGAACAAGAAGTCACAAACTTGCCAAAACTGGGTGGGACAGCACTTTTAGGTGTGTAAAAACAATTCAGAGGGCTCTTTTCTCTTTTAAAAATTATCTATAATGCTTCTCTAGGTATTTTTCCCTCAATCAGCTTCTTAAACAGAGGACAAACCCCGGCAGCCACAGTGGTTCCAGCTGGGTGAGCCATCAGCCACTGAAGCAGCAGTTGCTGGAACCAGGAATAAAAGCCTGAAGTCAAGGCTTAAGACCTCACTGGCTTAAGTGCTTTAGAAGCAAAATAAAAGCCTACAAACTCCATGTAAAGTTACTGCTATTACAGGCTTAAATGGTTTACCAAACAGGGTAGGGAGGACGGAGCAGCGGCAAGAGCACGTGATCCGAGAACTGATGTGGAATATGACGTGGAACGTGATTCTTTGAGGATCCTCTGCTACACCTTGCCCCAGAAAGAACAAAGAATTTTTTTGGGCAATAATCTTGAACTGTGGGATGCAAAAGAAGTCAAGCAGGAGCTCCCCTGGGCCAGTTTGGGGCCCAGTGGGACTCTCCATCGCCGCAGCTCCCCGCACTGGGAGGTGGCACGGATGCCCCCAGAGCATGGAGACACTGAGCTGCAGTTCAGGGAAAGCTCACTGGGTTGTCTGGGTTGGGGAACAGATTAGAGGCAAAGAGAAGCAGCAAACAATAGAAACTTAGACATTAAGAAAGGGCGGAATGGGGAAAAAATGTTCTGTTCACTAAAGAGAGAGACAAGGAGATGGAGAAGCAGCAATGGGAATGACTCAGGTCATAGAGAACAACAAAAAAAATCTGCTACAAGCAAACAAACCCAGGCAGGATGAAGGCCATGAAAACCTGCAAGAGAGAGTACACAAAAAACCATCTTTTCCAGAAAGCTGACAAAAACACGTCTGTGGGATTGAGAGCATAATCAAAGCTCAGCATGAAAAAGGCTGTGAGGAAAGACACTGAGGAGACAAACACGGGCCAGACCCCGGGGACAGCAGAGCAGAGAACACGGCGCTCGCTCCGGCACTCGCCCACGGGCTCCTCGTGCAGAGAGAACTCAGGCCACAGACACTGTCTGTACTCAAAGATGCTCTGGGTGAGGATTTTTCTACCATCTCTGATAACTGAGATGGAATGAATTCAAACGACAAAGCAGATCTGCAGCTCCAGTGAGTCCCAGTGCAGTATGAGGGGTTGAGAAGGGGTGCAGTGGGTGCCTGTTCGTCCCCCCGCAGCCACGCTGGGACTGAAGTCCTTCAAGTGAATTTGTTTTTTGAATGAGCCAAAATAACAGGAATGCCGAGGTTGAAAGTACTGGAGTGAGTTCAAAAGATGACGTTTCCACTGGGAAATAAATCTCTCACCGTTTTGTATAATTAGACAAGGAAAATGAAAAACAATTTCAGAAAGAATTCCCAGAAGCAATATCCGAGGAGAAGGCGGGAGGTGCGCTGGGCAGGAATGTGGGGCTGGGCTCTGCTGTCACTGCCACACGAACACCGGTGGCCTCTCCGGGCAGCAGGGCTGCAGGAGCTCCAGGACCACCGACCAGCTGTCCCACCAGGAGCACAGCTGGGACAGGACCACGGCCCAGGGAGCTCCAGGGCCACCATCCCACCCATGGCCGGAGTGGCACCCAGCCCATATGGAAGAGGCGTGCAGACCACGAGGGGGACGCGCCGCAGGAGGGGGAGACAGAGGAACAGAGAAGGGGCTCCGATCTGGGGCTGTGCCGAGTTTGGGGACACAGCTGAGTTGGGGGACACAGCCGGGCAGCCAGCGCTGTCCCCACTCTGAGCAGCACCACCAGCCCTGGCTGCGGGCTCGGGGTCACATCGCTGCCTTTACCCGGGGCAGGGGGTCAGAGCCAGGGGGTGCGAGGGGTCCCTGCCAGCCCCGCAGAGCCCGGGGTGCGGGGGGTCGGGCACAGGTGCCGTGAGTGGCCGGTCTCAGCCGCCACCTAGTGGGGAGCGGCCACCGGCACCCGCGGCTGCGGGCGGGCACCGCACCCCGGCAGCACCGGGGCTGGAAAAGACCCCCAACACCATCGAGTCCAACCTGTGATCAAATCCCACCTTGTCCCCAGCCCAGAGCACTGAGTGCCACCTGCAGCTCTTCCCTGGGTACCTCCAGGGATGGGGACTCCAAACCTCCCCGGGCAGCCCCTGCCAAGGCCTAACCACCCTTTCCATGGGGAAATTCCTGCTGATGTCCAACCGGAGCCTCCCCTGGCCCAGCCTGAGGCCGTTCCCTCTCCTCCTGTCCCTGTTCCCTGGGAGCAGAGCCCGACCCCGCCGGCTGACCCCTCCTGTCAGGGAGCCAGAAGGGCCCCCCGAGCCTCCTTCTCCTCCTCCTCCTCCTCCACACTCACTCACCACAACCTTACCTAAATGCTTACCTTGTTCTTTGCCACAAGACACAGCCTAATTTGTGCCTCTCCTAAACCCACAGCCCAGCACAGCCACCATCAGCCAACACAGCTTTTATTCCTGACTCAGGTTCCAAGGAAGTTTCAGAATCGCTCTGGCCCCCACCATATACATTTGCAAACTGCATCAGCAGAGGAGAAAATCCATAAGAAACTGATCCTGAGTATCTTAACAAAACCAAACACCACTGCTCCATCATGCAGTTAGCAGTTTCTCCTGTTTCCAGCCTCTGTAACATGGAAGAAAACCCAAAGTCAACACGGGGGCTTTATCCAAATGAATAACAAGTGGTAAGAGTTAACGGCGTGATGAGAGCTGTCTGGAGGCTGCTCTGACTGAGACACAGTGTAAATCTTCTCAAGTTGTGACAAATGTCTTGGCTAATGCAGCCACATTTTATGTTTAAATCTCACTAAGATGTAATTTGACATTTGGGTTTACTTTTTTCATTATAATTAAGAAACAAACTCCAGTCCACGTTAATCTCTCCACAGCCTGAATTTGCACATGGAATTACTGCCCCACCATGCCAATCCTTCCCCACACTCTACAGTCAAATGAAAGGAAAACCAGACATTCTTTCCAGTAGGGTTCTTTGGTTACAGAAATACAGTCAAAGTATAGAATGGATATTTCTAGGAGTCCAAAGGTTAAATCCTCGTCTCTTGCTCAAGGAAATCCCTGTGAAGAAGGTTAACAAGAAGGCAACACGCTGCGCCCTGGTGTTGCAAGATAAGAACCCAAACAGAACAGCCCACAGCTCTGTGTTTGATGGATGGAGGAGCGTAACTGAGGACAAGGAGCTGCCTCATGTGTCAACACACACCACCTTCAGCAGCAAAGCGCCTCTTGGATCCATTTCCATGCAGGCTGCATTCCCATCGCTCCCACTCCACACCTGGAAGGGCAGTGTAAGCCATTAGCAATTAAGTGCCACGAGGTATTGCATTAATGCACCGCCACAACCCTTGACGTGCTGGATGAGCCAGCTGCCCTCACCTCAGCTGATGGGCACGATAGGGGAGAACAGCAGCACGCAGGCAGCACCACGACCTGTGTGGTTTTGAAGGAGTTACCATAACCAGATTCGGGAACAGGATAATCCAGGCAGTCCTGTCCTGGTTGCTCCACAGCACCTTTCGCATGCACAGCACTTTGCAAGTGTGCAGCATCTCTCTCTGCACCTCTAGACTGGCTCTGCTCTTGTGCTGCATCCTGGTTACATCAGCAGCTCAACACACGACTGGGTGAGCACATTCCTGCAGCTCCCCTCTCAGCTGAGTGGCCTTGCCATCCCTGCCACAGCAACTCCCAGCAGAGGTGTGCGGGGGGAGGCAGGTGACCCGGCTGGATGAGCACAAGACTTCATTCAGATTAGGAGCAACACTGCACATTTTGTTTCTGAAGAAATGAAAAACGTCCTGTCTCCAGGTGCCACCAGAATCAAGGCAGGGGTTCGTTTAGAAGGGATGGAGACAGCTGGCACCTGGAGCTGGAGAGGGTTGTGCCACTCCAGCTGCCCCAGGGGTCAAGAGCCAAGGGTGGAGGAGCAGGCTGGTTCTCCCAAACAAGGGCCCCTTTTCAACACACAATAGAAAAGGGGAGCAGAGGCTGTCACAGAACCAGAGAATCATGGAATGGTTTAAATTGGAAGGGACCTTAAAGCTCACCAAGTCCCACCTGCTGCCATAACCAGAGACACGTTCCACTACAACAGGCTGCTCAAAGCCCTGTCCAGCATGGATCTGGACCAGGGATGGGGCAGCCACAGCTTCTCTGGGCAGGTGTAAATTGAAACAGGAGAGGTTCAGCCTTGGGGTCAGGAGGCCAGGGAAGCAGCTGGGCTGGAGCCTGGCAGGCTGTGCCCTCTCCTCCCTCAGATGCTCTCAGCTCCTGACCTGCTGAGACCCTGAGCAACCTGCTCTGAGCAGGAGGTTGGACCAGCAACCTCCTGAGCTCCCGTCCTACCTGAATTACCTGATGGATCTACAACTCCAGGCTGGGACCTGGCTGTAATCCACCACGCAATCCCTTCCCTGAAATGCAGGGCAGCACCTCCCACACTCTGAACTGCTGCACATTCCAAAAGCAAGCACTTGACCAAGTCCAGGACATGCTTTCCAGTGCTCATGGAACAGCCTCGTGTGTCTGCGCTTCACCTGGCTTCAGTGAACACTTTTCCTGACAAACAAGAACCTTTTCCTGGATTTAGGGGGTATCTGCTCAAACCAGGACTAGTCTATGGCAGCAGGCTGTGCTGGGATGGGACACTCTGCTCCCTGCATGGCCTCTGCTCTGACTGCCAGAGCCCGGCTTGAGCCCGGAGCGCAGATACCCACTCCAAAACCACTGTCACAGAATAGCCCAGGCCACTCTGGCTCTCCACAGGGCTTCTTTTCATATCCCAAAACACTGTTGGCCATGTGGGGGCACGGACTGGTCTTGGCTGCTCGGCAGTGCCGTGGGTGCCACAAGAGAGTGACCAGGCCGAGCTGGGATGAGCCACACCACGACCCCGGCACCCCCCGAGGGACCTGCTCAGAACCAGCCAACGCTCTTCAAGCTGGCAGTAAGGTTTGCAAATACATTCCAAAATAAAAACTAACAACAGCAAGTTTTCTGCAAACCACCAGAATCCCTTCCAGAGGTGAGGAAGCCTTTGGCTCAGCAGGAGCAAACACAGGGAACAGGGGCCACACTCCTCCGCTCTCACAAAACGTGCAATTCTCTACCAGACCCAGAAACAGCTGCCAAGGAGTCGCAGGACTCCAAAAGCCCTGGAAATCTACAGTGTATTTTCTTCCACTGCTTTTTTTGCCATGTTTTCCTTTCAGCACGGCAGAGCAGCATGTTTGTGCTGGCCAAGCCTACCCTCCTCCTCTGCACCGCACCTCCAAGCAATCCAAGCACAGGAGATACAGTATTACCTCAAATATTTAACCAAGGGATTAAAGGATTCTCTTGGCAGGAGGCAGGAGCTGCCCCACGGCTCCTGTGCAGGCTGGCAGGCGCTGCGTGACAGCAGCCCCGCAGTGAGAGCCTGCCCTGTGCTGCCGACAGCTCGCCACAGTTCTCTGTGCTCTGTGGCCAAGATTGCTGCTCACCGGCTCCCGGCCGTCCATCGCCTCCATCCACAGCCGCCGGTCCTCCTCCGACAGCGCCTGCATGGTGATGACGCCGGGCCTGCCAAGAGAAAGGGGACGTCGTGAATGAACTGCGGCACAGGAAGCAAAGGTGGCAAAGATGAATTTTCCATGAGAGCAAGAGGGAAGAAGGACAAGTTCCTTCCTAGCCAAGCCCCAGCACAAGGAGGACAAGAGCCATGGACATCCCTGCAGCTCCTGACCAGCATCAGCAAGCGAGCAGAGGACATCTCCAACAATCAACACACCTTTCCAGTGGCTTTGTGCAAGAGCTGGATGCCAAATTCCTCCTCTGGCCCTCAGACAGCCAGCTCACCTGCACAGGGCTGAGCACGTCCATGCAACGGCAGGAGAAAGCAAGGAAGGAAACCAAGGAAGGAAACCAAGCAAGCAGGAGCCCCACACTTTCCAGCCCCCCATGTCTCACCACCACCCCAAGAACTGGCTCATGGAGGAGACCTTCTGCTGTGCAAAGCATTTCATCCCCGAGATGTCCGTGCCCTCATGGCTGTGCTAGTCCCCTGGCCCTGTCCATACCCGGCTGTAAGGCACAGCAGTGGCAGTGACACGATGCTGGTCCGTGCCCCACCCCAGCAGCCTCACAGGGGGAGCACTGCAGGAGTGCCAGGGTGCCCCGAGGTGCTGGTCCTGCCCCCAGCACTGTCACACACACAACAGCCCTGAGCTGCCCTGCGAATCCAGCCTCCAACAAACAGCCCTGTGACTGCTCATTTACTGTAATGAGAAGGGGAAAGGACAGGCCCAGGTTCTGCACACACAGCACAGGAACAGGGGACAGCACCGGCACCACCCTCGCCCGAGGGCCAACGCCACCTCCACGCTCTTCAGTGGATGCTATGTCCACTGCTGGACCACCCTTGCCATGCAAGGACTCAAACCTCAATTACCTGCTCTGTTCAGTGTGACCAGCGAGGCAAGGATGGATTTGACAAGACAGAGTGTCTTGTTCGCACAGCCTCAGGCGTGGGGTGTGGGGGGACACGGGGGGCGTGGGCTGTGATCCCACACCAGGGGCTGGCGCCTCACTGCTGTGAGCTCCCAGGATTTCCATCTCCACATCCCAGCTCATCCCACAGCCTAGATCCCCACACACACAGCTGCCTAACCCTGCACCTCCTCAGCCTTGTGCCTTTGGGCTGGATCTGCAGCTCCCAAGGGGTGGCCACATCCCCTCCCAGGCTCAGCCAGACAGTGAGACCTGTCCGTGTGTCTGGTCTGGTCCTGCTGCTCCCTCCCCGGCTGTTCCCAGGCACTGCAGCAGAGCACAGCAGCTATTCCCGGTGAACAGATTCCCTGGCAACAGGGAGACGCAGGGGGGCTGCTGGTGCTCTCTGCTCCTGGGGTTTCAGACACGGGAACTGTGACAGCAGAGAACCTCTGATGCTGCTCTTCCCACCCAGAGCAGAGCACGGCGCTCTGGGATAGCACAGGAGTCGGGAACACTGCTCTGGAGCACCGGGCACGAGGTGGGTAGGGTGACTAAACCTCGGAGCTGCTATCTGCCCACAGAGTGTTCCACAGCACTCTCAGTGGGCTCTGTCGGTACTCAATCCTCAAAACCCGATAAAGCTTGGGAGAGGGGTGATTTTTAACTTGAACTTCCCAAGGGTGGTTCAGCAGGAAAACGTGAGCAGCACTAACACTCTGCAGATGCCCTTTGGTCCTTGATAAGAGGCTGTAAAAAAAGTAAACTTTAACAGGGGCTCTCAAGAGGTGGGCTTGGCCCATCTTCTGCTGCTTTGTGGCACGCACAGGCCAGGAACCGAGGATTAACCCTTAACTCCACTCCCCATCCAACCAGCCCAGCTTTCAGCACACACACGGCAGCTCAGCACTGTCCCATCAGTGGAAGCCGTGCCCAGGTCCAAAAACCAGACATAATGTGCTTGATCTCTGCTAATCCCATTGGTGAGTCAGTCAATACTCACCAGCTTAGTGGTTTGGAAGTTTACTCACTTCGGAGGGAAGAGGAAACCACTTAACCATCACCCCATCTGAGAGGGAAAATGCTCCACATCCAACAGCAAATATGTTCAAAACACTGCACAAAGCTCCTTGTTGTGCAGTGACTCAGGACCAGTCCCTGGTACCTGGGGACCTGCAGTGGCTGCTTAAGCCAGGGCTTAGGTCTGAGTTTAAGCCAAACTGCTGCGGAAGGTAAAGGTATCCCAGTTAGAAAGTCCTGGAAGGGCTCTAGCTCAGCTAGGGACACAGGAAAGGAAATCCTGGGATTTCTGTCTCTTTAGCCAAGCCATTAGAACAGAGAAATTTACACCCTTCATTTGTGGTATGTTGGGCACTGAACTCCCAGCAGAGCAGGTCCCAGAGTGGCAGTGCTGGCATCTGGTGTGCCAGGTTCCCTTAGCACAGGGCAAAGAGGTGGTAACAGCAAAATGTTTGTTCTGCCTCTGAGCAGATAACAACTCCTCGGCTTCACTTCAAAAGTCAAACTTCTTTAACAGCCTGAGGGGAGGAGGGGCTGTGAAACTGAATCAAACCCAATTTCCATTGCAAATAGCTCTGCATTTCCTCCCCCAGTGTTTATTTGTCAGGGCACCCATTGCATCACTTTCTTGAGCAGAACCATCTTCCTGGCTGTGATAAATTTAAAATGCACCCACACATTACGCCTCATTCATTATGGATGTGACCGATGCCCACGGGGTTCCACGTGCTCACAGCCAGGTTGGATGGCTGGCACTGGATCAGTCTCCTGCCAGCACCAGCCCTGCTGAAAACACTGCCTGAAACAGCACCATCCTCACCCAGCCTCCTCCAGGATCAGCCCCTTCCACTGCCTGCTCCTTAGACCGGGGTTATCTCAATTATCCAGCCATGGCCAAGACCCTGCTCTGCCATCCTTTCCCAAAAGAAAAGGAAAACAGATCTGTCCTTGTCCCCTCCACCCAACAAACGACCCTGAGTAAGGGGGGTCATTTATACAGATAATTATTTATAAAGATGACATGCAGTAAATACGGATTTTTCTGTGGGGCAGCTCCCACTTCCTCCCAAGGTGGGATGCCCCTGGACCCACGTGGAGCCAGCCCAGCCCAGCCAGCCATGGCCATGGCATCGGGACAGCAGGACACCCTCCTGGATCTGTCACCTGAGATGCACAAACCTGAGCTGTTGTGGCAAACAAGATCAAGGACCTGCTGATTCACTCCTAGGTGCTGCATCCCACACTTCCACCTGCGGGCACCAAACCCCTTTGCCTTTTTCTGGGACACAAGGAGGGGAAAGGGACATTTTGGGATCAGAAAAAATCCATTTCTAAACAGAGTGAGTGTAGGAGGGTGAGACCAGAGCAGAACATGGCAAACACTTAATAAGAAAGTATATTTTCAATATGCTACAATCTAAAAAAGGAAGATTTTTCCATATGAGACCACACAGGAAATTTGAATTTTCTCAATATCTCAGCTTTTGTGACAAATGGCCTGGCCTTAAGGAGCTGTGACTAAGCACACTGAGAAAATGAGAAACTGCAATAGCTTTTCCTTCTTCCAGGAAAACAAACAAATAAGGAAAGCAATAGAAACAGATAAGAACTTCCAACTGCTGTAGCAGCTTATCACAGCGAGACAATCTAAATGCTGATGAAAACACACAAGAGTGCATTAATAACAGGGGCTGAGCAGAGCTGAGTGCACATAGGCGTTCCCAGTCCCAGCCTGAGCAGAGCAGTGCAGCCCAGACAGGACCCCACAGCCACGGGGCAGGCACCAGCAGCAAGATGTGGCCCCAAAACGTTGATGAGCAAGGATGGAAATAAGGGGGAAACTGACCCTGAACTCAGAAAGTCTCGGTGTCCACGCAGAGCTCAGAGCACCATCAGTACAGCCACCAGCACGTTCTGCAGGGGCTGGAGCCGCCATGGCCACCGAGGGGAAGGAGCCTTGTCCCTCACTGTGACAACTCATCCCTCATCTCCCTGTGCCAACCCCCAGGCTTTGTTTTAAAGGTCGCTGGAAAGGCGACACCGGCAGAGGAACAGGTACAGATTGAACTGCACTGAGAGGCGCTGCCGGCACGGGGACACCGGCAGGGTGGGGTCACCTGGCACAGGGAGCAGGGAGCAGGGAGCAGGAGCAGCTCCTGCCACTGTCAGAGCCCTGGGTCTGTCAAGTGCATTCCCAGAGCAAGGCCAGCTGCCCTCCCAGGGAAAACCATCTGGTCAGGGGAGCACTCAGCTGGTGCCTGGCAGCTCACCCACCCCCATGCCAACCACCCAGCCACTGTGCCAATTCTTTCAGGAGGAATTTCTCCATGGACAGGGTGGTCAGGCACTGGACGGGGTTTCTCAGGGAGGTTTGGAGTCCCCATCCCTGGAGGTGTCCAAGGAAGGGCTGGACATGGCACTCAGACTGGGCTGGGGACAAGGTGGGGATGGGGCACAGCTTGGACTCGATGGTGTTGGGGGTCTTTCCCCACCTCAGTGACTCTGGGATTCTGTTCTCTGGTTCTACAGTTCCACTGTGCACCAGGTGTGGTGCCAGTCACCCTGGGGGCACCCAGGCAGAGTCCAGGGCAATGGTGGCACCTGCAGAGTTCACTGCCCTTGTGACCCACCAAGAGGCCAAACCCTGCATTTGAAAACCTCCGGCTCCCATAAAAGCCAGCTGGCACTTAGAAGCACTTCGCTTCTCGCCCAGAGCAATGACCCACATTATCCTCAATGTCAAAGCCTTTGTCATCAGTCAAATGAGATACTCCTCCTCCCCAGGCTCATTTTGTAAGACACTGGCTGTCATCCTGTTCACCTTGTTTACAAACCTGATTTAATGTGCAGAGACTACAAACAAGTTTAGTTAATGAAAAAAGAGCATTAACAGTAAAACACAGTCTCCATCATACTGGGGGTGTATTTCAGCCAGACCCTAGAACACCATTCTGGGGTTAATTTTGCTGTAACAACACAATACAATACTTCTAACTTGCTACATTGAACATCAGAACTATTTGCAAATGCCAAGGCCAGGCTGGATGGGGCCTGGAGCAATCCGGTCTAGTGAAAGGTGTCCCTGCCCATGGCAGGGGGCGGAATAAGATGAGCTTTTTAAAGTCCAACAGAAACTATTCTGGGATTCTGTGACAAGGAAGCAGTGCTGTAATAACAGATCAGGCTCCAGATTTTCAGCTCGGTTGTGCTGAATCATCTTTACAGGAGATAAACCCACTTTTTTTTCCCACCTAAGAAGGAACAGCTCTTAGCTGGTGCTATTTAGGGTGTTATTGCTAAGCTCCAGCCCTGCACCCCGTGTTGTCTGAGTTCCCAAAATGCACCGCTGGCAAAAGCCCATTTCTGTGCGATGATGGGAAGCACCGGCCGAGGCTGCCACCTCCAGGCTGTCCCGAGAGCTGTGAAACAGCCCGAGCCCTGAGAGCCGGGCAAGGGGAAGGTCATGTCCAGCACATCCTGGCACTGACAGCAGGACCTGATGCCCTGGTGGTGCCCAGATCCACCGCTGGAAGAGGGAGACAGGCTGGGCACATCACAGTCTCTTTCAGTCTCTTCCTCTTAAGTTTGTCTTGGGAATACCCAATATTTTAGACATCTAATGACAAATTTTGATACCAAGAGAATGCAGAGCCTGTATATTGGGAAAAAGCACCCTTTTCCTTCAGGTGTGTCCTGGTCTCCTGCCCTCTTGGACAGAGGCAAATCCCTGCAGCAGGAACGTGCACGTGAAAGGAGAAATTCCTCAGGTTTCTCCTTCCTGTGCTACTCCCCTGCCATGATTTACAGGGAGCATGCAGATTTCTGGAGCAGCACTTGATCCCATGCCTGGCAGGCTCCAAACATCAATGGAAGCTTCAGCTGCCTCTGAACACGCTGAAGAAAATTATTGTGGCTCCATTCTCCTTCTCCCATTTTTAGTTTGATTTTCACATTATAAAAAAATATCCTCAGGGCACAGCAAAAAAAAAATTCCCGTGTCAGCAGAAATACTGCAGCTTTCTGGAGAGAAGCACAGCTCCAGAGAGTGGGAGGCAGCCCCAGGTTATCTCATCCCTCAGGCAACACAGGCAGAGCTCCATCACCCCAACCCCTCCCTGCCATGAGCTGGCACCGAAATGCTGCCGAAGCACAGGCTGGACAGGGAGAGGCACCACAGCTCATTCCAGCATTGTTCAATACTCAGATTTTAATGAACTTGGGGTTTTCTGAGACCTCCTGGGAACTCCTGCAGAGGGGAGGATAGCTGGACCACAGACCGGCACACAACTGGGAGAACACACGGAGGGCCTTTGGAGCAGGCTGTTATGAACCATGTGAACTTCCTGCAGCGAGGGAGATCCCAGGCAGTGACTAATTCCTCCTGGAATAACAACACCAGCCTGGCTTTCCTGTTTATATGTGTAAGCCATGCATGATGCTGACTGATATGGTAAGAGCTCTCACTCCTGGGTGCCATAGATTGAATCCACACGTCCAGCTGCTATGTGGTAAGTCACAGCAAAAGTGTTTTGCTTCTTCAGGAAAAAGGAGTGAAAGTGCCTGGAGGCACGAACCAGAGGTCCATTATCACCCATCATGGTGAACCAGCAACAGCCACTCCAGCAGAAAAGCTGACACTATTCCAGCACATACACAGTGCTGGGAAGAGGCAGCACATCCCTGCCCAAACACCCACAGAGCACCTTTTCCAGGCTGGTGACCGCTCACCTTGTGTGGCCAGAGGCTGCAGAAGTGCTAAAACACCCTAAAGTCAGAGAGACTTGAGTCAGAGAGACTTGTAAACCAAAGCACCAACTCACTACAGGGAGAGCACCTGCCTGTGAGAGGTGTGATTCCATGGACTAATGCTTTGCACTCATAGAGGGTGTGACTGAAGGAGAGAAACACGAAAACTGCACAGGAACTGTCCCAAAGCCAAGTGCAGGAGCACAGCCCTTCCCTACACTCGGTCACCACAGCCCCAGCAGCTTCCTGCTGGCACTCACCGATCCACGGCCTCCACATCAAAGCAGAACCTCTTCTCAATGGAGTCTGTTTTCCGCCGGGTGCAGGATTTCAAGGTGACAGCTTCATCTTCCCCCTGAGAAGAGACAAAATCACAGGTGAGGCCGAGAACAACCAACAGCCACAGGCCTGTCCCCAGCACCCACCACTGTCAATGAACAGGTTCAAACCTGGCGAGATCTGGCAACACCACCCTGCTAAAAATATCTGTTTATATCTCTGACATGAGGACTTGTCTTTTCACCCTTGTTTAGGCCAAAACCTTCCAGGAGGAGCCTTCACTTCAGGATGCCCATGATTCAATCTGTGCATTAAGCACCACACAACCCATTATTCATGTGGGCAGGTAGTGCTGCACCTCAACTTTTGGGCAAAATCAGCTTTATTTTCCATTGCTGAACAACACTCCGTAGATCTGGTGACAGTTTGCACTCCACGCTGTGTTTTGGCAGCATCCTGCACATGAGGACTCTTAACAGGAGCAAACATGTCTTAAAATGTTTATTATATAACAAAGCAATGACAAAACCATTCTCCCATCTAGAGAATGCCTCTCTGCATCCAGGTTGTACTGGATTTCCACAGGGCTGAGCTGCGATCCAGCAGGATCCGTGTCCACTGCTGTCCTCTGCTGGAGGAAATCCTGCCTCAGCCCCTGCCAGCACAGACATTGCTCCTGCAACTGTGAAATTCCACCGATGACTTAAGAGAAAATGAATTCTGAAGGAGTTCCTGGAGACAGACACTTTTCTGGGCTCTCTGTGCTGTTCCTGACGACACCCTGGCTGACCACCCTGTTCCCTGACATCACCATTTTCCAGGAAACTTATTTAGAATCACTTAGATTGGAAAAGACCTCAAAGATCATGGATTCCAAAAGTTCCCCAGAACAGCCAAGCCCACCACTAGTCTATGTCCTCATGTGCCACAATGACATGTCCATTAAATCCCTCCAGGGAGGGTGACTCCCTGATTCTTACCCATAAACATTGCCACCATCATTCAGCTCCAGACAATCAGAACACTCCCTAACACACACTCCGAGTCATCCCACCATGTCTCCACCATGGCGACAGCTTTCCTGCTGCACGGTGGCTTCCAGCCCCTCCTGTTTGTTGCCCATGTTGTAGGCACTGCTGTAGATGCTCTTCTGTCAGGACTTTGAACCTGCCATGTTTTGGGGGAGAAGCCCTAATTCCTACCTGACTGTTCTCCTGTGCTTCCATGGTTTCTAACTCACCAATAACCCTCCTGTCCCAGACAAGGGATCCAGCACAGACCCAGCAAGACAGACCTGAGAGCTCCCTGCAGGGCTTCTCCCTGGGCTTTGGCAGTGGCCACCTGCCCCTGGTGCTCCCCAGCCTGGCCCACTGCTGGCACAAGGCTGCTCCCACCCTGCCCAGCTCCCTACAATTCTGGGAATGCCCCTGCTCCAAACCCACCAATACCCAGCTCTGGCACAGTCCAAGGCCTCGAGGGGCTGATACCACCTATGATCCACGAGTGATGGCTCTCCTTGTTCAGCACTCAGGCACCTGCTCCAGCCACACCCCAAAATTCCCAGCAGTGCAGCCCCAAGCCCCCAGGCTGTTCCATGCTCAGATGTCCATGGTGATCACCACTGACAGACCCTGGAGCCCGCTCAGAGCTGCCCCAGCACAGGCAGCGTTTCATGCCGTGGTGGTGCAAGCCACAAGTGCAAGCACAGCCCTGGAGAGGGGCTCCAGCCTGGCCCTGGAGAGGGGCTCAGGGTGCTGCCAGCAGCTCCCACACCCCTGAGTGCAGGGAGAGCCCTGAAATGGGAAGAGACCAGATGAAACAGCACAGCCACTGATGATTACAGGGCTGGGATATGTTAATGCTGAGCTATAATGAAGATGCTCCAAGGCAAGAGGAAATTAATTTTAGAAGCTTCCCTGCCCACAGCCGGCTCCCCGTGCCAGCAGGAAGCTGTGTGGGAGCCTGTCCAGCTGCCCCAGGCACTCCCCAGCAAGGGGATTGTGTTTGCAAACCATCCCAGCTGGGAACACTGTGGAGGGGTCTATTGTTCCTGCTGTGCAGAGGCGCAACGCCAGCCCTGGATGCAGCCTGGGGAGCACCGGGGACACAGCATGTGCTGGCTCCCCACGCCCCACATCCACTGCTCCCCGTGCTCCTCACACCCCTTGGGGCCAAGGGGAGCTCCAGGCTCTCCTGTGGCTCTGTCCAAAACAAAACAACTTCATTGGCCAAGTCATAGGATCATCAGAGAGTCACAGAATGGTTTGGGTGGGAAGGGCACTTAAGAGCTCATCTCATTCCACTCTCCTGCCATGGGCAAGGACACTTCCACTTGACCAGGTTGCTCCAAGCCCTGTCCAACCTGGCCTTGGACAAGTCACAGGCATTGGGGAGGAGCAAATATTGCTCCAAGGTTCTCTTGTCCATGCCTTGGAGCAGGAATGAGGGACTGGGGAGCAGGCACCAATGGTGGGTGCATGTGGCAGGCAAAGATCTGTGTGCTCTGGGGGTTTCCTGTCTTTTCTTTCTCTAACCAGGTGCCAAGTTCATTCCCCGTGTGGCAGCCACTCAGGCTGCAGTGAATGTGACCCACTTCACTGCATTTGTGTCACCTTGCCAAAAAGGTGACACAGTTTGAGCCCCGGGAGAGCCTGCAGCCAGCAGTGCCACGTGCTCCCTGGCAGGACACAGAGCTGCTCTGGCAGCACTCACCCCTTTTCCTCCTGACTTCTGGTCAAAGGGCACCATCGTGATGCGCTTCGATTCCCTCTGGTAGGTGCAGTAATGCTTCACCCAGGAAGTCCCAAAGTGACCTGCAGAGCAAACACAGGGGTCATGTCCAGGACAGTTTTAGTGCCCTCACATTAGAACCCGCTATGTTTAACCATCATTTCATGTGCCAGACTCCTGTACCTAAAAGACTTTCATGGGGCACTGGCAGTGATTGTCCCTGGTTGCCACATTACCCCTTAATATCCCACTCCTTGGGCCCATCCCTGTCTTGCAGGGATTCTGTGCCTGCTGAATCAGCCTCCGTGCCCCTGTACTGACAAAGCCCTTCCCCAGGCTCCCACCCTCCGCATTTCCCACCCGACACCTACGCTTCTCCTGCACGTAGAGATACCCTTCCATCGTGTAAGGGCTGATGTTTTTGTGCTCGTGAGGATTCTCCTTCATCTTCTTCATCAAGGCTTCAACTTCTGACCTTGTTCCTTCAAAGCGGTTTCTCGTCTGCAAATTAAAACAGGAATGTCTTCTCCAGTGCATGGACCCATGGGGTGGGGCTGGGTGGGAAATGGGACTGGGGAGCCCAGGGGCAGCCACAGAGCAGTTTTGCTTCCTGGGCCTGGACTTAAGCTAAAGGAAAAATATTACAACAATTGGCAAGGCCTTCCAGTACTTTCAGGGGGCTTACAAAAAGGGGGAGAGTGATTTTTTACATGGGTAGATAGTGATAGGACAAAGGGAATAGATTTAAACTAAAAGAGGAGAGATTTAGATTAGATATTAGGAAGAAATTCTTCCCTGTGTGGGTGGGGATGCCCTGGCACAGGGTGCCCAGAGAAGCTGTGGCTGCCCCTGGATCCCTGGAAGGGTCCAAGGCCAGGTTGGACATTGGGGCTTGGAGCAGCCTGGGACAGTGGAAGGTGTCCCTGCCCGTGACAGGGGTGGGACCAGATGGGCTTTAAGGTCCCTTCCAACTCAAACCATCCTGAGATTCTGTGATTAAAATACACCAGAAGGTGAGTGGGCTCTGCCAGACACTGCCAGCGACGGGCAGCGGGCAGGGGACACCCCGGGCACGCTCACGTTCTGGATGCTGATTGTCAGCTCTGTCTTGAAATCACTGAAGTCCTTTGCGAGCTCGTAGCCATGGTGGTAGAATGTGAACAGCCCCTGCAGGAAGGCCAGCAGCTGCATTGGGAAAAAATTAATGGAGATGGTCAGCAGAGACCCAGAGTTGCTCCCAGAGCCGCCACTGGCGTGGGGAAGGGGCCCTGCAGCCCCCCAGGGTGGAGGAGCTCCCTGCTAGGGCCTGGGGAGACGCCCTGCTCCTCATTTCACTTCCAAGCCTCCTCTGAATGGATCTCAAAGTCCAGGCTGTTTCCTTTCCCCGGAGCCAAGGCAAGCCCCCACCCCAGGACCCCTCACACCTCTGTCCCCCTCTCTGCATGCCCTGAGCTCCAGGGTCACCAGGAGGTGTCAGGCAGAGCAGGCAGTACTCTGTGCCTCTCCCAACTCCGAGTTATTCTTGGCTCAGCAAGAGTCACCTTTACAAAGAGCTGGGAGGTCTGGCACTTCCCAGAACAGCTTTAAATGACTTAACACCTGAGCAAAGGCACGTTAGAAAACTTTTTTCCTTCTGTCACTCCTGCACTCTCTTTCCTTTGTGAACATTGGTTAAAATCTGGGGGGCTTTCCCCAGTCAAGAGCAGTTTTCTTTTAATTGTTCAGGCCTCTCAGCCCACCCCTCCCTGATGGACTGTCCCCACAATAAAAAATCACATGTTGCAATGTTTCCAGCGCATACAGGGTCGCTGAGCCAATGGCTCTGTGCCCCGAGGCTCCCAGAGAGCCTCCCCCTCTCAGACTGGTCTGTGAGAGGGGCTGTGAGGTGAGGCTGGACCCCCTGGCCCCTCCACTGCCAGGGCTCCCCACAACCCCCCCGTTTCACCACACCATCCCCAGTTTTGTGCAGGCTGAGACGGATTGAGAGCTCACTTACAGGTTCCACAAACTCAAACATCTTCCTCTCCTGGACCTCCTGCACCTTGAAGACATATTCCAGGGAGACCTCGTAGAAGTGCTGCCGAACAAGGTCCACCTGGCTGTCTGCCTGCAGAGGGAGTGGAGAGGAAACACGAGCTCAGGACCGACCAGAGCACGCCTGGGTCTGATGGGAGCATGGCCAGGCAGAGCAAACCCAGCTCCAGCCCCCAGTGCCAGCTGGACAGATGGCACAGCGACAAACATAAATGTGATTCACATGAACATGCTCTTCCTTCAGCTGAGAAAAACAGGTTTGATGATTCATGTTCTCACCTCCCCAACAGCTGGGTAGAAAATATGCAGTAGAGGTGAGAAAAATGGGAAATCACTATGAACTTGACAAGAAAAGGCAAGTCTCCCCTTTCTGGAAAGCATTCCACCTTGCCAGGGATGCCACATGCACATTTCACAACTCCACACTGAATCCTCCTTCAAAGGCATCCCCTCCCTTGGTGGGGTCTGAGCCACACAAACCTTCCCAGTGTACACTTCCCAGTGGCATGGGGGAACAGGAACCAGCAGCTGAACTGGGAGCTGCTTCCAGCGGGCTCCAGGCTCCTCCTGCCTCCCCGGCAGAGCCCAGGTCAGTGTCTGGGGTAGGAAATGCCACCAGATGGCACCAGCAGCCAGTGCTGCTCCAACGCACCTGCACAACGTCCAGCATCCCAAACTCATCCCACACACATCCCACACACATCCCACACACATCCCAAACACATCCCACACACATCCCAAACTCATCCCACACTCATCCCAAACTCATCCCACACTCATCCCAAACTCATGCCGAATGCATCCCGCACACATCCCACACACATCCCAAATTTATCCCACACACATCCCAAACACATCCCAAACTCATCCCAAACTCATGCCGAATGCATCCCGCACACATCCCACACACATCCCAAATTTATCCCACACACATCCCAAACACATCCTGCACACATCCCAAACTCATCCCACACACATCCCAAACTCATCCCACACACATCCCAAACTCATCCCGCGCAAAATCCCGCACAGAATCCCCCACTGCATCCCCTCTGGCCTGTCCAGGCAGCCCCACAAGGCCGTGCTCTGTCCAGGACACAGGATCACACCTCTGACAGTCACTTCTGCACTCTGGCAGCCACGAGTGGATCCTTCCCTCCACAGTCAGAATTCCTTCCACTCCCATGCCCCACATCAGTATCTCAGACACAAACTAAGCCAGGGGCTCAGAGGGTCATTTAACAGCCACCGTGCCCTGGGACACGTGGGTGCTTCCACGCAGGAAGTTATTTACAAACCCCAAGGACAAGGCTGGCTTGCAGGCACGTCTGCCTGGATTCTGGGCCCTCCTCAGCCTGGATCTGCTGGAAGATGATTACCTGTGCCACAGCTATTTCTGCTCTCAAGTTCCCAACTCTGCTGGGCACAGTCCCACTAGCTGGGTACAGGAGCCCCATGCCCACCAGTGCCCCCAAGTTAGGGATCAGGAGCACACCAGCACCATGCCCAAAGGCAAGGACACACATCCTGCAGGACCAACCTAGCTCTGGGCCAGCACAGAGAATTCCAAACTTGAAAGAAGTGATTGAAAACTCAGTGTACTCATCCAGGAACACTTGTCACCATAGCTAACCAAGCCCTGCGTCACTGATGGTTCTTAAAGAGTTTGAGGCACTAAGCCTGATCCCTCCTCCCCTGGAGCACAAAACAGAGAAGCCACTTGCAGAGGAGACCAGACATCCATGATTTGTGCTGGCACATGGGAAGCCTGCAGCAGAACCAGTTCCTTTCTGTTACACTCTTTAATTATAAACCCCCTCTCCTTTTTGACTGCTATCCATTTTGGGATCTGATTTACTCACCAAAACAGCTCCATCTCCTTTCATTACAGGAAAAGGGGAAAACACAGCACTTGCAGCCAGGATGAGGGAAAAAATGAGTTTACAGCCAGGAGAACCATTGTGAGGCATTCAAAGAGCTCTCCACAGTCCCAGTCAGACATGGACACTCAGAGGTTGCTCTCACCTCCTGAAGCTGGGATTCTTTCTTCTTGGAAGACAAGTTCAGGTGCTTTTCTAGGACACCACAGTATTTCTCAGTCTCCTTGTCATATTTCTTTTTGGCATCCTACAAAACAGAACAAAAAGTGTGCCACTGAACACAACAGTCCTGGAGCAGCTGTGACAGCATCCCTGTGGCACCAGGCAGGATGGCAGTCCCAGGTGGGAGCTAACATGAGACAGGACCTGGGGCAGCAGCTGGAAGCAGGTGAGGCTGCTTTTATCTGCCAGTAGCAGGCAGCTACAGGAAAGAAGCTTATGTTGCCACAACCCAAGGCTTGAGGGAACCCCTCCTCTATTCCTGGGGCCCAGTGCTTGGTAAAACATCCAGATCCAGGTCCAAACACAACAGAGCGAGGAAAGTGCTTTCTAACCAGAACATCATCACAACTCCATATCCCATCCCTGGCACCCCTTCCAAGAGCTTCTCCTCTGTGTCCATGGGACAGTGAAACAGTAACTCGGCTGTTTGTGGCAGGAGCATTAAGGACGTCAACTTCACTTTCCTTTGCACCTCTTGTCCCAGCCTGGCCACCCCCACATGCCAGGACCAAATCCATGCAGGCACCTGCTCATAACCAGGTCTATTCTGGAGGGCTCCTCTCTGTGTTTTGCTTTCAGCTGCACGAGGCCGGGCTGGGCATGCGAACACGGCCCTGCGCTGGCAGGAGCTGCTTGCAGGCAGCAGCAGGTTGTTATAACAACAGGGGAGCCGCAGACAGTGGTTTTCATTTCAGAACAAAGGCAGGAAAGGAAGAGGGGGGGCCAGGCTGTCTCACAGCCGCCCTCAGCCACACCGGCGCTTCCCCGTCCTGCCAAAAGTGTCAGAGTTCCCGTGTAGCCCCTCAGTGGCACTTTGGGGTGGGGAGTGCAGGCTGGGGGACTCAGGCAAATGGGAACCCCTCTGAGAAAATCCTAATTCTTCCCTGGAGTAAGGAAAAAAGTTCACTTCAACTGACATGCAATTTTTTGCCCTTGGCATGTTACTTGGCTGTGGGTGAACTCAAAACACTGAGGCACTTGGCAGGAGCTGGATCGCCCCCATGTCCATCCCACAGCAGCAGTCCCTCCTCCCATGTCCAAGCCCATCCCCGCAGAGTGCCAGGTCCTGACCAGCTCCAGGGAGATGGTGGCTGGGTTACCTTGGCAGCCCCGATCTGCTCCTTGCGGAACTTCTCCAGCGGCGTGATCAGCACCTCGCTGGCGTTCTCGATCTGGGGGCAACGACAGACACAGCTCACCTGTGCTGCTCCTCAGCCTTTTCCACGGAAACCCTCCCACAGCCCACTGACACCCACAGGCTTCACCCTTCCGTCTCTGCAAAGCTGTGACCCCCCCAGCACCAGCACCGGCTGCTCTCCTACAGCGAGACTCCATTCCTGATGCTTTTCAAGTGTGTCCCCTGCCAAGCCCATCCCCTCCTGCCTCTGCCCTTCCCTGCAGCTCCACCCCGGGCAAGGGAAGGAGCCCTGGGGCTGGAGCCACTGTCACCACGGTGCCCGGGGTGCCACCACCCCCTGCTCCCAGGACAGATGGGGTCGTACCATGCGCATCCGCTCATCTTCCAGGTTCCGCAGCACCGTGGCAAACTCCTGCAGAGACTTGGCTGGAAAGGACACAGTCAGTGTTTAACATTCAATTTTTAAAGAAAGAAACTGAACAGAGAGGTTTTGTCTGTCTCTGTTTTGGGTACGGGGTTTGGGTTTTTTATTATCTTTGCTCTCTCCCTAGAAGGGTTCTCACTGCCTATGGCAGCAATTGGCAGCAGAGCATCCCTAGGACCATGTTTCCTCCTCCAGAGAGCAACATCCTCACCTCAAACCTGCCCTACCCAGCAGTCAGTCATCAACCAGCCCCACAGCACAGCACTGGCCTCCAGCCATGCCCAGCACACGAGGGGCAGCTCCTCAGCATGGGCACAGCACCAGGGAGACCTGGATGAGGAGCTATTTCTGCTGAGAGACTGGGCACAAATAAACAAGCAAAGTTAAATCAGGGCTAAAGTTCCTTTGCTCTCCGGGCTCCAGACGATGTGCACAATAAGCTGTAAAAGTTCAGCTGGGGTGGGAACAGGATAAGAGAGGGAAGAGGCTGAAGATGCTGCCCTGTGCCAGGAGAAGCTCCGTGGCAGAGCCAGGCTCAGTTCAGGGAGCGTTGCCAGGCTCGGCACTGCTGATTCCCTCTAGCACACGATCCTGTGCTCCTGCAGCCAGCAGCAAAGCTGCTGCTCCTCTGCTTCAGAGCACAGCCCCCTGCAGTGTATCCAGCCACAACCACCTCCAGATTCTCCTCTCCAGTGCAAAACATCCAGGTAACTGAGATGGTTTCAGATATGGGCAATCTCCTCCCTTTCCTATCTGGCAGGGACAGATTTAGGCTGAGAAGCAACAACTGATTCCCTGGGGAAGGTTTGCTGATATTGAACCAGGAGGAATATGCCACTTCCAGAGAGCACCCAGACAAAGTCCTGGGCCCCTTGGTGTCCTCGTGTTTCCCTGCCGTGCCCTGCTCAGGGGTCTGGGGTGTGGCTCCAGGAGCACCAGGACTCACCTATGCAGATCTCGTCATCCGTCTCAGCGTCGCCGATGCAGCGGAATTTAAACTCATTGAGGGAATCCGCGAACTTGCGCTTGGCAGCCGACAGGTCTGTGAGAGCAGGGGCAGGGAAAACAGGGGCGTTACAAATGGAAACATCCCAACAGCAGGACGCAGGCAGACACATGATCCCAGCTGGGAAATACCCACAGAGAGACCCATCTGAGGGACCCCTGGCACCAGGGAAGCCCCAGAGTGCTGCCCTTCTGCACTCACCCCAGGGGTAGGGCTCTGTGGGGTCCCTGTCAGCACCCCCCAAGATACCCTACAGGAGATGAGACCTCAAAATACCAAAAGAGCCACCCCACAGCTCAGGCCTAGGGCCACAGGGCAGTGGCAAATGGTGACACACAGTGACACTCCCCCGCAAGAGGTGGCACCTCTGCCATGCTCCTGTCCTGCTGAGGGAAGGCAGCAGCACAGAGGTTTATCGCTTCCCGAGCTGCAGATCCTCTCCGAGGTCTGGATCCTATTAAGTTCTTACTGGCAGTGACCTGAGTGGATCCAGGACTGGCTTTTCAGAGCAGCCCTGTTAACCTGGCACACGCAGAGGGGTCCCGGGCACCACGAGGCCACCGGCTCCGAAGGCAACGTGTGGCTGCCAGCACTGCTGGTGTGAGGAAGATACAGTGTTCACTCCCCCCTGCATTTCTTCACTCAAAGCCCAAAATTCCATGGTTTTTTACCCTTTCCAAGCACCGGTGGAAAATGTGTGTGCACGCAAAGGCCATTTCCTCCTCTCAGACACCAACCGCCAAGAGATAACCACACCAGAGTCCAAGTATTTTGCTCTCCCCATGGGATAAGGGAGTTGGCAACTTTCTCCAAGCATTAAAGCTGTTTTTCCAGTATCACTGCTGACAGCCTGGGGTTAATCCTGCCCAGTTCAGTCCCCACTGCCTTCGCACAACTGCTTGCTAAGGCAGCAGGAAATCACCCAGCCAAGGCAGGCAGAGAGAGGGAAATCCCAGTGGAAAAGTACAGAGGGGGCTTCTTTAAGGAGAAGGTTCACACGTAACAGGATTTGTACTTTGCTCCCTGGGGGATGGAACAAGCATGGCGTTTACACCCTTCCTGTGCCTGAAGCTGCCAGGAGTCTCCACTGGCACCTACAGAAGCAAGGCACATGTTTTTTGGGGAAACTTTCCAGGTGCTCCTGGGCAGAGTTGAGAAGAAGGGACTCATGAGGGAGGGAGGGTTTGTTCCAGCTCAGCACAGGGCTGAGCAAAGGGCACTGGGACAGCCCCATGCAACTCTCCCTGCTCCCTTCCACGTGCCTGTGCTGGTGTCAGCAGCAGAGCAGCCTCCTTCCCTCATCAGAGCTTGTTGGAGCAGCCACGGGGTCCGGGGACTCTCACCAGTCCCTCCTGCCTCCCCTGGAATACGCACGAAGATGACGTGAATGACTCGAGGAGCCATTTCCTCTCCCCCAGCCCCTGCTGACCCCGAGCCTTTGGCCACATTCCATATTCCACATTCCCACCTGAGCCAGCCCTGATGTGACACCCCTCGTGCCACCACTGGCTGGGCAGGACCCCGGAGCCGGAGGCTGCTGCAGCACAGGGATGAACACCTGGGGGGACCTGAGCTCCCCAGCCCGGGGCAGGGTCACCCTCCCCAGGGCCATCCCTCCTGCTGACAGTGAGGAGCAGGTCAGGGCTGTGGGACCAGGTGCGAGCCAGAGCAAAGCCAAGAAGCCTCTGGAGCCAGCAGCACTGAGAGCAATGCCTGACGGTGCTTACAAATAGGCAAGGGAGAGGCAGGGGGAGAGGGAGATAACTCCTGGAGGGACAGCGATAAAGGATAAAATTAGCAGCAGGATCAGCCAGAAAAGGAGAGAGGAGCACCCATGCCCACCCTGTGGGGCCTCATCATCCTCCCTGGGCCACTGTCAGACCCACCCATGCCCCAGCATTCCTTATTCCTAAAAGCTGGAACCTCTTAACTACATTTTGGGACAATACCCCTGCAGTGGAAGCAGGAAGGCATAGGGAGAGCAGGGCAGCCCCTCCACGGGCCAGCTCAGCTCCTGAGGGTTCTTCTTCCCTAGGGCTGTGAACAAGCAAACCCAAAATCCTACAAAGGCTCAACAGCATCTGCTGCTTCCTCTCACGCACGATTAAAACCACCCAGACACTGCACAAGTCATACCAGGGCTGCACCAAGGGTCTGCAAGTTTTCCTTCCAAGTTCTCTGCTGGCTTGATCAGTCAACCACAGCATCAGGGAAAACCACCACAAAAAGCCTGAAAAATCATTTTGCCTGAGCAACACAACCAGCTCAGGTTGCAGTTCTCCTCCTCATCATCACCTCCCATGGCTCCCTATTCCCACCTGGGCTGGTGGGATGGGACAATCCCTTCAGGACAGTCCTCTTGACAGAAAACCGGCACACACAAGTCCACCTGCACAGCAACAGCCACCAAGGATCTAAATAAAATGGCCTTTAAAAAGTGATGCATCCTCCCCATCCACTGCATCCTCGACATCCACCACAGGATCAGCAGGAAGGGGATAGCTCCCAGTAGGACAGAGGGCAGCAGCCTCTCCTGGAAGCAGCCTCGGATAACCACTTTGCCTGCCCCTCCTCCCTCACACCCAGCCCGGGGGGGTCACCTCACATTCCTCCTCCCTCTGCAGCCAGGGAGCCAGGCAATTGCTGGCTGAATTCCATCCCAGCCACACACCCTCAGCTCCAGGGCTCCCTCCAAACCTGGCTGAAGTGACGCTTCTCCAGCCCCCAGGAATCCTGCAAGGGATCAGCAGCAAGGGAGCACCTCGTGCTCCCTGTGTCCCTCCTCCTCAACTTTTGAGAGAGTTCAGTCTTTCTGGGAAGTGGTTGCTGTTACTGCAAGGAGACTGAAGTGGTTGTTTTTTACATAAAAAGCCTCTTCCAAAGGAATTTGGAACTACTGAAAAGGGCCGTTTATAGAAGGAAGTGTCATGATTTCCCAACCTTCCTCCAGGAGTGCAGCACCCCGGGCACTATGGGGATGACCCCATTCCAGTCAGGTCTGCAGGCAGCACCCCAAAAACAATGGGTAGGACACTGAGGGGAACCACAACACACCAAAATGAGATGTCAGGAAGACAAATGTCCCCCGCTGCCTGGTCCTGCCTGGACCCATGTTGGAAAGATCTGGTCAGCCACGGAATAGGGAAACTGCTGGCTCAGAGGTGGGGGCTCTCCCCAGAGCTGACACTGCAGCCAGTTTGCTACATAAGCTGGAAAAAGCAAAAAGCTCTGGCTCAGCTGGACCCGGGACAGGGGCAGAAGCAGCAGGATGGGTGGCTCAGGTTAAAGACAAACCTGCTGCTGAGTCTGGCCATGAAGGGTTAATGCTGCTACAAAGGGGGAGCAGAGGATGCTGCTGCAAGGCAAGCTCCGGGCTCTGGGCTCTGCCCGAGGCTGTGCTCACACGGAGCAGGATTTCTACACTTCCTCCAAAGAAAACTGCCTAATAGCCTATATTTAATGTTCAAGTGGACAACAGGAACAGAGACTCCTGCCCCTTCCTTCCCCCGCAGCAAAGAACAGCAGGAACAGCACACTCGGGCTGTCTGTCCCCTGCAAGCCCCCAGAGAGGGACAGGAGGGCAATGCCAGTCCCCACCAGCAGCCCCTCTGCCCCGAGCAGGGCTGCCCTGTGAAATAGCCCCGAGAAGGTAGATCTGGGGGTCACCTCTGGACACCGCTCATTTGGCTGCAGGGAACAGGACACAGTGCTTGGCCACTCAGGCAGCAGCCCCACACCTCCCCAGCCATGCAGCCAGCATGGAACAACCCCAGGGCCCACAGAGGAGGGTAATCCAGGGAACAGCCACTCTAATCAGCAGCCAAAACAGCGGATTACAGCCTGCCAGGGGTGCTTAGAAAGCAGCAATATGGTGTCTGTCCCCACGGCGAGCCAGGGCTGTAGCGCAACACTGCTGCATGGGGTCACACCACACTCCTGCAGCTCACAGATACCCAGGGATAGGGGTTGGGAAAGGTCAGAGCTGGGAATGGCCAGCTGGACCTGGCCCGTGGATGCATGTGAGAACTCTGCATGGGACACTCACCCAACCTGGCCCTGCAGTTCGTGCAGGAATCCAGCAACAAGAACCTCATGCCTGAAAACAGCATTTGCAGCTGCTAGGATGGAGTTTTACCCTCCCAGACCCAGCCCTTGCACCACTGGGGTCAGCACCAAGCATCAGGACAGCATCACTAAACGCTTCATTTGCTCCAGAAGGTTTAAATCCCTTCTCTGCGCTTCCCAGCAAGGTCAGCAAAGCCCTGCTCCCATGAGACACTGCAGTCCTCTGGGCCTGGCCCAATCCCAAAATCACTTCCACACAGAATTAGCACTGATTTGTTTATTAAACAACTTCTCCAGCAGGTGCTTGGAGTTAATCAGTGATTTAGGATGGGATGGCAGCTGCTGGCAGGTTCCCCCTCTGAATCATCGTGAGCAAATACATAAAACCAGATGGGCAGAGCCCACCCCACCTCCGGCACAGCTTCTGCTGTCATGTTCCGCACAAAAGCCCGTGGAGAGGCTGCCATGGCTTGGCACACGCCAGAGATGGAGGTTAGAGGGTGCCAAAGACAGCAAGGTGACCCCAAGGACCAGCGCCATGGGCACAGTCCCTGCTGTCACCCCAGGCAGGACCCCCAAGGCAGGAAGAGCACCGCTGCCATGGCCCCACAGCCCCTCAGACCCTATCTTGGTGCCTTTTCCACACACACAGCCTCCAGCCCAGCATCGTCTCAGCAGCACACCCAGGGAGGCCAAATCCCACCTCACCAAATCCCAAAACTTTTTACCACAGAAAGTTTACAAATATACATACCCTACAAACCACGCTTCAAGCGAAAAACCCAAAGCTGCTCAGACATGATAAAGGGCAAAATAACCTGAAGATCTCTCCAAGATGTCCCAAGACTGCAGATCCAGGAGGTGCCACAGCTCTGGCTCAGCCTTGTCCTGCAGCCAGAGCAGCACTGGACACTGCTGCCAGCTGAGGCATCCCCGTCTGCCTGGATTCACACACTCAACGTGGCTCCGTACGGCAGCGTTTGCCAGAGCGACAGAGGCCCCTTTGTGGGCTGAATGGCACCATTGACCAGGCTCCAACAGCAGATCAGATCTGAGCAACACGCTGAAGACATGAATTATTCCCATGGTATTTTAAGAGATAAAGGTTCTGTGCTTCGTGAAAAACAAAGTTATCCATTGCAAGGACTGCCTGGCTGCACAGCTAAAATTATCCCCGCTGCCCACCAGCCCAGCACCCTGGCCACGTCATCATGCCACCCCCAAATCAATAATGCTTGGAGTTATCTTGGGAGCTTTGCCAGGCCAGGACGCTTTTGCAAAGCTTCCCAAGATTCCTGATGGAAGGCACTGGAGATCCAAGGGAAATGAAGCCAGAAGGACCATCAGGTCCCAAGCTGCCAGTCCAGCGTGTCCAGCGTGACATCCTGCAGCAGGGTCAGGGCTGCAGCAGCACCAGGGTGAGAAGCTACTTCCTTTGACTCCCACTGCTCCAGCCACTCTCCTGTTTTCCCCAGCTTGAGGAAATTGATGGTCAATTGGAACTCTTGCCCTTCTGCCCCATTTCTCAACCATGCATCAGCCCTGGACTTCCTCAGGCTCTGGAGCCCTGAGCCAGTGCTGAGCCTGCTTTGCCACAGACACCCAGAGCAAAGGTCTCGCAGCCACTCTCCATCCTTCCTGTTCAGCTTTTCTTAGCCCTTGTCCATCAAGTCACATTGCAACAAAGCCACTTTCGTGACTCACATCTTTCTCTCACGGTGGCCAAGACACTGCAGAAGCCCAGCTCATGCAAATAGCTCTGCCTTCCCCTGCCTCAGAGTGTCATCAGGGTTGTGACACTGGCAGGAGAAAAACTGGTCCAGGCAGCAGGAACGGGTTAATGACACAGTTAATGAAGTGGCCCTGACACAGTTAATGAAGTGCCCCTTACAAAGGGTCCCACCTGAAGGGACTTCAGCACTGGGTATGTGAACCATCAAACAATGACCTCTCCATCCCACCAGGAAAGGAAGACTTGGGAGACTCACACTGTCCTGCATGGAAACCCTGGATGATCTTCTCCACTTGCCCAAAAAGGACTTTTCAGCAGGAACCACTCCAAAGTGAAGTGCTTGTCTTGTGCCCAGCACAGTCTGACCCTGCCCCAGCTCTGCATTAATTGGGTTATTTTAACGAGCTGCAGCAGCTCTTGACTCAGAGACCACTGTGGGGAGAGTGGACAGAGGTGATGATGCCGGGTGGGGACGCGGGGCGGCAATGGCCGGTGAGGTGACCTGGCTGGTGAGGTGACCGCGAGCGCCGGGCGCTGCCTGCGTGTGCAGCCGCAGGTGCCGGGGCAGCGGAGCCCGCCCCACCTGCAGCCAGCACACGGAGGAAACAAAACCCAGCAATGATGTAAACGACCCCCGGAAAGGCTTCCCATTCCTGGAGAGGCTGAGGAGACAGATGTCTGCAGCTGCAGGGAGGTGCAGCCTAACACGAGTCCTCACTTCCAGCAAGGAGCAGTGGGGCTCAGAGAAACACAGGTCTGCCAGAGCCCTCCTGGCACTGCTGGCAACCACTACAGACTCCCAGGACAGTCCTGGAAGATAAGGGGCCCAAAGCCACGTACCACCACTCTGGCAGGCAGCTTCCAGGCTGACCATCACTGTGTAGAGAACCAGCACGTCGGATCAGCACAATCCCCCAGCACCAAGCAGAGCCCTTGGTGCCCCTGCCCAGGGGCCTTCCTGGTGCTCTGCATGAACGTGGCAACATCCCAGTCCTTCAACAGCCTCCCCAGCCCACCGCTCTTGGTGGGGCACAGCCCATCTGCCCCCAGCACAGGGCAGCATCCCCCAGATGCCATTCCTGCTCTCCTGCGCCAGACACAGAGCCTTTCGTGCACTTAGCAGCAAAACAAAATAGGATTTCTCCACTTCCCCACCCAGCTCCCACGTCTGGCACTTTTCCCTGTGCTTATTTTTGTTCACATCCTGGTGTTGTTTTATGGCAGAACCCCCGGCCCATCCCAACCTGCAGCCACAGAGTTTGCCGGGCAGGCAGCCAGGCGTCGGAGCAACGGGAGCTCAGGTGGGAGCAGGCAAGGTCTCTGAATAAAATCAAATGTAAATATTCACCACTCCAATACAGAGGAGGGATGCATCCAAACAGCAAACACAGGCAACAGCTTAAGTGCCTGGAAAACATCAGGGACATAGTAATGAAATGGCAAATTACTGCCCCAGCTGGCATTTCCATGGGCAGCCGTGCATGAGCGAAAAATGTGAGGAAGCAGCAGTGAAAATCCCTGTGTCCCAACCAGGCCAGGGATTTGGGCACAGTGCTGGTTCAGAGAAAAAGAGGTCAGACTGTCGAGCACGGCTGTCCCACTGCACGGAGCTGCCTGACCTTCAAAACCCAATTCCTGACTGCTATTCCCAAAACAAGGATTTTGAATATCGCATTTCCCCTCTTCCTGCACACTGCCCCAGTGCCACTGCTCTAGGCAGGTCATGTAAATGCCTCCAGCCTTACACCTGTGAGTAAATTGTCTCTGAGGGCAGGATGGAGATGCCATGTTTTACTCATAGCTCCCCATTTCCCCCAGTTCCCTTGCTGGGGAGTGCAGGTCAGCCACTATTGACATTACACTGCTCCGATAATTGTAACTTCTCCTCCCAGCCTTCTCCTCCAAGTGCCGGGGGAGGTTCAGGCTGGACATAAGGAGGAATTTTCCATGGAAAGGATGGTCAGGCATTGGAAGGGGCTGCCCAGGGATGTGGTGGAGTCCCCATGCCTGGAAGTGTCCAAGGAAGGACTGGACATGGCACTCAGTGCTCTGGGCTGGGTGACAAGATAGTGATGGGTCACAGGTTGGACTTGATAATCTTGGAGGTCATTTCCATCCTCAATCACTGTGTAATTCTGTGATTCGTCTCCAAACCCTGGCACGAACCACAGGAAGGCTGCAGATTACTTTACCCTTGTTACCACAATATTTCATCGACTGGAGCCTGGAATCACATTTCATTAGGACTGAATGCCCTGCCCGAGACAGCTAATCGATTTAGAGGACACTAATCCAGAAGAAATTTGCTCCTGACCTAGGCAATGCCCATTAGTGGAGCAGAAGGGGGACTGGCAGGGAGGGAAGTCCCTGCACAGGGGGGCTGTGGCAGAGCCCCCGCCAGACACAGCCAGGCAGGAGCAGATTGCCTCAGGCACTGGCCCCGCTTCTGGATTAGTTTGTTATTAAATCAAATTAGTTCATAGGTGGGCCACAGGGAGTCCGCTTGATTTCTCAAGGGGCAGGCACCAAAACATCGGAGTCCCCAGGGGACGATGGACCCAGAGACCCCCGTGCCCCAGGAAGACCCAGGTGCGTCCTCCTCCTGCAGGACAGGAGGCCTTCCCAGCACATCCCAGCCAGGCCATGGTGTGGGATGGTGCCTCCCCTGTCCTCCTCTCTTGTCCCCACCCCAGAGGCAGCAGCTCACCCACAGCCAGGGCAGGGAAGTGGGGTCAGCTCCCTGCCCCTCCAGAAGCAGTTCTGCACAACCTACTTCATTCTCCTCCCAAGGAGGCTGCGGAAATCCTTTTGTCGCCGGTGCTCCTTCACCTCAGCTGTAAGAACAGGAAAAATCCCACTGCGCTCACAGGAACATCAGTGGCAAGTGAGTCAATTTTTCCTGCTTCGGCAGGAAAAGAGAAATATAAATTAAAATCTCCAGCGGAGCCTAGGGAGGCACGCAGGGTGAGAACAGGGATGCACAGCCCAGGGCACAGCACAGAACCATGGAAAAGTTTAGGTGGGAAAAGTCCTCTAAGATTCTCAGGTCCAACCATTCTCCCTGCACTGCCAAAGCCAACACTGACCATTGTCCTCATCTGTACAACCCCTGCAGGGATGGTGACTCCACCACTGCCCTGGGCAGCCTGTGCCAGTGTCTGACCACCCTTTCCAGGAAGGAATCACTGCCTTTAACCTGGGCGTTCTCCCAGAATTCGTGGGAGAGACACCAAATGCTCTGCTCTGCAATGGTTGGGTTTTTTTGTAAAATATTGCTTAGCAACCAGCGCTCGACGAGGGCATCTCTCTGGACAGACACTGCTTCAGCAAGAAAAGCAATAAAAAACCAGCAAAGGGACACTGTACCAGGCAGTGTTAGGAAAAGGCACACGCCAGCTCTTTTTACAGGTCACTCGGCCCAGAAACCCTTCACGCTTCCCTCATTGTGGATCATGGAATCCCAGACTGGTTTGGGTTGGAAGGGACCCTAAAGATCATCTCATTCCACCCCCTGCCACAGGCAGGGACACCTTCCACTAGCCCAGGTTGCTCCAAGCCATGCCTGAGGGTCCAAAGTGCAAGGAGGGATGAGGAAGCAGCACCCAGCCTTGGCTGTCCCTTCGCCCAGCGCTGGCATGGGTGGCCGCGGCCCCTGCGCGTGGCTGCGCCCGCCGCCCCACGTGCCAGAGCCAGATGGTCCGGGGGCTGCTGTGCTTCCCACAGCTCCAGCTAGGAGCCCGCCTGGCAGCACGCACAGGCATCCCCTTCCCCCTCGGCGCCACGGTCCCCACGTCCCCGAGCATCCCCAGCACACCCTCTGCGCCCCGGGCGTGCCGTGACCCCCAGCTCCCATCAGCAGCTGGGAGCAGAGGCAGAGGAGCGCAATTCCTAGTTCCTCCACGCCACACTTGAGACCACCCTTGCCATGATCAGCTGGGGTGATGCCCTAAAGATGCCGCCCTGTCAGGAGCCACCAGCGCTTGCACGGAGCAGGTGGAAGCACCTTTGGCGCGGGGAGCGCGCCAGGAAAACAGGGAAAACATCCCTGTCCCCGCCGGCGCGGTGACAGCCGCTCGCGTGCCCGCGGGAGGAGGAGGGAATGATTCACACCAGAGCGAACAAGCTGTGCAGGTCTCCTTACGAGCTCCCCCTCGCTTTGCCTCCCCTCCCACCCACCACGGTCACGCTACAGCGACTCATCCCAGCGCTCCTGATGAGTGAGGGATGAGGTAACCCGAACCCAGCATGGATGGATCCCTGGCACAGCCCGTCCTCCCTCTGTCCCACAGCCCGTCCTGCCGGTGTCCCGCTGCTGGATGGGGCAGAAGGGGCCCAGAATGCCCCAAACTAGAAGCACAGCACGAGCAGGGTTTGCTTGGCCACACAGGCACCGCTGCTGCCCCTCGGACCCGGTGGGGGGACTGCAGCCCCTCTGCCGGGGTGCAGGAACGCCAACCCCTGAGCAGGCCTGCCCTGGTTTGTGTAGGAATGCTGCCCCTGGCCGTGGCACCGCTCCTGAGGTTCAGGGAGAAGCACGATTTTGGGGTGCAAACAAAGGGGTTGGTGGTCCCCCCCTGCTAGCCGGGGAGGGGTCTGGCAGCACAGCAGGGGCAGAACCGACTCGCCCCATCCCATCCCTGCTGCAGAATCAGCCGGAGAGGCACCGCGTGTGCCAACCTGCAGGGAGCACAGGGACACGGGCACCGCCGCTGCCTCCCACCCGCCCCTCCGCAACCATGGGAACGGCATTTCCTCACACGGATTCCCAACGTCACTGTGAGCTGCTAGCAGCAAAGGAAAGGGAAAAAAAAGGAAACCTAAAGAGTTCCCAGCTCATATTCAGGGCACACAGGTGATGCCACACACCCCACAGGTGATGCCACACACCCCTCGGTCTGGCAGCACTGCAGAAACAAATGGAGACAGATGATTCAAGCTGTGCCAGCACATCTGCAGCCTTGGGAAAACAGCCTCCTGACCCAAATCAGGCAAATCTGCTCCATGCTGGAAGCATGAGCAGGACACAGCATGTAGTCAACTCCTGGTGCTGGAGGAACACTGGCCCTTCACATCCCCTTCCCAGGCCCACCCCCTGCTCAGAGTCACTCCCTGGACACAGGTGTGCACTCTCAGGTATGCACTCTCAGGTGTGCACTCTCAGGCTCCACCAGTGCCGGCAGTCCCAGCCCCTGCCTCTCAGAGCTGCTCTTTATCCCAAAGCCACCCCAAAAAGTTGGGTTTAACCCGGCACGGGACATGTGCTCAGTGCCTGCCCTGCGGCTTCTCCGGGCTCTGTCCCCACCCCAGTGCATCGGGACATGTGCCCAGAGGTGCTCTGTGGCATGTTCCCAATTACAGAGATCTCCCAGCCCTGTTAATGAGCCTTCTGTCAGCATAATGTACAAGATGCAATCATGGACGCAGACTCTTCTGCACACCCAAACCCTTGTGCTCCCCAGTGTCCCTGTCAGTGCTGCCGAGAGGCCAGACCCCGCTCCAGCCCAGCCCCGCGTCCCACAGCACCCGCTCGGTGCCCACTGCAGGACCGAGGAGCCCACCCTGCTCTCCCTGGCTCCCACCATCAGTCCCCAAACCTGCCGGCACTGCAGGGTCGTGGCTGGGGCGGGATCCCCTGGGAGACGGGCGAATGTTCCCTGGGGATGTCGTGAGGATCCTCCTGCATGGATCACAACCACGGCAGTGCACACAGGGGAACCACTGCAGCATTCACGCAGGGCGAGTTTCCCTCTGACAGCCAGGCAGAGCCAGCTGGGGTAAGTGTGCAGCCCTCTGGGACCAGCCCTGCCGGCACCATGATCCCTCTGGGGCTCACAGTGCAGACCCACCACCACAAAGAGCATCTCCCAAGCAGGAATATGTTCCTGTTGCTAATTTCCACTGGGGAGAAAAAGGAGGATCAACTTGTGCTAAAAATGAAGCACAGTATTATTACCTGTCCTACCCCTCATTTGAATAAAATCCCAGACAAGTTATTAAAGACATGGCTGCACAAGCCACACAGGTCATGCAAAGGAGGAGAAGTCCTCAGTGCCTCTGGCTCTGCTGGTGCAGGGCGGGCTGAGCCATAACCATGTCTCTCCTCCACGGCCCAAAGTATTCCCTTCACCAAATGTTTCCTACAGGAATGAAGAGGGGAAAAATACACCCTGACACAGGACAGCCACGTTACACCTTGGCTGGGTGAACAAAGCAGGAAAAAATCAAAGTAAATCATTTTACCAGCCAAACCCAAACCCACGTGCTTTCCCCAGCCCTGCCCTGTGGTTTGCAAGGTGGACGGAGAGCCCAGGGAAGCCTGGCCGTGCCCCAGCGCTGTTGGGGGGACAGGCAGGGATGCCTTGCCCCTCTAGCATAGCATGAGCTCCTTGGACAATGCAGGGATGCTGCAGGAAATCCTCCCCTGCCGCAAGGCAGCAATTCCCGGCGCTGGGAAGGCACAGGCTGGGCTGTGCAGGCTGCAGGTGACTCACCTGGGCTGCCCCGCACCCACCACAGCCGTGGGCGGCCGGCACCCAGCACTCACTGGCAGCAGCCCAGCACATTGCTCATGGCACAGAACCGAGCGCCAGCGGTCACAGCAACCCAGCCAGGTGCTTACTTTTGGTTTTGCACCCGCCAGAAAGCACAACGCTCCTTTTCCTCCAAACAGGAGCCTGCACAGCCCAGCACCCTCCTGGGCAGGAGCAGAGCTCTGAGCACTCAGGTGTGCACCTGCACAAACAGGGGCTGTCCCTGGAAAGGCCAGACCTGAACCTCTGAACCTCTCCTCTGTGCAAAGGTGGCGGGAAGGTTTGGGCTGTGACTGTTTTCTTCAGGCACCAGAAGCACAACAGGATGAAAATAACCTAAGGTGGGCTTTGGATTCCTCCTCCCCAGCACCATTAGACACCTAGGGCACAAGGACCTGTCACCCCAGATAGCACCAGGTTACAAAGTAGCCCCAGGTTGGGGTCATGCTCCAACACAGCCAAGGGCTTTCTCCCTGCAGAGGCACACGAGGGCACTTGGAGTGCACAGCACCCTGTTATCTACCTGTCCTTTGCCCACCCGAGTCAGGGCTCCCCCAGACCCACTCCTGGGGGGACCAAGTGTGCTGAACCAGGGGCCATGGGGAGCAGCAAGGGAAAGGCAATGACAAGTGGCAAAGTGGGCAATCAGCAGCCTCGGCTGTCACGTTTCCTTATCACCTGCCTAAGCCTTGTTTGCGTAAAAAGGGAATTAAGTAAACACTGGGCAAAAGTTTCACTTTCACTTCCAGTCTGCTGCAGATCCAGTGCCAGCTCCATTCGGGACAGGCACTGCCACCCCACAGACACAGGCACAGACATTTCATAAAGGCTCAGTTTCACCAAGGTGCTGCTGAGATGTGCAACAGAACCCATGTGCAAGCACATCCCAGAGTCTGGAACACCAACAGCACCACCAGGAACTATCCCACCACACCACTTCATGCTTTAAGCTGCACAGCAGCCTCGGAGCAGGATGTGTCCCAGGAAAAAACCCAAAGCTGCAGCAAAAGCCCTGCTGGCACTACCCGTGGTGGCAGCACAGGCCACCGCAGCCACCCTGGGCCATGCAGACACACAGGGGTCAGCCCAGTGGGCAACTCATTAAAATCACACCCTGCAGGCACAGACAGAAGGGAGACCACACTGCTCTGACAGCCACACGCAGCAGCTCGGAACCTCCGCTGGGAGCTGCTCAGCACAGCCAGCATGGGACACGCTGGTGGGGCAGAGATGGCATGAGACCTGTGGGACGGTGCCACAGCATCTGCCCCAGGAAGCTGGCGGGGCCAGAGGAGCTCCCAGGCACTGCAGGATCCAGGGGCACCCCAACACCACCCCTTTGGTCCTGTCCCTCGTCGCTGCCGGCCGCAGCTCTGCGGTGACCCGGCCAAAAAAACAGCTAAAAGAAAAGTGATCCAGAACACCAGACCAGCCCAGCTGTGCCTTTTGGGGCATGGGCACCTCTGCCTTTCCCATGGGAGTCTGGGGCATGGGCACAGCCTCACTGGGGCCCAGCCCATGTGCCCCTTGTGGGGAGGGGGTTCACAAAGCTGCCCCAGCCCAGCCCCACCACACAAATTGCAGTCTGTGCCGTGGGAGCACGGCAGCAGCCGGGGCGTGGACGTGTTTAGTGGCTTCAAATTAGTGCCTGGGAGTTGGAAGAAGAAAAACAAACCAGCAGAAACGTGGCAGGGCACCGGGCTGCACCCAGTGCCTGAAGGGAACAACAGCCCCATCACCACCCGGACACGGCGCCTGGCAGCACAGGGAGAATGGCACAGGCAGGAGGAGGAGGAGGAGGAAGAGGAGGAGGTGGAGGAGGTGGAGGAGGTGGAGGAGGTGGGTGCCAGGCTCAGCCCCAAGCCACAGCACGGGGGAGACAATGACTGGCAGCCCCTGCACCCCCACATCCTCTATCCTTACGTGTGCTGCTTGTTTCCCAAAGCAAGCTGCGGGCATCTCCACGTCACCATCTGGGTGCCCAGGCTCCATCTCCCCCTCCATGGAAGCACAGGGGCTGGAGGTGATGCCAGCACAGGGACGAGCCACTGGCTCCCGGCCTGCCCCTTGCACAGGCACAGGGAACACGCAAAGGGACAAAATCCTTCAACATTCCTGGTCCTGATGGTCACCACAGCTCCTGTGCTGGAGAACAAGCTTCATGGCATCCAGGCTTTGAGTTCATTATTTATGTCACACTTGAAGTCTCTGCATCTGCAAAACTTTCTGAATAATTTATAGATGGTGGATCAGGGAGGAAGAGGGACACGTTTTGCTGAAAACCAGGTCACTGAATACCAGCCAAGCAGCAAAGGGAGACAATGGAAACAGGCATAGAAACTCACTGGGGGAAAAAGATTCAACAGCATTTACGTACACACAGACAAACACACTCCAGAGATGCCCTTGGCATGTAAGGATATTTAACAAGACCAGCCCTTTGGCAAATGGGGATCATTTTCAACCTTCCAAATTTATTCTTTCTTCTAAGGGAAGGAGAAAGCGCAGTGAATCATTCCTATTTCTGTACCTACATTGAGGGCAAAAGCAGGGCAGAGCAGCCCTTTCACCAAACCCTGGCAGAGACTTTCTTGCATGTCCTTCCTCCAGTCTCACCATCCCCGCATGCCGGTGTTGCTGCTCCTGCCCAGCTCTGCGGAGGGCTCTTCACCCTAGGACACTCCCTCCTCATCTTCCTCCTCTCCACCGCCCCGTGCAAGCGGCCCCTCACCAACACGCAGAGTTACACATTCCCCCCCATGCCTGTGTTCATACAAAGAGGATGTGAAACATTCAGCAGAAAAGGCAAGAGGAAGGAAAACGAGAGAGGATATTGCCAAGACCTCATGTAACTCCGGTTGCAGGCTGTCCCACTGTCCCAGGGCCCAGACACCCTCAGAACCCCTCGCTCCACGGGCAGCACGTCCTGAGCCAGGGGTCTGCTGCTCCCCAGGCCTGTCCAGCTCCACAGCCACGTGCCACAACAACAGCTGAGGAGCAGCATGGACTCAATGACAGTAAGAAAAGGCCACCATGCCCAGCCACAGGGAGACACACCAAAATCACTTGGAAACACTGGGGAAAAATAAAAGTCAGGTAAGAGCAGCAAGTGCCCGGTCACAGTCAGGAATGACCCCCAGATACCACCTGCCCTGGCTCACAGGGGTGACATCCCAGCCCTGCAGCAGTGACACAGAGCCAACAACCAGCAACAGGCAGCACAGCAGCTTCTCACCCCTGGAGCATCTCCATCCCTGCTGCTGGACACCGGAATGGTCTGTAAGGGCTCAGGCAACACATCAGACCCCAGAGCTGCCACACACTGAAGGTGACACATGTGGGAAGAGCTGGGACAGATCCCATCCAGCACCAGCACTCTGCTGGATCAGTCAGAGGCATCATAGCTCAGAGTAGCCACACAGCCACTGAAATCACTCCTACAGCAGGAGAATGATGCACAGAGGGCCAAGCATCCCAGCCAGGGAGGGGACAGACACTCCTTCCCAGCCTCCTGGGCAGTGCCCTGCCCCACACACCCCCAAACCCACCCCCAGAGCACCCTGGGGACCACCCCAATGCCACTCGTGCAGGGGAGGTGGCAGCAGGGCAGGCAGTGCTGGAGCCTGAGTGCTGATTTACACTCCAGCAGAATCAACTCTATTCCTGTCCCTGCAGCCTGGGCACCACTGGAACTCCCCTCCGGCCCCACGCAGGAATTAAGGGCTAATCCAGGAACGCATTCAATAGAAGCTACAAAACAATTCAGCCATAAAAACATCCTTATCTCCAGAGGCCAGCGAGCGCTCTTCCTGCCCAGTGCGGGCAGCCTGGGGCGTGGGGCCATGCAGCACAGCCACAGCCACAAGACAGGAGCCCAGGGGCAGCCACGAGGCCACAGGGGCTCAGCACACTCCAAAATCCCTGCACACAGCGTACCCAGGGCGAGGGCACAGCTGGTCACCTCAGCCAGCACCTGCTACAAGCTAACTGACCAAGCCCAGAGACACCTCAGGACACACCAGCTCACTCCCAACATGTATTTTCTGTGAAGAACCACGCTGTAGGATTTGTTCTGGGATAAAATGAATGCTACAGGCAGGGCCAGGCACTGGCTGACTTCAGCAAATGCTCACAGCAGAACACAGCTCAGACCTGCAGAACCATAAACGCACCCACAGCTGTCGGGTTGAGATTCTTTTAAACCCAAATGCCAAGAATTGGTACAATGGGAGACCCTGTAAGCCAGATGTTACCAGCTGCTACTTTAGCACAGAGGAACTACACCCATGGGGCTGGGTGTGAGATCAGAAGGGGAGGGAGCAGGAATCAGCCCTTCTGGGAACGCACAGGGGGGTGGGAATGGACAGAGTATCACCTGTCTGCTCACCCTGGGGTGACCTCCCTGTCCCACAGTTCCCACAACGACCCTGGCCAGGCTGCTTCATGGCAGGTGATGCTGCAGGGGCTCCATGGCACCAGTGTTTGTGATGTGCCCCATCACCCCACAGCACAGACTGGTGACCACTCGTGCTGCTGGTGTGGTGGGTACAGGAACTCCCCTGGATGAGGAAGTGCCCTGTGATTTGGGCCAAAGAAACTGAAAAACTGAAAAAACCCAAATGATCCCATGAGGGAATAGCAGGAACAGAGCCACAGCTTGAGGAGCAGCCCGCCCATCACAGCGGCGGGCAGCCATGCAGAGGTGTCCCCAGCCCCAGCCGTGGGGACAGAAGCCAGCCCACCCTGGGCATTAGGGGGACCAGGATGCTGCCAGCCACAGGTGAGGGTCTCCCCAGCCCCGGAGCCGCAGTCTGCATCGCTGCATCCCCCTCCCACCCAGACCCCTCCACACTGGTTTGCAGCTTTGCAACGACCTCCACTTCCCCATTGAGACACAGAGGACGGCACTGGAAGGGTCAGCCCAGGCAGAGCCACAGTGGGGAGGACCCGGGCATCCCCACCCTGAGCAGAGAGGGGACAGAGGACAACCGAGGGAGGGCGGGTGGGGGTTGTGGCACCAACCTATCACCCCAGAAAGCCACTCCCAAAGATGCGACCCCCGAGGGCCACGGACCGGGACCTGGTGGACCAGAGCCAGAATCACACATGTCCCAATGGACCATGGCCACGCACATCCGTGTGAACCAGGACCAGAACCCTGCACATCCCAATGGATCCACCCTGATGGACCGACCACACATATTTAGAGGGGCTAGGGCAAGGCCCGTGCGTGTGCTGATGGACCAGAACCAGGAGCACACGTGTCCGCATGGACCATGGCCAGGCACACCCTGATGGACCACGCACGTCCTGCTGAACCACGACCATGGCACGTCCTCACGGCCCAGCCACAGCACAGCACGCAGGGGTGACACGGGTGGGCGCAGGTGGTCCCGGATGGAGGAGTCCCG